>CM049847.1:24375697-24975697 GCA_027422415.1 Schizothorax lantsangensis | reverse complement strand
AAATACCTGGATAATGTACTTAAATAACTGAAAAAAATGAAGTGTGGAATGTTGGACACTTCATGCACTCAATGGTCACAACTTTAATTACATCGCGAAGGGGGAGGGGCTATCAGACTCTGATTATTAATGACAAAATAACCTTATAAAATTCATACACTACATGGTTGTGTACATAGTGTAGAAGTGCACAGTGTATAGTGCGTCATCTGGGACGCAGTTATAGAGTGCAACAGGAAGTCAAATTCTCATAAATTTTTGTTCCATAGGGAATTTGGTTTTTAACAATAACTTATAAACCACTGAAGACAGACCTTATAGTATATACTTTAATTAATGCCATCGACCTGCATTATTTCTTTTTTTTTTTTTTAAATGATGTTTAATTGCAGAATTACTGGTGAAAAACTAAATTACCCATGATCCTGCAGAGAGAAAAAAGGAAAACATTTAGCAGCCCCTCACTCCTATAAAGCACTTGCGGATGATGTTTACCTATGCTTTTATATTACTTAAATATTTGTAATTAAATGGATATTTTCCAATAAACATTATGGCCTGGTTTCACAGACAGGGTTTAGACTAAACCAGGATTAGGCCATAGTTCATTTAGGACATTTAAGTATTTTTTTTTTTTTATAAATGTGCCTTAGAAAAAAACATTACTGGTGTACATCTTGAGACAAAACAAAGGCACTGATATATTTTAAGATCAGTCAGTGCAAGTTTATTTCAGTTGAAACAGCTCAGACTTACATTTTAGTCTGGGACTAGGCTTAAGCCTTGTCTGTGAAACCGGGGGTATATATATTTAAATATTATATATATATTAAAAAAAACACTGAAAAAAGTGGACAGGCACTGTGGCACTCTATTATGTATTAAACATCAAATATATTCTAATATTCTGTGGATAGACATATGACTTGTTCCTGAAAACTTATTGTACAGAATCCTCTTCTAAAAGGACAGCGCTGTGTCATTCTAGCTGATGGCTTCTATGAATGGAAGCGAACGGAGAAAGAGAAACAGCCTTTCTTCATTTACTTCCCTCAAAGCCAAGGAGGTCAAGTGCCTATTCAACAAAATACACAGAAAACAAGAAGTGATCAAAGTTTGGACCAAGGAGAGGTTAGCCAAAGTCTGATAGTCGTAAGAAGTAAATTTGTAAACTCATGCCGGTCTTACTCGTCTGTTTATTCCTCCATTTGTCTACAGAGTGATCAGGACAACAGTGACTGGACAGGGTGGCGTCTGCTGACAATAGCAGGGCTCTTTGACTCCTGGACTCCTCCTTGTGGTGGAGAGACATTATATACTTACACTGTTATTACTGTAGACTCCTCTCCGAATCTTCAAAGCATCCATGACAGGTTGAGTGCATAAATATGATTCATGGAGTTTTCACAGAGTCATACAACTTTTTGCGATGAGTCAAATTAACCTTCAGTTAATGTGTTGTGTAACAGGATGCCGGCTGTGCTGGACGGAGAGGATGAGGTAAGACGGTGGTTGGACTTTGGAGAAGTAAAGTCACTGGAAGCAATGAAATTACTGCAGCCAAAGTCCTCCTTAACCTTTCACCCCGTCTCCTCATTGGTCAACAATTCCCGCAACAACTCCCCAGAGTGTCTGCAGCCTGTAGACCCCACAGTTAAGAAGGTGAAACATTTGGTCATTTTTAGAAAACAAATGCACTTAAAAGTATTTTTACACTAGTTTATTAATTTGTCCTCTATTATAAAAAAAAAATATATATATATATTACGGCTTGAAATGACTGTTTTTCTATTTGAATATATTTTAAAATGCAATTTATTTCTGTGATGGCAAAGCGGAATTTTCCGCAGCCTTTACTCTTTACTCTTCTTGATTCTTTGATGAATAGTAAGCTGAAATCAACAGCATTTATTTGGAATATAAATATTTTTTAACATTATAAATGACTTTACTGTTGCTTTTGATAAATTGAATGCATCCTTGCTGAAATTAATGTTCTTTTACCAAAAAAAAAGAATACCCCAAACCTTTGAATAGTAATGTGCTAATATTTTTATGATGGATTTTCATAGTTTAGGATTTATGTTCTGGGTCTAGGAGAAGAGTAAATTAAATGTATACATTACAGATATTTGAAAAGATCATAAAGATCGCAAACCATTATTTAATTTTTTGACATGAATGTGAACTTGATTAGTTTAAATACTGGCCTCCCGCCTTCTACTCTGTCTAGACCGTTCAACCTACAGCCAGCAGTAAAATGATGATGAGCTGGCTGAAAACTGCCTCGCCCACTAAGAGGAAGAATCCTGATGAAGACACTTCAGCTAAAGCACCTGAAGAAAAGCCTGCAGCAGAGAAGCAAACCAAGCCGGCTGGGCCTCTCCAGCAGTGGCTGCTGGGATCGGGTTCCAGCAAGAGACCAAGAACTTGAAAACAGAATCACAATGTTCTTCAGAATGACCAAAAGATTGAAAATGCACCTTGACATGCCTAAAAATTTTGTTAAAGTAGTAGTTCACCCAAAACTGAAAAATTGCTGAAAATGGCTCACCTCAGGCCATCCCAGATGTACAGTATATGATGTTTCTTCATCAAAACAGATTTTGAGAAATGTAGCATTACATCACTTGCTCACCAGTAGATCCTGTGCAAGTGAATGGGTGCCGTCAGAATGAGTGTTTAAACACCCGAAAAAAACATCACAATAATCCACACAATTTAAGTGAATTCATTAATTAATCAAATAATGTCTTGTGAATTGAAAAACTGTGTGTTTGTAAGAAACAAATGAACTTATTATTGAATTATTGAGACATTTTAACTTTAAACCATCACTTCTGGCCAAAATATGAGTCCATAATCCGTAATGAGGCTTCCTCCAGTGGAAAAAAAACACTTGTCTTCTCACAAAAAAAATCCATTTAATTCAGTATAATTGTTTAGAACTGATTTGGACTGTTTTTGCTTGTGAACAGTGCTTATTTCTCTCCTGATTCAGACAAGATGACTTTCACCAGAGAAAGCAGTATTATTGAGAGGACTTTTATCCGGCAGAAATGGTTTGAAGTTAAAAATGTCTTGAAGGATTTTGTTCATTACAAA
The DNA here is from genome assembly GCA_027422415.1 of Schizothorax lantsangensis. Taxonomy (NCBI): domain Eukaryota; kingdom Metazoa; phylum Chordata; class Actinopteri; order Cypriniformes; family Cyprinidae; genus Schizothorax; species Schizothorax lantsangensis. Next base: position 24,972,592 of record CM049847.1, on the reverse strand, counting down.
CATGCAGCTTTTCAATTCAGAAGACTTTAATTGATTGACGTGTGGATTACTGTACTTGTGGATTGTGATGTTTTTATCTCCTGTTTGAACTCTCATTCTGATGGCACCCATTCACTGCAGAGGATCCATTGATGAGCAAGTGATGTAATGCAAAATTTTTCCAAATCCGTTCTTTCAATGAAGGACAAACTCGTCTGCATCTTGGATGGCCTGAGGGCGAGTACAGCGTCGAGAATTTCTCCTTTAAGAGAGTTGACAGCTCATTTGCCAAGTATTCAGTGTGTATTGTTACTTTTTATATGATGAAACTAAACATTTATGTAACTTATAATAGTTGATTTGTAGACATTTCATTCTTTCATTTCAAATAGTTCCAGTTCACTTCTTAATAACAATGTACAGCAAACACACAAAATACAGTTTTATTCAACAACTTAATTTTATTTCCATTACTTTGAAATACATTTATCTTGAACAATGTATATGCTGTGCATTTTGTTTCATTAAATGTCATGAACATTTCAGTTTCCCCCCCCCATGTTGTCTAGTTGTGTTTATTTGAATATAATGCAACACAGATCATAATAATTACAATAATAATGAACAAACAGACAGTAAAAGATCCGAGTGATACTGAGCACTTAAATTCTCTACCATCCTGAGCTACTGGTAGAGTCCGGGCAAGATATGAAAGAAAGAAAAAACAAAAACGACGAGATCTTCTACGCCACTACTTGTTCATGGCAGACTCGGTGATTCGGTCATGCTGACATGAGGATTGATGATAAAAAAAATACATAGAAATTCTAATTGTCATAATAGTATGAATAGTAGATAATTTAGATGTAATATCTAAATTTCCCATTGCATGGTGTGCTATTCATATTTTCCTTTTCCATTTTGAGGACAGCGATTGGGCGTACACTGGATTAATTGACTGCAGTTCTCAGATGTAACAGCGGGGGCAGTGGTAGACCTCCAGTGCTTCGGGACTTCACAAACGGGAGCGTTTTCAGGTTCACGACTTTGCAAATGTAGCATGCTTTATGCCAGGCCGCCATTTTATTTCAAGCACAATGATGAAGCAGTTGAACATGGCGGGTAGTTATGGTATCAACGCACAGCTCTGATACACCCCCCATCTTTCAGCGTTCAAGTCAAATGTATTCCAATTGCACTGTGGGACTGGATCATAAAAAAGTCTCAAGAGCCATTCAAGTGTTGTGAAGAGTTTCAGTAGGACTTTTTATGTGGGCGAGGCGACGGTTCTGCAGAACAGGTGCGAGGTGTCGGGATTTCGTGTACGAAAACGGGTGTCAGATTGAGCCTCTTGAGCATATGTGGGTGTGTGTTTGTGTCTAAGGCTGTGAATGAGAACTGTTTAGGATACTGAATGAGAGGAAGTCTGCTCGTCTACAAAGGCCAGTGATTATATCATGTAAAGGGGAGGGAAGGAGAACGGGGGGGGGGGGGGGGGGGGGGCTTTGGGGGGGGGGGGGGGGGGGTGAAAGAAAGTACGCAAGAGAGAGAGGGAGTGAGGAAGAGACAAGGCCAGAGAGGCTGAGGGTGAAACGTTGCGCCCCCTGGAGGTCCTCAGCAGCTACAAGTCTCTGCTGATGGCTTGGCTCTATCATTCCGGTCAAGTTTAATTGGCTCAGGGAACTCGTTGTATAACTCCACTTCGGTTTCCTACAAAATAAAAAAAATGGGTACAGATAAGTCCAAAGTATACTTTAGTTTTGACGCAAACACTAAGCATATACATACAGCCAAATACAATCTTTTAAAGTATACTCCATTTGACAGAAACATAGGCACTCGACATGTGAACTAGAAAGTTTCATCCTTGTCTCCGATTCTGAATTTTGAGATATAAACTTATAATTGTGAGTAGGGCTGAATGACACCTCAATATCGCAAGCTACACAAGCTACATAATATCGCGTTCATTATCGCAGATGAATCGCCTTCGATAATGAACACGATATTGTGTACAGCTTGTCAGTGAACTACGGCTCTGTGTATTAAATGCCGCTCAATTTGAAAGCAGGTGATTTCAACCGGCTTTACTGACGAGATGTGCATGATAATCGCGTTCGATATATCGCCCAGCCCTAGTTCTGTCTCACTGATTTCTTTTCGACTAAGAATCAATGGGCCTTAGCAATGTTGCCACCTTGCATACAAACTAATTAATGCAAAAAAACCAAGGCACATGTGTGCCGAGCGTACATCTTATGCGCAATTAGAAAATTCTTGACTGTGTGCATACTATGCTAATGATGAAATTTGCATCAAGTGTATTGTTCGTAAGCATACTTTGGGCTTTATCACTTTTCACACCCAACACAACACGTACTTCAACAAAACATACCTGTTTGAGTGCATTGCGCGCGATGGTCTGGAAAGCCTGCTCTACATTGATGGCCTCCTTTGCACTGGTCTCAAAATATGGGATGTTGTTCTTACTCTGACACCAAGCCTGTGCCCGCTTGGTTGTTACCTGAGGGTCAAAATGTATGAAAGAAGCAAAATGTGAAATTCACAGAGACTGCGACTAGGTCATAGGTGCATGATTATACTCAACATGAGAAAAAGTGTGTTTGCAGAAGCCTCCACCATGACACTGGGCAATATGGCTCAGGTCCTTCAATGTACACAATCGTTTCAAAGTTTAGGGCAGTAAGAATGTATTAAATGGATCAAAAGTTTTTTCAAAAAATGCTGTTCTTTTGAACTTTCATTAAAGAATCCTGGGGAAAAAAGCATAACAGTTTCCACAAAAAGATGAGGATTAAATCACCATATTAGAATTATTTCTGAAGCATCATGTGACACTGAAGACTGGATGAATGGCTGTTGAAAATACAGCTTTGCCATCACTGGAATAAATTATCTTTTGAAAAAATACTTCATTTATAATACCTGTAATAATGCTTTACTGTATTTTCGATCAAATAAATGCAGCCTAAGTGAGCATAAGAGACTTCTTTCAAAAACAATTTCCAGTCATCCTAAACTTTTGTTTTTTATGCATGCTAGATAAAAAATCATAAGTTTTATCCACAAGTTATTTGAGGTGTCATTCACTGAAAGTTCAGGGGTTTAAACTCTTTACATGTGTATGGAGAGGGTGCAGCTGGTCCTAAATTAGCTCCCTTGTCCTCTTAGAATGTGACATGATCTTGAAATAAATTCCGTACACACTTCTATATGTACATGGGTCAATAACATAACTTTTTTTTCTTTTTACAATCTATTAGTTTATTCTAAAATGCACCAAAAATGCAATTCATGCTCACAATAGCCCCTTTCACACATACAGTCTACCATTAAGAGATCATGTGTGAACAGGATCTTTTCAAAAATACCGGTAAATTTTTTCCGGCAATTTATCTTTTCCGGTTTTAGAAGTTGTAACATTACCAGTAAATTACCAGTAATGTGGTCTGTGTGAATGCTGTGTGAATGATTACTGGTATGAACACATACATGTTCAGAACATGCTGAAATAAGACGTCTCTTGGCCAATCATAACATTCTGATGCAGATGACGCATTCCTAGTTCGGTTTGAAGTTGTCCAATATGATGTCTCTGTGCCAAAAGCAGCTGCATGAATGTGAACGTTTGACACAAAAATGAAAACATCAACAAAAACACTGACCGCGTATACCCCTCCACGTTTACAAACACAACACAGAGATGCAGCCGTTAAGAGGTAATTTCTGGTTAATGATGTCACAGACTTTACCACTATTTTGAAACTAATGTGTGAATGGTGCTTTACCGGTAAAAAGACGTAACGTCATTGCCTGTGTGAACCGTGCGTTTTTGTATTTACTAGTAAAATCGTTCCAGTAATTTTATGGCAATTTACTGGTATTACTGTGTTATGAGACTTAAAAACACCTTTTACATGATGAGCATGTATTACTTTTTATTTTTTTTTTCAAAATTGTCAGGGTGAAACAACGGTTTTGATATAATAATGAAGAAAAATCCTCATTAAAAAAAAACTGTTAAAAGAAAACATTAAGTAGCTTGTCATAATCTTTTATTTTGATTTACATTACAGAAAAATTACAAAACGGCTTTAATTCTTAAAAATATTTTGAAAACATTTATCTATCAAATTAAAGTCGTGTGGTTCGACCAACATGCTAAAATAACAGTATAAAATGTCAATCTCAATGTACCCTTACAACTAGGGATGCATTGATCCGATAATCAGGATCGGTATCGGCTCCGATACTGGCATTTTCTGCCACATTGGGTATGGATTCTGCCGATCCAAATCCGATATTGTGCGTATACTATTGTGTTATTGTTAAGATAACAATTCGTAATTCCCCACGAAAGGAACAAAAACATTATAAAGCACCATAAAATTTGCGTGCACTATATTTCAAGTGTTCTGAAGCTAGTTCATAGTTAAATGTGAGGTACAGATTAATATTTAAGTCGTTAAATTCAAGTTCTCGTAAACTCTTCTCTCCGCTGCGGCTGTCTGTCATCCTCCATTCAGCATTCAAACTGCATGTCGCGTTCGGTTACTAAAGTCAAAACATCCCTTGTGAATGTTATATGTTTAATCAAACAAAAATAATAAAATACTACAGTCAAAATGATGAAATTCTCTTCAAGAGCGCTCAATAACTTTTCTTTTAAAACTGTTAAAAGAAAAGGCTCAAACTATTGCACAGATCTAATACACCATGCATCAATATCTCTTTCCTTTGTGCTTTGAACTTTTCTATGCTGCACGCTGTGACTCCGTGTTGTTTCAAGCACATCATTCTGTGCACGGGATGTGCATAAGCGCTGTGCCGCTCTGTATTGGAGCCATACCCTTTCGTATTATAATACTTTTGCGCAATGAAAGATTATTAATAGACATTCTTGTTCTGTCCTATCTATCATATGTTGCTGCCTTCACTACTGTGCTATACATTTAAAATAAATGTCTTTTAATTTATAGTATAATTATATAAATATATTTACTTGTTTTTCATGAATGTATTTTACAATACAAAGAGCAATGTGTAGCATTTTACCAGATTTAGCCCTACACTTAACTTTTATTTGTTCCCCACTAAATAATGTTGTTTCACTAAATGTTTAGATTTTTATAAAATTGAGCACCCATGATTCTTCTAGAGTATCTTTTGCTGCTGAATTATCCACTAACCTAGTTTATAATAGTATTTTTTGTCATAGATTATGATTATATATTTTTTCATTAAAATGAAGTTGTCTATATTTAGTATATGGTGTTTAACACTCAAAAGAGTGATGATCAGGTCACCACACAGAGGTATAGAAATTCTACATTGATTTAAAGAAAACTGCACTGTATCGAATCCGATTGGTATCGGCAGATTTTCGGTATCGGATCGGTTCTGAAAAAATGGTATCGTTGCATCCCTACTTACGACAGAAATCATTGCACCCACCTGCCTATTCTCCAGATCGATTTTGTTGCCCAGCACCACAAAGGGGAAGTTCTCTGGGTCGCGCGGGCTGGCCTGGATGAGAAACTCATCCCTCCAGCTGTCCAGTGTCTTGAAGGTGTTTGGGGCAGTGACGTCGAACACCAGCACACAGCAGTCGGCACCGCGGTAGAAAGCCACACCCAGAGACTGGAACCGCTCTTGACCTGCTGTGTCCCATATCTGAATGAAACAACACAGAACACTCACATAAACCTTCTTTCATATATGAACATTCTGTCAGGCTGCATTATAAAACATATTTACAAACAGACAGATTTATACAGTATGCCAGTGACATTGTTATTAATTTTGTGTTCCTCGGTAGAAATAAAAAGTCATACATGCTTGAAACAACATTAGGGTGAGAAATGATAACAGAAATCACAAATAAAGCCTTCTCTCAGTCTATAAAATGAAAAATGTAAAGCTAGTTAATATAATGAGATGACACATTGGTATGGGGAAAAGAAAAAATGCTTCAGATGCTTTCATTTTTTATTTCAAAGCATCACATGCTTTTAGAAAAAGAACCTGTCATCTCTACCTGCATTGTGACAAGTCGGTCATCAACCATCACTTCTTTTGTCAGGAAATCTGCTCCTATAGTAGCTTTGTACTGATTACTGAACTTCTTATTCACATACTGGTTCATCAGAGATGTCTTCCCAACCCTGTTGAGACAAAACAATGCTTAAACCAGCACCTGGCAGGAAAAAAAAACTGGAGAACCAACACATCTATTTGTGACTGTGCAGAACTGTGAGTCATATCAAATGAACACTCTACGAACATTAATAATGCAGGACATAACAAAATGTACATTCCCTTTATGAAACAATCTACTTTCTTGAGAATTTATATCCCACCCACAAACTTTCCCATCTGGAAAGCTCATAAGAGATCATGAGGAAATGAAAGGCTTTTAGGAGGTTTTGTGTTTGGGTGGTTGACATGACGCAACATTTATATGCCCAGTGTGTAGTGAATCATCTAAATATAAGTTTATACTGTCAGTCAAACAGTGCACTGGTAGAGTGTAATAGGGTGTAACTGGATATTTTTTATAGCTGTGTATTTATAGTGCATGTTCAAACATTTCTATACACAATTTTGAGCTGAACACCTAAATGCACATGTGGCATATCTCTGTGGGACACGGTTCATTTAGCACTCAATGGCAATGGATCAAAGTCCTGCCTTCAATTAAAAATGCATATATATATATATATATATTTTTTTTTTTTTTTTTTTTTTTGGAAAGCTTTCATGTTAAATTGTTTTCCTGATCAAATAAATCCAGTCTTATTGAGTATAAGAGAGTTCTCTAAAAAATCATTTGAAATATTTTACATTTATTACAATAAAACTTTGTGAAAGTACATCTTTATTTTTTGTCATATAAACATCCAAAAATGAGTGAGTCACATGTTTGTTTTGATTCAGCGAGCAATTTGTTAGACAGATTCAAATGGAGTAAAAATAACTGACTCGTATGTTTGTGAATCAGACTACACAGATCATGCTGCATGTTTGTCTGCAACAAAATCAACACAACAGAAATATGTTTTGTCAGTTTACTTTTTATATATATATATATATATATATATATATATATATATATATATATATATATATATATATATATATATATATATATTTATTTATTTATTTTTTTATTTTTTTTGCACTGTACCCTTTAAGCACAAAACTCCACAATTCAAGCTTCACAGCTTCACACAATTTACAAGCGCTTTTCTCATGCTGCTTTATATTTAGTAGTGTCACTGCCGAATATAGCACTGAAAGAAACATTGCATTGAGTTCAAATCTATTTAAATCTTTAATCTATTAACACTATACTACTGTTTAACTGAATGCTCTAAAATTTCACACTTAAAGGTATACTTCACCCCAAAATTAAAATTGTCTTCATTTACTCAGCCACTGACTTCCATATTATGGAAGAAATTAAAATAAAAATAAAAATACCATGGAAGCCAATGGCTACCGTCAACTGTTTGGTATACCCAAAATATCTTATTTTGTGTTCAACAGAAGAAAGAAACTCACACAGGTTTGGAACAACTCGAGGGTGAGTAAATAATGACAATTTTCATTTTTGGGTGAACAATCCCTTTAAAAGCTAAATGAAAGGGCACTGAATGTGGAAACTCACCCAGAGTCTCCAAGAATGATCACCTTCAGAAGAACTTTCTTCCTTGATGTCATAGTGTCACGGCTGGGGAGAAGAAAGCACAGAGCATGAAGCCAAGATTTCAACAGCACAACTCGTATGAATAAAAAGGAAGTGAAAGACAAATCTGATTGTACTCAAACAGGCCTATTTCAAGGAAATGCAGACAGGACAGGAACCTTGTAGCATGCAGTAACTAACTACTATAGCTAAAAGCACATCACTCATTTGATTGAACTTACACACTCTAAGTGTGCTATAAAAGCCTTTTTTGTTTCAATGACAAAACCCATGATTCTGCTTGCACTCTCAAACAGGTCACGTGCACTCTAACTACCAAAGTCACGAGAAACGCACTCTTACAGACAACATGTACTGTTGCCCACCTACTGTTAAACACAGACTTCCCTTTTTAAGCAAAGGGCTTGAACACACCATTCACATCATAAATTATGATGACTACAACTTATTTAATTAAGTAATAATTTTTCCATATTACAGCTGATAACCATATTAAACCGTATTAACCATATTCAAATTCAATATTTTGTCTTAAAATAAAAAAATACTTAAGACTAAAATTGTTGTACTGCCTCCTGCAGGCTACATACAAAATCAATTATTTTAAATGCTAAAAGTAAATTTAGGCATCACAATATTGTAATGTACAGTATGAAAATGGAAATATACATCAAATTTGCTAAAGATTACATTTAACAGGCAATACTAATATATATATATATATTTTTTTTTTAATGATTAAATGATTACTGTTTAAAAAGAAAATTGAGTGTTCGATAATGGCAAAGGTGATTAGATGGATAGATAGATACTCCATCCTTAATGGCAGCTACAGAAATATGAAATAAAAGTGGCAAGAATTGTATACTGTAACTACTAAAATGTATAATATTATACAACAAGGGTTTGGTGGTGTATTGACATACCTTGCAAAATAGTAGTATGACCTCATAATGTAATCCATGGCATAGTTTGATCAAGTTTGATGTTTCTTTTCAGCAATTATCTCAAAAATGTGAATCTTATCACCGTCAAAGACACCACAGAGGCTGAGAATATCAAGACCACCTCTAACTCAAGCACTGTGTTTTTACTTGAACTTTGAAAGTCACAAACGTAACAGTTTAAAGACAAACAGTGATAGGATATCAAAAAAGCATATTTCTACTATAATAAAAATGGTATAGTGATACCAAACTTCTAATGATAAAAGTTAATTTGACTTTCTTGATCTAAATCAGTCTCTAGACTTATACAAGAGCAAACAATAGTTTCAAGCTGGTAACAGAATCTGGATGCAAACATTTAGATGGGGAATTTTTTTTTATCTCTGCTTATGAGTAAACAGGAAGATATTACCCACCTATCCAGCTGCTATATTAAGAGTCATATTGGGGGAGGAGTGCTGTTTCAGTGTTAAAAAAAAATCAGCTTTAACATTAAACACTTTGTAAAACCACTGACATGGCATATGATCATAGGTTCAAGTGGTGAAACTTACAGACCTATTAGTACCTTTTAACTGCTCATCTTCATATAATGTATCAATTGGGCTAAAATCAGGCAGATAAAATCAAATGTGGAGTGGATTATGTAATTAGTCCTTCATTTAGTAGTAAAAACAGCATCCAACTGCAAGGTTGGGCTATTAGGTTACATTTTGAAACTCAGAACATCAGAGGGAAACTCAGAACAGTAGGACAGTTTTTAGCATGTCTGTGCAAATCAAGGCTTTCCATGTCATGTCAGGTTCGTTAGCTGAACAATTATGTTGCAATAGTACAATCCACTGAACGCACTGTACTTTTTTCTCACAGCCTAGTTTTCATTACTGTCAAAAAATAAATATAGCGCTACCGTAACAAAGGTCTATGGTGCATGTTCAAAAACCAGGAGATTTTGTTAGCTTTAATCAAGATAAAGCATCATTTTTCCACTTGAAATGCAGAAAAGTTGAGAGAAATAACTATTTTCTGACATATCCCGCTCAAACCTTGAAAAATGCCTCTTTCTACACCAAAATTAGCATGAATATCAAAATCCAACAGACATTTCTTATTACTATGCTGATCCTACATGAAAGCTTAGCTTATGTTCACTGACAAATATATTCAGGTTCCAAATAAGCAAGGCTTATGAAAAGACCCTCAGGAATGAAATAATTGCTTGATTTTCTTTAAAAATGGCTTACATTGAAGTACAATTACTAAAAAAATATGTGAACAATAAGTATAGTGTTAAACTTCAAGCAGCAGTAAATACTAAAAAGCTTCTGTAAAGAAAACCCTCATCAGGGTTCAGTAGGATCCACAAGTGGACTGAAGAGCTCTTCCACACAAACACCATAACTCAAAGTCACCTACCTGGAACACTTGCTGTCTCTTAAAAGACATTGTAGTACATCACATTCTTTCTGTTATACTACACAACCATTAAGAAAAGATGTAATTGCCAATAAACTAAAGAAATACATGGAAAGAAAGGGAAACCCCTGAAAATAACCAGGATATTGAAAAATTGCTGATGTCTTTCCTCTGATCGTCTTACGTTTCAACACTATGGTTGAAACACAGCAGGGTTGAAATGAAGTAATCTCACGTGTACCCTGGCCAGCCCATATTACACATAAAATCACTATAAAGTATTTAAGCCACTTTATGGTTCATCTTCATGACAGTTCGGCTCTGTCTCAAAACCTAACAAGTTGCCTGCATACCCAGGCTGCATATTTGGGCATCAAAGGCATGTGCAGCATTTTATTTTTATTTTTTTACTAGGAACATGACTTGGATGCCTAAAATGAATTCTAGCTCACATAATGTTGTATTGCCTACTGTTTTTAAAAACATTATGTGACAGAATGTATTAGGCAACACAACATGTTAGATAGGATGCTTCATCGTCACCACAGCTTTATCACATAGACCTTAGTCAGGGTAGCGCCATATTTAATTTTTGACAGGCATGAAAACGAGACTGTGAAGATCGAAGTTCAGTGCATTCAATGTAGTGTAGTACTATTGAGTGTACTACAACATACCGACTGCTGAGTTGATGAAATGTCTCTCTGAAAAAAAAACTTTCAGTGGACAAAGTCCATAAAACTGTCTTAAAAGTTGTGAGTTGTGAAAATGACATGATCTAGGACCTTTATACAGTGCATGGCATTTTAAAACAGCAAGTCTATTCCTCACAGCCTAGCTTTCATCTATTATTTTCAACATGCTGCTGAACCTGATTAATTCAGTTTAATTTGTTTAATTCAGCAAGCAGAAATTAAAACAGATGTAACCCAATTTTTTTTTGTAAATCAAGCAGCTTTCTGTTTGTCAACCTGTTGTGAAATCTTTCGACCTCACATGAAGTTCCTGGATTTCTACTAAAAATTGTAAAGTTGGTCCAGTAAACGTGGCTGCAGCATTATCTTGTAGTATAAATACATTCTCAGATATACTACTGTACATCTATATTGTCAGCATGACCCTGATGTTCCTATGACATATTAACAGCAACTGCAAAAATAATAAAAAGTACAAACTAACCCCCAAAAAGGCAAAACTTTTTAAGCATTTACAGTGTGGTGTGGTTATATTTACCATAGTTTGCTTAATCTTTGCTGATGAATTCCAGTCATTTTAATAAGAATACATGTAATTGGGAAGATTCTTATACAGATTTTGAATGGATCACCAGGTCATGCAAATTTGCCATAACGACCAACAGAAGCTCCTTGTTTTGACTTTTGTGTAAAACCATAATGTGTGCAAATTACAAACTATGTACTGCATATACTGTATAGTACGCGTATTATACTATTCTGAACTGTTTAGATAGGCAGCTCACTAGATTTTGAGACACATCCCACGACTGCCAACAGTTTTACCACTCCATATTTAATCTGGAACCCATGACACTCGGTAAAGTCGGATCACATGGTAGAGCACTTTCCTTTAGCATGCATGAGAACAGTAGAATGCCATCCATTTCAACAGCACACCATAACAAATGATCAAGTGCGTACTCAAACGGACATATCATGCGTGTCTTATATATTGACGCTGCTTTTGAACTATAAAGGCGTTATAGTGTAATGGAGGCTTTAGCCTTATTGTAAATGGTTGTTTATTTAAAACGGCTTGTTTCGCAATACTCCACACCTGTTTCAGTGTGCTGTAAACATACAAACAGAAAGTGTATGATGCGGCTGCTGGTTGTGCAATAATCTGTTTTCATATAAAAGCAAGACGGCGCTGTAAAATCCATATCTGATCGATTGTTACTGTGTTAGAGGCATTGAACAAAAATGTCTTCTTATGTATATTAGCTCAAGACACCGATCTGAGCAAAAGTGAGGCGTTTTAAATTAAATGCAGATGTATAACGACACAATCCAGCGCGACAGTCAGGCCTGTCAGGGTAACTAGAAACACCTGATCATTCAGGGCCTGAACAGGGGCAGACCAACATCACAGCGTAATCAGTAAATGACTGATTTTAACCAGAAAGGAAGCTTATAACTTACACAGATAAACGATTATTAAATCATCTCAATGTTCTTTAACAGCATAACAAATGAGCTCGTTTGCTAACGTCAGTTTAGTTAGCTTACATGTCAATTACACCATCTCTCTTAACAAATCCACGTCCAGCCTAGAGTGAACACGTACAAGCATACATATTGATTTTACAACTCACCTGGTTTATAATGCAGGAGATTTAGCAAATATCAGTCTGTATTAGTGCTGCGGTGTAGCCTGTGAGCTAAATGGCTACCGTGCCCTTACACAAGCCTGATGTTTATGAAGAAAACAAACAATAACTTCAGCCCCTGTCGCCAGCGGAACACTGGATCGCTTAGGCTAGTGTATGAGTGAACTAATCCGGAATCGGGGATACCGATACGGGTGCTGTAACTGTTATTGCCCCCCTGTTAAATGACGGGTCTTTTTCTCTCTTTCTGTTTCGGGATCTGCTTTAACTTCCTCCAAAACAACCCTGTGAAAGCCAGCGATGTCATCACGCAGGTGACGTCATCGCGCAGGCCCCAGAAGACACGCCCTAAAAGCGGACCCTCTTCTGAAGACGGGTTTATCACACTTTTAGGGTATTTTTAAGTCACATTTTTTGTATAGACACATACTTTTTTTATTGACCACAAAAGTATTGACTACAAAAATATGTAAGCCTATGTCCACCACATTAAAAATCATGCTTTGGTAAATCATAAATATGACAATTATGACAGAAATCATAGACGATCTGAAATCGATTTTTTTTTTGTCACAATGCCTTTATATGGCGTAATTATAACTTAGCATATGAAAAGTTTGACTTATGTCATAATTGTAACTTAGATGTTTTTTTTTTCTTATGTGGCTGAAATGGGCTTCTATAACTTAATGTGAAATTATTTTTAAATGATCAGATCATTGTTAGGTCAAAAATAGTGTAATTTTATAACATTTTAAATAGGCTACATGTCACAAATCCCAATAAAATGTGAGAATTTACCCCAACCAAACATTATATACATATAATGTTATTATATGTATTTATTTAATATGTGCGTTATTTAACTTATTTCTGCACTATTCCCATTCATTGTACACATATAAGCTAACATGTTGTGGTAAAATGCTGTAGTGTAGTGTAAAAAATAAAACAAATTGAACTGAAAAAAAAATTGAATGATCTTAGAATGTGAGTCTTATTTAATTGAAACGGCACTAATTGCACGTGAACACAAAATGCACATTTTATTTCACTTCATCACAATTAAATCCTATTGTACTGTATACAAAATGTTATTGTTTAATTTAATATATTTTATATAAATTTACTATTTGTTTTGTCTTCGTGCAATTGACCTATCGGTAAGCCCCTCCCCTCGAACGCAGACTAGCCAATGGCAGTCGAGTATCAGTTGCACGGGGAGCGGAACTCGGACATCTTTAGGTTTCAGCGCCGTAGAGAAACATTGGAAGATCCGAAGCTCGCATCAGTTTTATGGGGTTTATGCTTCAAAAATGGAAAAACGATGTTTTCACCGATTCCAGGTATCCTGAGAGGATGGGCAATATAATTTATTTTATTACATTTCCTGAATTCAAACAAAACAGAGCAAAATGTCCCTAAGTATTCAACCCCAATACAAATGAAGACAAAAACGTTCATTTTCTGGTTGTCATGCACTCATTAAGTTACAATCTTCATCTGCTCAAGCAGAACGTTATATTGTGCTTTAGCAAGGTATCTCTGGCTAAAACTAGCTAACGTTAAAGTTAGTGAGTCCATACTAATGTACAAACATAAATAGTGGACTGTTCTCGCGTCTTGTAACGTTACAGTGTAGGTTAACGTTCTGTCAAAAACACATAAACGAAGGTCTACATTTCAGAGTCTCTCCATATTAAACTGGTTAAATGTACATTAATTTAGTCGTACCCTGCGATACATGAACAGTGTTGATCCTGCATGTCATCCACGATCGAGATGACCGACCGTAATATGAGACTTCTCCCACTAGCATTGTGATCTGTAAACCTTTGCTTCGAGTTAACGTTACCCACCGTATTTATTTTTAAATATTTTATAAATCCCTCCATGGAATATTTAATTCCCATTTGGTGGCCTTCTGTGTCCAAAATCGTGCAAAAAATATCGTGGGACAAGATTTTCACACTGCAGCGGTCATTATAAGACAGTTAGCAACTCCGTTTGTTTGTCCGAGGGAGCAACAGTAACTAAGGGGGGCGGGGCTTACCGATAGGTCAATTGGAACCTTTGATGGAATAATAGTTCCCCCTGCTGGACCTTTTATGGTGCCTTACTGGATTTTATTTTGAGCATTTAATTCTAAATCAAACCATTCTAAATCCAAAACCAGACTCCAAATCTCAGAACAGGGAGATTAAAGTTTCTAAGAGCAGCCAATTTAAAGTTGCTGTCATTTGTCTTTAAATAATAATAATAATAATAATAAATGTACACAGTTGAATAGTAATGTAAGATTAGAAAATGTTTTATTTAGAAAATAGTTAAAAGGGGGGGAAAAACGTTGAAAATATATTGATATTCCTCTGCTGTTCTGCTGAGAATGAAGAGCGCTGTTTTTGTCATCACGTGACGTCAGTAGAAACGCCCGCCTTAAACATGGCAGCGCCCATGATGCGCGTGCGATAGTTGTTTCACAGAGAGTCAAAGAATAACCACTTCACAGTATCATCTGCTTAATGCCGAAGTCCTCGCGTACGATATGGACAGGCGAGAGTTCACAGCCTCTCTTGTGGTAATGCACATTTTATGTCTATTACACGCGGTAAAAGCAAAAGCGTGGGCATCCTTCCTCATGACATTAACTATGCATATGAAATAAATACAGTATAATGTAATATAGTAACAGTGTTTTCATGCTAATGTGTCAGTGTACACTCTATCTGAGGCTTTCTTGTTTCAGTCATCTCAGACTAGTCCTTTTGAAAGCAATTTAGATCATGGTTGTGATGACGGAGATGACTGATATTCAAGTAATGACGAAAATAAAAGTCTTCATAAAAAAGTCTGCTGTGATCAGCAAATAAACAATACCCACATCTAGTTTATTATTATTGTTGTTGTTGTTAGTAGTAGTAGTAGTAGTGTTGTTGTTATTTAGTTTTATTGTTTTAGTTTTTTTAACATTTGTAGTTTATCAAGAAAAATCTTCTTTCCCCTTGTTTCTCAAATATGAATTAGTTAATCAATTATAATTATTATTATTATTTTTAGTTATGATTTCATGATTTATTTGTCAAGGCAGTTGTTTTGTCTCATTTAGTTATTAATTTAAGTTTTTTTTTTCTTTTATCATTTTTAGAGAAAAATACTCTGCTTTCTCTTTGTTTCTACATCCTAATTATGAATTTGTTGGACTATAGCGCTTAATAATAATAATAATACAGTCAGTAGTGCTTCATGTAATTGACAGCTTCAACTTGTTCTGGACCAAAACAGGACCAACTTAGCTTCAAACTTTTTTTTTTGAGTAATAATAATTCAATCATAGAGTTTTCACTCTCTAGCATTGGAAAAAAGGGTTTGGTTTGCAGATCCACATGTACAGTATTGCATATTGTTAGTCAGAAATGCTCTAAAAACACAGTGGGTGAAAAATGGGGCAATCGTAATGAATAATGAATTAGATATAAAGTGGTATTCTATATCTCCGCTTCATGTTTTAGTAGCCATATTAAACAGAACAGAAAAGCTGACTCTTCTTCTCCTTAAAGCTGTTTAAAGAGTCATGTGTGGTAAATTGTGGCATTACTATGTGGTAAAAATGATATATGAGACTACAGTGATTAATTGCATTGCACCAGAATTAAAGCATCTTATTATACTGTACTGATATATAATGATGTATTTAAACGGTATCATTGCTCTTTGTCCCTTAGGCAGGCGGTTGTGCGGGAATGTGTGTAGATCTCACTCTCTTCCCTCTGGACACCATAAAGACAAGGTTACAGAGCCAGCAGGGCTTCTACAAGGCGGGAGGTTTCAGAGGGATCTATGCAGGGGTCCCGTCAGCTGCTATAGGCTCCTTTCCCAATGGTAAGTTTATATCTTATTGTAAATGTGAAAAATGGCTGCATGTTTAAAAGTTTACTTTAAACTCTTTAGAGGATTATTATAACTGCATGCTGCAAAGACTTCTGATTATGATAAATAGCATATTTAAACCAGAATTGCTGGAATCACTAGCTCTCAGAATATGCCTACAAATACAGACACACATTTTAGAAAGTGCATGCTATTTGAATAGTTTGCCTCAAATAAATAGTTTCTGCTTGGTTCCAGCTGCTGCATTCTTCGTCACCTATGAAAGCACCAAGTCGTTATTCACAGGCTACAGTGCTACAAACTTGGCCCCCTTCACTCACATGCTGGCCGCTTCACTAGGAGAAATTGTAGGTTTCCTGTTATTCTTCTTCTTTCTTTCCTGTTTGTCCTTTGTATTTATTATCGTTTATTTACCCATTGCAGCCCAAATGAACAGTATGTCTGTTTCACAGACAAATATGCAGAAGGCTTAGAATGTGTTTTTTTGCTCTGGGTTAGGAGCCGGGCCACAGACAACCCTGTATTTTCCCACCAGCTGGCCAAATAGGATCTTATTGTTGTCTATTGACATAGCCGTTTTTATAGAGAGGAGTCTTGCAGTTTGGTCAAGGGAGATTTTGAAGGTTTTGGAGCTGTAAAGAGCACCTTCATTTCCTCTGCTAGTGAAACTCTGTATGCTCATAGCAATGCAGTTCAGCTCATGTCACAAAAATGATCCAACACAGAAGCAAAAAGTTTGCTGTTTTATCTTTCCTTACTGTACACTCCACCTTAAAATGTACTGCAATTAAAAAACATACACTACGATTCAAAAGTTTGGAACCACTTTGACATTTTTTTTTGTTTTGTTTTTTAATGAATTTAATACTTTTGTTCCTCAAGGATAGATTTAATTGATTAAAAATTGCAGTAAAGACATTTATTTGTTGTGTCTCAGGGCCGCCCACTTCTCTAGATCCAGTTTGCTTTATTCTTTCAGAACAGTAGTGTGTGAAATAGCCTTCATCCCTCAAAAGAACATGAGACTTTCATAAAAGGGTTGGTTATTTATAAAAAAAAAAAAATGAAAGTGCACAATGACTGTCATGATTTTTTAAAAAGAAATAAATACTTTTATTCAGCAAGTATGCATTCAATTGATGGAGTTCTATTGTACATTCTATTCATCCTGAATCTTGAAAAAACATTATTAATAAGAAATGTGTCTTGAGCACCAAATCAGCGTATTAGAATGATTTGTAAAAGATCATGTCACACTGAAAACTGAAAATTTAGCTTAGCCCATTTCACAGTTTTTACTGTATTTTTGCTCCAAAAAATGATGACACAACCACAAACATTTGAACATTAGTGTACATACTTTTATTGAGTTTTGTTTTGTTTTTTTTGTCAGAGAATTTACATGCTTTAAAAATATTAAAATATATTTTGGAATCAGTCTGGAATGTGCACTCATTAGATTTCAGTCCTCTCAGCTCTGTTTAACATACATTATCATATTTAAATCTATTCAACAGAATTTAGCAACAGATTTTCCTCAACCTCATTAGAGTAGAAATTCCACACAAGGGCCTACTAATATATCACCATTCCATTCGTCTCCATACGCAGCTGTAGTTTCCAATTTCAAGTGACAGTATATAACAATAAATGTTGTAATTGGGTCGATTATTTCAGTTTATTACCAATTAAAATAACCGACTGTTATTCCATCTACTTCTTAATAGTGAAGAAGGCACTGGGTGAAAAGTGACTTTCTGCTTGGAAAATTATAGAGCGCCTATCATTACGTGCTAATCACAGCCATTAACCAATAAGTCAAGTGAAAAAAGCAGCTTTCACCAATACCCAAGATACAGTCAAACCAAAAATTATTCAGACACCAGATAATTTTTGTAATAATAATTTTTACTAGTGGGTGCAGGACACTATAGTTCATTTATGTAAGTGAGGATAGCAAAATAAGTAAACTGTGACATATTGTACCCCAAAAATTCTTCATACAGTGGACTACCAGTAAAATTGATACAAATTTTACAAATGACACTTTGATCTGACCATGTTTTGCTTAAGCGTTTTTTTTTCTTTAATTGCTAATGCGACCTTTTTACACCACAAACTGAACAAAATTAAACATTGCTTGGTTGACCTAAATTGGTATTATCTAATTGTGTACTTGAATTTAACAGCTGACAGCTATTCCGCCTAATTCATTACATACCTTTCTATCAAAGTTATCAAGATGAATTTGTTCTGAAACAGTTTAACTCTGAGTTCTTGCCATATTTTATTACCATTTTCTAAACTATCACGAATAAACTGTGATAATGTGAGAAATGTTGAAGGTGTCTGAATACATTTTGGTTTGACTGTATGTGAATATGAGGTGAAGTTGAAGTCAGGACTGTTGATAACCCTTTGCCTGGTGCAGCAGGATTTGCACACTTCAAAAGGAGGATTTTAACAGCAGAGCCCCAGCTGAATCCCAGTGTGTTGTGGGTACACGTTGCTCCGTTCAAAGCCTGTAATCCTGGAGCTTAACCACGAAAGTCTTCCCCTCAGGCAGTCTGGAGCAGAAGACAAAATCATCTTACTTGCATAACTCCAGCCATTATACAACTTCTCACTAATAGGTTTTCTAACGAGATGATTTGACTTGTTAGTTTAAAATTTGGATTTGGAGTTTTCTGGCCCAATTTTGCATCAGTCTGTTTTGTTTCTTGTTTGTGCAATTATCACTTTGAGTATTTCCTATTACTTTGTACGTTTCCCCATTACTTTTCCAGAATCTTTGCCGCTGCTGTACTGTCATAGTTATCTAGTTGACTCTTTAAGGTTAACACTAGCACACTAATCAAACGCAATGTGGATCCAGGACTTTAAGCTCAGGGATTCAGATGCCTTTGTAGCATCACATATGCCTCGTAACATCCTCCTGTCTGCAACCAGAAAGATTTTAATTGTCTGGAAACTTTATCCTTCTCCCTTAAGTCCAGCTTGTCTCTTCACACAACTATATAAATGGTTTCTATATGTAAGAAATACGGCTGGTGAGTTATCGAAAGTGTTCAACAGCAGCGTCTTTACAAATAGCAATGCTGTAAGTTTAACAGGTTCAAAAACAGCAATGTTAACTCATCGCTAATGAAAAATTTAATGTAGCTTTTCAGTTGCAATTTTATCAAAAACGTTAATTGCAAAGCAGTGCAGACAACAAGTATCTCTGTGGTTTGTTTCTGTCTGTGGGGAAAACATGGGAATTGTTTGTCATTTTTGTGGTTTGTCATTTTGTCTTTTGTTGGCTTGATCAGTGCTTCTGTGGGTTTTGGTTCATTTGCTGTTGTAGGCTATAAGGACCTTTAAAATAATTGAAATCTTTTCGCAAAGTGTTAAGGAAGCGTAATGCGGTTAACAGGCCTGGAACTACCTCATAGCTGTGCATTTACTGAAAAACAATTGCACACCTTAGAACATTCGTCAACCAATCAGAATAATGCATTCAACAGCCTTGTGGTATAATATTGTGTAATAATAGCAATGGTGATTTCTGTCACTTCCTTCTCAGTATCATTGTATGTGTGTATTCGTGCTATATAAAGAATGCACTGGCTGATGGTATCTGTCAGGACCAGAGCAGGCTGTTATCTAGCCATTATGTCAGATTTATCTTCATTCCCATTTGCCCAACATGCTCTCCGAAAGCTCATTTGTCAAGCTGAAGGAGCACTTTTCATACATTTATAAACCTTGTCTCTCCTTATGGCTGTGGTGTGAAAACAGCATGTGGCATGACTTGGAAGAGGCCGACTGGCAACCTGCTAAGCTTTGCACATCAAATAATCCATGCAACGCCCACGAGAATACAATTGCCTGTGATTTATTGTTCAAATCAAGCCTGAGCATTGTACTGTGGCTCATTTTCAGCCTTTTCACACCCCCTCTTCTTCTCACCTGGCAGGTCTCTGA
Organism: Schizothorax lantsangensis; assembly: GCA_027422415.1. Lineage (NCBI taxonomy): Eukaryota > Metazoa > Chordata > Actinopteri > Cypriniformes > Cyprinidae > Schizothorax > Schizothorax lantsangensis. The sequence continues at coordinate 24,952,320 of CM049847.1, read as the reverse complement.
AATATCAAAAAATAGGCAATTGAAGTGTTGGGTTAAAAATGTTATTTCTGCACATGCATTGGTATTATTAAAGGACGAGATAGGGGACGTGTCAGGAACATATTGGTCTGTGCAGATAGGTTTCGGAAAGGCAGCGCTCCATAAGGACCCGAGAGGCCGCTGTTGTTGTTGTTTTTTAAAGCACCTGTATGATAATCTGTGGAAGATTGTTCCAGATGCCTGTTGTAATTCCAACTTCCTGAGAATCTGCTGGGAGGCACGTGTTCCGAGTTCACGGACCGTTCGGAATGTTCCAGCTGTTTCTCTTGATGTCTGGAGTCACAGCTGTGAGAGCGACCTTAGAATGTACAAGTGGTTTATTTTATGCTAATAGAAGTGTACTGGGATACAAAAAGTGGCTTCAGGTTTGTGGGTAAAAAGGCAAGCGTTGAAAAACTCACATTTGCATTCAAAAAGTTGGGTTTTTTGTTTGTTTTTATTAATTTTTTAATAACATCATCAACTCACCAAAGCTGCATTTATTTGACCAAAATACAGTAAAAACTGTATATTAACAAATTTTGTTGCTTGAGAAAAAAAAAAAATTTTTCAGTATTGAAATCAGTTTCATGTAGTTTAGTGAAAAAAGTGATAAAATAGTGAAAAAAAATTTTTTTTCAGGATACTAAGTTCAAAAGAACAGCATTTATTTGAAATCAAGACTATTTTCTTACATTATAAACTTCCAAGTGTATTTAATAATTTCAAGTTAAGGGCCAAGTTAATGTACCCTTGCTGTATAATAATAATAATAATAATAATAATAATAATAAAAAACTGACCCTAAACTTTTGAATGGTAGTGTAACTATAACACTTCTGTTGATCTTTACTTGAAACTTGTATATATAATTTAAATCCTAAAATTATTCAAATTAATTATTAATGCCTTACAAAATGAATTCTTGTCACAGATGTTCAGTTAATTTTCATCTTCATGGACTATTAGTTTTGTTTTCATGGACTTCTGATGTTCAGTTTTCCCACCACTCTTTAGTTGTCATCCATCAAACCAGCTCAGGTGGTAATCATTATGTCATTCATTTGGTTTGTACTTAAGTTCCTGTCTGCACAATCTTGAGTTGTCTGGTATTGCTTGTTTGATTTTTATACATCATCTTTGTCTTCATCTTTGACTACAAGTGACATTTCTAAAGTGTTATTTCATTTTAACCACAGTTATAAAAAATTTACTTCAATTCTTGGTTACACCTTGAAGCGTGTAAGGTCATTTAAGGCATGATATAACACGTTAAATAGCAGGTAGATCTTGCGTTTAACTCTGCAGCCCGGCATAACCATGAATAGTTAAGAATGATCTTGTCATTATAATGTAATATAATTTTAACTATAGTTAATAAAAAGATATGACTTTACAATGCATAATATATCATAATTGTGTTACTTGTAGGCTATGCAAAGAAACAACTGATTATATGGTGTTAGGTATAATCATGCATGTTTTACAGTGATGTTTTTAATATATTAAACTTAGTATAAATGTTAATAAATAATACTAGTGAAACTAAATATGTTTTACTGTTTAAAGTGTGGAGGCAAATCAAAACAACTGAATTGTGTTTGCATGTCTTGATTGGTATGCAGCACCAGTCCCTCTGCAGGTCTGTTAAAGGGTTACTCCACCCCAAAATTAAAATCTTGTCATTAATCACTCCATGTCGTTCCAAACCCGTAAAAGCTTTGTTTGTCTTCAGAACACAGTTTAAGATATTTTGTATGAAAACCGGGAGGCTTGTGACTGTCCCATTGATTGCCAAGTAATTTTCACTGTCAAGGTCCAGAGAAGTATGAAAAGCATCACCAAAATAGTCCATCTGCCATCAGTGGTTCAATCTGACTGTTATGAAGCGACGAGAATACTTTTTTTCTACGCTTTGATTTGATCAAAACCCGGTTTTCATCTAAAATATCTTAAATTGTGTTCTGAAGACGAACAAAGCTTTTATGGGTTTGGAACAACATGGTGGTAAATGATTGACAACATTTTCATTTTGGGGTAACCCTTTAAGTACAGAACAGCTAGAGGAAAGACAAACGGCTCTGAACTGATTCACCTAGTGCTAAAATAAGCTGTGTGCCTCGCTTTAATTTCCCCCGCTTCTTCATCGACCTTCCTGTCGTGGTGAGTGCTGGCCCCTGGTCGTCGCGTCGACATGGAAATGAGTTTAGTCCTCAGGGTTCCTGCGCTTCAGCAGCACAGGGCGGGAAGAGCAGAGGCAGCGACTAATTAACCGCCTCCAAATGACTACCAGATAAAGATAAATGTATCTCACAATAAACAGTATAACCATTAGACCTTCATTAGTAAACTAATTAGTAAAACTGCCTTAAAGTCATTACCTCGATAATCGCATGACTGGTCACATACAGGTACATTCATTAACACAGCGAAACTCTTCGACTTCCACTTATTTTAAAATGTTGTCAGCGTAGTTTTCCTCCTCACTGCTCTCTGTAAATTACCCAGTAATACACAATGCCGGTAACTGATCTGATATAATCTCTCACCAGTCCTCCATCAACTCCCCTGCGAGACGATACGAAATTGCTGCGGCGCGCACTCGCGCACGCCAATTCAATTACTGCGAGAATTACTTGTCATATCCACTTCCCTCTCTATTTACTGCCGTAATTTTGATCCTTTTGAGAATTACACGAGGAGACGCGATGTTTAGTGTTTCATAATTGTTAACCCAGCAAAAAGAGAATGTAATGAGCTTAGTAAAATGGGCCCTGTCAGTTTGCCTAACAGACCTATGGTTGCAGTTCCCCCATTTGACCGCTGGATGTCACTCTTGCTACACGCCTTTGCCTTTAAATATAAACCTTCCCTACTGACCTTTCTTTTCTCAACTTAAATAGAGATTCCCTCAGCTGGTTTTTCTGCATTTGTGTCACACCGGCCGTACCATAGTCTTGCATGCTGTTCTGTAAGCCAAGTGGCCATTCAATCTGTAACTGCAGTGTACAAGAAGATGCTCTGCTGCCTGCCAGAGTCATACAGAGTGCAAACTACCGTAGCTTTTTCGTGCTTATAGGCTGTCAGCTGGGCTCTCAGCAGACCCGACCTCTCTCGTAGTAGCACCCCACGCCCGTTCTGTCATTCAGAAGAGATTACATCTAGCACCACAGATCCAGTGTGAGCCTGGGGGTCTGGTGGGGGGGCCCGCTGAACTCCCTGTGGTTGTGGAGATTGCTTTCCATCCTCGGTTCACGCTGGTATTTCCGCCCCCCAGCATGGAGAGGATCAGTAGTAATGCACCACAAGTGTAGTTTTGGAGGGGGATGTGGCCGTGAAGAATGAGCTTGAATAATGCCACACTTCAGCTATCGACAAAGCATGTTTAGTAGTAGAATTATATAGGAGACTATATTTCAGTTGTTGTGAGTATGTGTGACTTATTCTATGAGTTGTTGGCATTTTGTTTGTCGTTTGTGAGTTTTTAATGTTAATACTGCAAGAGATGGCAAACTGTTGTATAAACGCAATATCACGCTTGTAGCCGTGAGATATGGCTGTATATCGGCACGCTGTGATTAAATTGAACATATTAATAATGACTGTCTTTATGTACAATTAAATGATGTTGTGTTAATGGTCAGATGTTGTGCTGTATTCTATTAATACAGGAGTCTTATTTGCCAGATAATTACTTTTTTTAAGACATTTTCAGAAATCATATTCTCAATCACATTTTTTCCCTACTTTTTTGGTATATATTTTTTCAGTATTTATTTTTTTACTATATGTAATATTAAATTTTCTATTTATGTTATTTTTTATTATTGATTTTAAGAAGCATTTTACATTATATACACTACACACTATATGTATACACACATTGTGTGTTTGGATAGTGGTCATATTTCAAGCAGTACTTTTACTCAACTTTTTAAAATGCATTTTTTAATTAAATAAAATTTTAAAGTAATTGTATATATCACTTAAGTTTTTATCTATTATTTTGAAATGTGTAAATCCAAGGTTTTGCTTTTGGAAATTTTACCAAATGTATTTTGTCCCGAATCTCCCGATCCACTTTTAATCTGCTATTATCAACTTTAAATTTGTTATTTTATTTCCTATTTTCAAACAGCCCTTTTGTGTACTTGAGTATTTCTCTTTGTTTGTGTGAACAGTACCATTTGACATATTGATGAGTGTTCTCTTCTTACACAGGTCGCCTGTCTGATCCGTGTCCCGACTGAAGTAGTAAAGCAGAGGACACAGGCCAATCTCTCTCTCAATACCTACCGGGTGCTGCTGAATACACTACAAGAAGAGGTACTGTATGTGTTTTCCGTCAGCTTGACTTACAGTGAACTTACAGTGCACTTGAATTCACTCGAGCTGTCATGTTACAGAGAGATGCACGGGTGGATTGATTGATAAATAAGTCATTTTGTAAAGCAACCAGTTGAAACCAGATGAAAATACTCTTTTTGTTTGCTTAGAGATGACAACCCTTTCTGATTTCTCATTGCAGGGTTTCAGAGGCTTGTACAGAGGTTATGGCAGTACAGTACTTAGGGAGGTAGGCTGGCTTTCCTGCACACATCAAGTACTGGTACTCTGTTATTCACATAATTATACAAATGCTTTGATATTGACATTTGATTTGAGTACCTCTTAAATGCATGGGTGCATGCAGGTGTGTACACTTTTTTTTTTTTTTTTTTTTTTTGCAAAAACACTAAAAAAGTTCAAAAATTCAACATGAACATATATTCAATGTTTTAATTTTATTAAGCATGTCTAGTATTCATGTAACTATTACACACTTGTTTAAGACTTCAGACCAAATGCTCAGTTAGAGCAACATTACACATGAGCAGAACGATGAGGATTTCAGATATATTTTAAAGGTTGTAAAACAAATGAGAATGGTAAAAAAGCAACAAAATGTTCAAATACGTTCTTGTAGGAAAACAACTGAAAAACAGCGCAGGTGGACACAAAACGCTTTCGGTGTGAATGACCGCTTATTCACATGACACAGCTGTAGCTGAGGTTGCTGATAAAAAGTAATCTTTTGTTTGAATTGTTTGTAGGTATATATCCACTTCATCTAGTGCGGTTTGTTCTCGGTGATCTTAAGCATCTCAATCGACTGTTTTGCGAACCCGTTTGGCTGAAAAGAATCTAAAATTTCAAAAAATTCCATATTAGAAAATCAAAAAATTCTCATTTAATCCACCTTATGTCATTTCTAACCTCAGTCTGTGTGTGTTTTTTTTTTTTTTTTGTCCATACAATGAAAGTCTAATGAGTTCAGTGTTATTTTGAACCTAACTGACTTTCATTATATGGTTAAAAACAAAATGTCTTTTTTGTGTGTGTGTTCAGCAGTGATTAAATGACAGAATTTCTATTTTTGTATTCTGAATTTCAGATTGCTCATTCAAGTATCTTTTTTGTATTAACAATTTATGTAGCTAATGAAACTAATTAGCAATGGAACAAGCAGCAGACAGAGCAACCACAAGGTGAAACACACCATAGCCCGCCCACCCAAGAGAAGATGCCTTTTTAAATGGATCTCTCATTCTCACCCTTTGATTAATCATCTGCTTCCTCGCGCACCTGCATCGCATGATAATGCATATTGAGTTATTGGCAAAGCTCATATTTTTTCATTTGTTTTCCGAATTTATTTTCTCCTCCTTCATGTCACATACTGACAAAAGACAAAGATAAAGGGAGTGAAATATTCGAAATCAAAGAAAACTTGTTGTCTGCATGAAGGTGACATTCATTTCTTCGTGAGGTGATATTGTCTCTCACTGCGGGGCCATCCTGTACTTATTTTCCGCCTCACTTAACAAACGTTATTCACCCAAACTCCATCTGGACATAAAGAAAAGAGAACAACAAGCTTTTTCTGATTTCTCCAAGGGCTTCTGAATAAATGAATACATTTTGGATGAGAGCGGGCTGCTGAGGCTGAATACTAAGGGCCAGATAAAATAGAGGTGCCGAGAGGTGCCCCGCTTCTTTCTTGGGATTGGCTTTGACGTGTGTCAGGAAGCTAATTCATTTTCTCAGCCCGCTATCTTATCCAGCACCGTAACCCTGTCAGGGTAAGTTTGTTTACTCTGGATGCCGAGTCCTCCTCACACACAAGGATTTAATTGGGGTCTTCTCCATTATGCAGATTCATTAAAGAACCCTGGACAAGAGGTTGTGATGAGATACAGCCCACAGATACACACTAGTTGATCACGAGAAGCGAGACAGCATGGCAAGCAGTTAAATGACAAACTAAAAGGCTGGTGTGAAAAGGAATTCTATGATACATGATGTCAATATAAATTCATATTCAAGGGTAAATCACAACAGTTTACCGTCAGTGTTTTTGAAAGACTTCTCGTATGCTCACCAAGACTTACAATTTAATTTAATCATTACAATTTAAACCAACGGTTTTGAAATATAATTAGTTCCTTTGGTGGCAAAGCTGAATTTTTAGCAGCCATTACTCCAGTCTTCAGTTTCACAAGATCCTTCAGAATCTTGTGATATATATGTAAAAGTCTTTACTATCACTTTTGAGCAATTTAATACACCCTTGCTGAACAAAAGATTTTTTTTTTTATCATACTGACCAAAAATGTTTGAATGGTGGTGTAGTTTTGCTATTATCATATTATTCTTGTCTCTAATTTTGTGTTTTCAAAGGATTGTGGCTATCACAAAAATGATCATAAAATTGGTTTAGACGACTCGTACAGTATTTTACAAGTCTTCTGAAGTCATTGTCGCTTCATGTGGAGAACAAGCCACAATGTACTAAATATTTCACTGAACAAATAATTTCACTATACATATCTGACCTATTGTTGCTCTCTTAAGTTCAATGTTCAATTCATGAATGAGTCGTTCTTTTGTGGCAACTCTTTTTAAATGACTTCTGAATGATTTGTTTACAATGATTCTGCCTCAGTAATCCAGTTACAACGGTTAACGGGAGAAGATTTTCAGTGAATAAATGACTTCAGTTTGTTTCTGCTCCTCGCACAAAGCTACCACCTGACTCCAAAAGACTTGGAATATAAACACAAGACTAGGGCTCTATCTTATACTGTGTTTCTTGGTTTCGGCCACTAGAGGGCATAACAGGTTTAGGGCAAATCTGATAACCATCAGCGTGGAAGCTGAAAAGATCACAGCACTCAGATTTCATCAAACATCACAACTTTAATCAACCTTATGAAAGCTGAATGGAATATAAAACTGTTTCCTCTGGCTTACTCTCTTGTAAACTACGCTTATATCTCTTGGCCTTTTTGAAGCAATGAAACCGTATAGTATTAAAAATAAATAATATGGATTTTGTAAGTAATGTTTCTGTCATGTTGACAGAGAGATCTGATCATATTGATTTCTCATGACACTCACCTGAGAGGAGTGTGAGATTGAAAGAGGCAGACAGACAGAAGAAGAGTGCTGTTGGAGATACGTTGGTTGCCGTCTGACAGAGCTCATTTTATATCAGCACAGATGTGAGAGCGGAGGGAAGGGGAGGAGAGGAGAACTGGCAACCCTGTATGAATGTAGTTATGAAACAACTACGCCTTGAGCTGCGCTCCTGACAGTTATTGCTTTAGTTATTGCTGAGATGTCCAAAAATGTATTTCCCTCAGCATTTCCTCAGATTCAAACACTGATACAGTTAGAAACTTCTGGCATTATTTACTCACCCTCATGTCATTCCAAACCTTATTTTTTACCATTCTGTAATATTGAAGTATATACGTGAAGTATATTAAATTAATTTTCGTTTCGTTTTTTAAAAACATTTGAATTAAGTTAGAATATTTTGATATTATTAAAATAATATGAATATTCATGAATTGAAATAATTTTTAATTATCCTGCAGCCACCTGGTTGAGAAGCACTGACATAAAATAGAAGATTCTGTAACAACACTAGCTGAAGTTACAGTGTTTTGAAACCATTTAGTGGAATGCATTTACCTGAATATTGTTATGCTGAAGAGGATTTGAGTCTGTTTTGTGTCATTCTTCTTTATTGCGTTGTGTCAGTGTTTGACAGAATGCTGAAAGTGTTTCTTATCAAATGAATTCAGATTCCTCTCAGTGTCTTTCCTCTATTTCTTGCTCCACCCTTCCTCTGATCTCTAGTTGACACTGAAGGCAAAAAGCTCCAGAGGTCTTAGACCTGCCCGAGATCAATTTGTCTGACTTATCCCTCTGTTTATGTTGCTGTTGTTCATTGGTCACAGTGGACTGTGTGGCTAACAGGTGGAAGAGTGTATGTTTGACCTGCAGTGCAGTGTGGATTTGCTTTCCTCTTCTCCTAACACAAGCACAGAGAGGATAAGAGGCAGGGGAATGCGGTTTTCTTTATGCTTGTCTGGTGGATTCATTCTACAATCAATTTCCTATCAATTTTCCACAGTACTTTGGTCTCCCATTTAAATTCTTTCAATGTCGTTTCTAATCATTTACAGATTGAGAACGAGAATACGTTATTTTGACCCTTTCAACAAAGTCCTTTTAAACAAGGGCTGTAAAATATTCAACCCAGAATTTATGTTGCAGGTCACTAAGAGCATTTTCTGTGACTTTGACATATGGGAAGATTCAAGTTATAAATACACTACAGTTCAAGTTGTTTTGTTTTTGAAAGAAATGAATACTTTTACTCAACCAAGGATGAATTAATGTAATTAAAAGTGACAATAAAGACATTTGCACTGTAACAAATAAATGTTCTCTTAACTTTCGGTTCATCAAATCAACCTGAAAAATATAAATTTCTGCAAAATATTAAGCATCATGACTGTTTTCAACATTGATAATAATAAGAAATGTTTCTTGAGCACCAAATCAGCATATTAAAATGATTTCTGAAGTATCATGTGATACTAAAAACTGGAGTAAGTCATCTTTGCCATCACAGAAATAAATTACATTTTAATTTTTTTTAAAATAGAAAATAGTTATTTTAAGTGTAAATGTTTCACATTACTGTTTTTATTGTCTTTATGATGAAATAAATGCAGCCTGAGCATAAGAAGGAGCATAAGACACTTATTTCAAAAACACTTTACAAAAACTTACTGACCTTAAACTTTTTTATAGTAGTATATGTTCATGCTTGATATAGTTTTAACCAATATTTGAGTTAAGTTTAAGTTTAATTGCTTTAGACAACTCTGCAATACTGCAGTGGGTTTCTGAGGATTACACTTTATTTGTCAGGGCTGGATTTAATATAACTTCAATCAGATGTTTTCAGAGCGCAGCCATCCAGTTCTTTAGCCCTGCCTCATTACTCTGTGATCTTTTTTTATTGTCTTTATTTTATCTGATTAGAAGGCATTGAACATGCTTGCCATGCACATTCCTGATGTGAGACGTGAATGTGTGAGTATATACATACATGTATTTGCATTGATCCATACCAGTTTGTATTTGTTGTCTCTCAGCTAGTTGGATGGCTGGCAGAGTTTGTGTTTATTTGAACTGTGGCATGTATGAGTGAATGATTTACAGCACACGTGTGAAGGCATGGAGACTTCATTTCTATTCTCCACCTGAGCACATCATGCCTCCAGCTGAAATGTGAGTTTTGTAGAATGTGGTGTGGTGTCAGGATAAAGGTGCTGTTCCCATACTGGCATGGAGGCTTGCATGTCAACCGTGACGTGACAGACCAGCTGTTGCCGAGGCTGTTGGTGAGAAAAAAAGATCCAGCTCCCTCCAAACCTCAAACTAAACTGCTAATCCGGCTCCCACTGGGGCAATGAGCCTTATATTCCATATCTATGACACTGATGGCACTCACACTCATTTAAATGACTAGTGCTTGCCAGGTTGCACACCATTTCAACTATGAGAATGAAGTGAGGATGCCTTTTAAAATTCCATTCAGTTCCGGAATTGGAATTGGAATTAGAATTTGATTTGAAATATGAGAAATTAGAATTAAAATACAAAAGACACTTTTAAATAATTTGTTTACCCTTTAAATGTATCCAGAAAATAGTACTTCCTGAAACATTAGGTAGTTTTATTACTTTTAAAAAGGTCAGTAAATGAAATCAAACAGTGTGATAATAATTTAATACAGTTTTGGAAATGCTACCAATAATGTACCATTTGCCATTAAGTTTGTTTCACTGTTTTTATCTCTGAATTCTCAGGATGCTCTGATTTACACAAACTTCTTCATAATGGAGCCAAACATAATGAGTAAAAATGTATTTTTATACATAAACATTAACATAACATTAACATAAACATTTAAATATATAAATTTATAGTTAACTGAAAATTCTTCTGTTTGTCAGACTTAAAATGGCTTTGATTACTGTATTCATTATCTTGACATTATTGAACTTTTATTAAAATATATATAAATAAGAAAAATGACAAAATTAGTACAAAAAAATGATATAACAAATTTTGTTTGGTAAATGGGTAAAATTTGACAATAAGATTCCACTAGTTTCATTAACTTACATTAATTAACCATGAACTATTCATTTATTACAGTATTTATTAATCTTTGTTCACATTAGTTAATAATATAAACGTTCCGCTCAGCTCCATTAAATACTATTAACAGATACAGCTTTTGATATTTATAATGTAAATGCTGAAATGAACACAGATTGATATATGCTATACAAAAAGTTTTAATCGATAGTTTAACTAATGTTAAAAAATGTATTATTTTGTAAAGTGACACCATGTTTTGATACAAAATAGAAAGCTCCAATCTGATTGGCTGGCTTTACGTGACTTAACATGAACAAGTTTTCTCAGAAGAGCTAGTCATGAAATGAAAGTTTTGTGGCATTTGTTTGGCGCACTTGGTAGCATATAATGCTTTTGTCAATTTATTTATGCCCTTAAGCATAATTTTGCATGTTGTTTTTTAACATGTTGGTCAGACAGCAATGTCCAGTCTAAGTATGCGGCTCTTGAGCAGGATAAGTAGCGGAATGGACCAGACTTTATGTCGTCAGTCAGAAGTCTGGCTACGTGAGACTATTTGCGGCTTGAACAAAATGACCCAAGGAGAATTGTGTCTGGTTTGCAGATGGTGCTGATGTAGTGTAGGGATGTTTGGGCCAAGGTGTACAGAGGTTTAGCTGTGTGTATGATGAGTAGACTATGTATGTGCCTCAGACTCTACAGAGTCCACTCTTTCCACTCTCCCAGGGACTGGTTTTGGCGGGTCTTCTCACAAGGCTGTTGATCAGCATTAGAGGAATCCTCTTATGTGCTAGCGCTGAACAAGACACTTCATTTGTCTGGGTCTTCCTGAGGAGTCGAATTGGATACAGACGTTCATATGTGTAGAAAAGAGCCGTCTCACACCCACACACTCACATATGAACACTTGAGGTAGCAGCGTAATATACAGAGATTGATGTATAGTTCATGTTGTTGGTGTGCACTTCAGACTCCCATTCCTGTTCGACTCCAATCCGTCATCCTTTTGATTCATTCCTCATGCTGGGAGCACTGCTGTTAAATTATTCCTTTACACACAATGCTTTGCAGAACACGTTAGTCTCTGATAGCGTAACAATCACTAGACTAGCTCCTCTCTCCAAGCTCTCTGGAATGGGACCCCTTTAGAACAGCTTGAAATGTTGATATTTCTGTCCAGCATTATAACGATCAACTAAATCACCTCAAGCTCATAATGGTTTTGTTGATAGATATTTAGTATGCTTTACACAGACGATTCTCCACCTGATCCTAAACAAGAGCTCCACATGTGCATTATTGCATTTACATTTTACATTTACATATTTAGCAGACGCTTTTTATCCAAAGCGACTTACATTGCATTCAAGTTAAAGTTTTTTTTTACATTTTATCAGCTCTTGGATTATTGGAGCTCAGACTGTGATGCATCAGTCAGAAATATTCACACAATCTTAGGTGTTTATATTACATAGATACAGTCATCTGATCATTGATTTCGAGTGTGTTTGTAGGGCTAAGTATCACTCACAGCCTCATGATACGATATACACAACTGGATTGCAATTGACATGGCAGCAAATGCAAAAGTGAATCTGAGGGATGTGTTGTGAAATGCATAAGAACATATATATATAGTAAAGACCCATTTATATATATGTGTGTGTGTGTGTGTGTGTATATATATATATATATATATATATATACACGTATATATATTAGGGGTGGCATGGTACATGTATTCGTACCGAACCGTCACGGTACAGGCATCTCGGTTCGGTGCATGAGGCCTTACGATGAATACAGGCAATTCACCCTCAATCCAGAAGGGGGCGCCCGCAGTATTGCAACGTTGTTTGATAACCGCCAGCAGAAGAACAGCGAATGCCGTGAGTTGCGCACTTGAAAACAAAGCCCCCAGACAGTGACCATGTGCTGATTCTGAATGCGTCTCTCACATAGACTGAAAAAGGAGTACACTTTAAAAGCTTGCGCACTCAACTGTTTGTGAAATGGAGCTTTGTGCTCGTGTGTCCTACCTCTCTCATTCGCCACAAATCCAAATATTCCATAATATTTCCATATTTGCGATGTAATGTAATGTTATCTGAATGCTAAACTGTTATTTATTATGTAAATTATAGGCTTTGTACTTCAGTCGCATTCCAGCGGAGACACAGAGGCGGGCGCGCTGATGTTTGTATTTTATTTTGATAAAGTACCAACTTTAGCAATGCTGGAACTGATGTGTTGTGTGTGTGTGTGTGTGACGCGATCGCTTCAACTGTTTCCTTATACCAGCAGAATCAACTTTAAACACAAAATTGCCTATGATTAGTTTAGTTAAGGTTGAACTGGAATATCCTACATAAAAAAGTCTGGGGCCAGCACTACAGATAGTGCTACCCTTTTGTTGAAAGACATCACATCTGACGTCACATTGTTACATGCATTAGTGACAGAATCATCAGCCAATCAAATTTTGACGTTCAATGACAGCACGCCCTCTGGGTCTAGCTGCGTGCCCAGTGCTACCCCCAGCGTCCCTTCAGTCAGGGATTTCCAAGTTACGAAAGTGAAATTCAATGAAAAGAAAATGACAGCTGCAGTCATCGGCGCCTACACCAGATCTTGTTGCCGATCTACTAAAAACACCTTTTTCAAGGCGCTCTTTTGCAGAAAAATGAGAATAACTGAGAAAGGAAGACCTACACCCAAACCGAATTCGCAAACAAAGGCCAGCAAAGTTTTTATGCGCCATTTCAAAGATTGCAACTATGAGTGCTATGAGTGGCTAACAGCTAGCACTGAGCACAAGTTATTTTGTTGGCCGTGTTTACTTTTAATACGAGTAAAGGGACATGGAATGACAGACCCATGGACTTTATTTACAAGTGACAGGTGAGTGCTTTATTATTTGATGAGAATTGTATCATGCACATTGTTATGGAGGTGTACGTGGTGTGTTGATAATACTGTGAAGGTGTGTGGATGTCCAGCGTTTGTACAGTTTTGCTGCTTTGGGTGCGTCGTCATTTTAGAGTGACGTGAATGTGCACAGTGACCCGTGTATTGGCGGATTACTTTTACTGATCCATGAAGGGAAATTTACTCTGCATTAACCCACACTAATCTAGCCTACTGTTGAAATTGTTGATCAGCCATCATTGTTGTTGAGAGCCTGTGTGCGGCATAATATGTGCATTATATGCATATGGCTGCGTTAGCTGTAACAGAGATGTGTAAGATGTGTACATGTAGTTTACAGTTGCTTACTGAAGGCCCTGACTGAAACCCCACGGTACGCCACTGTGTATATGTATGTATGTATGTGTGTGTGTGTATGTGTGTGTATATATATATATATATACACACACATACACACACATACATACATATACACAGTGGCCATAGTTTGATGCATGTAAAATAAGTTTTTTTCCAAGGGTATTTTTGATGTTTGCACGATGGCAAATTGTTGATCTGGTTATCATCTTGCAGTAATTATTATTAGCCTAATATCAAATATGCTTTAAGTCTTCATCTGTCTCTTTTCTCCAGATACAAAGAAGGCTTTGTAGAACAAGAACACTTTTACCAAAACTGGACAAGTATTTCATGCACACCTTCTGCACAGTGTCTTCCAGATAAGCTTCCAAACATCTTTATCAGACCGAGGTTACTGAGTTTATACACAATATTATTGCTTGTTGTTAATGCCAGTGTGGTTTAATGGGTGAATGTGCACATCAAGCCCTGAGAGCTTGAACACCTTCCAAATTCTGTTGCCTGAAGATAGTAGTGTTAAATAGCAGTTTTTATATTAAATAGCAGCCAAAAAGTTGACTTTTACTGTATATTAATATATAAATTAGTATTGTATACAATTTTGTGATTTTATATTTTAAGTTAGTTTATATTTTAAAGCAACTTGTTAAATGGTATAATATTTCACAAAAGCTTTGATGTTTAGAGAAGCAAGACCGTTGACTTTGTATGTTCTAGTTTTTATTGTATTTATTTATTTTAACAGTAACTCAGTCAGGTTTTTGTCGCTGTGGATTTGTGTGTGCGTTCTGTTTGCTGGTTAGGTTGTTTTAATTAGCGTATCTCGCTAGGTCCCGGGGTTATGTTTGCTTCCCACAATTTTCTGCGTGTTTACCTCAATCCGAGCAGAAAACCATCTCAGCCCCTCACATATGGTTTCAATAAGGGCCGCCGGTCTGGCTGGGGACCCAGAGAGAAAGAGGGGTTGGGGTGTGTGGGGGGTTCTTGTCCCTGTGCTGGCCCACAGACCTGTGACCTGAGCTTGAAAATGCCTCTGAGCAACAACGAACTAACATGCTCACACGCAAACATACATTAAGTCAGTGTTCAGATTGTGGCTCTAGGGGCTCCCCACCAACTGCCGTGAGGGAACGCATGTGTAAAATTAATTTGATGCATATATATGAAGTAAAAATAATAAAATGGTAGCACACGATCCTGCCTAACATTTACTACACACTTAATAAATTATGTTCCATTAAAATTCGTGGCCAGTTGGGTTGGATATGTGTTGTTTTTTTGTTTTCTGATACAGAACAAGCAGGGTTCAGGTCTCATGTGGGCATATTTTACATACATTTCTTTATTAAATTACAAAAAAAATTTTTTTATTTAATTTGATTCCATAATTGAATTAAGCATTTTTTTGTGGCTGCCACTCTTAAACCTGTTTATCAAGGCTGCATTTAGCCTATTTGATTAAAATACAGTAAAAACATCAGTATTGTGAAATATTAATGTCACATGATCCTTCAGAAATCATTCTAATATGCTGATTGTTGTTCAAGAAACAGTTAGTATTATTTTCAAACCTGAAAGTAGTTGTGTCATATAATGTTTTTGTGGAAACCGTGATACAATATTTTTTTTTTTAGGATTTAATGACTTGAGCTTTAATGTATAGAAAGCTTATTTGACGTAGTGTGCAACATAATTCAACAGTCATTTTTAGTTCACATTTGTTTTGTTTTTATATTATTATATAAATGATTATTATATCATTTTTATATTATTTTATATTTTATTATATATTATTTTTTATTAAAGCAAATTGTTAAGATGTTATAAGGATAATATTTCATGTTTATTCTTTTTTCTTTCACAAAACTATATGCATATTTGTTTTGTTTTTTTCACTATATGAACGATGAGTTATTCTATATACTAAAGTACATTTTTTAAATGTTATAGAATAGAACTGTATGCAGATTATTTTTTCCCCCTTTCTCTAGATATGTAGAAGGCTTTGTAGAACAAGGACACTTTTATATTAATTCATATAAATTGTTATATTATTATTATTATTAGATATTATTTATAGTACAAATTGTTAATGTTAAATGGATACTATTTCACATTTATAATTTTTCTTTCACAAAACTGTATGCAGATTTGCTCTTTTTTTGTACTGTAAAATGGCTGTAAATGCAATAAAATAATCACAATTAATCTCACAATTAGTTCACAGTTGTTGTTTTATGGAATATTACATAAAAATCAGTATTTTGTATTATTGATTTTATTGCAAAATATTTATACATGATTTTTTAAGTTAAGACTAAAACAAATACTTTTTTTCTTTCATTTTGTGTGCGTTGATCCTCCATATGTGATGACATGGAGGGAAAAAAACACCATATTGCTTTTATTTTGAAATATTTCCAAACTAATATAATTCTAATCTAATAATGCTTGCATCAGAAGGCAATAAGAGAAGGGAGTAAGACATCCCTCCTAGAGGGTGATATGCATTGCCCTTTTCATGAAAGAGCGGTGCCCTTGTAAAACAAGTGTGAGGTTAACCTCTAATTGCAGGGTGAGTTTCGCTGTCTCACACTGTGATTTATTTCCCTCGCGCCATGTCTCGCTCCGTCCTTCCCCAAACTCATTTTCATCGTATTTCCCCTTCAGTATTCTTTTCAAAACACTCATTTTGAAGACATCTTTTTCGTTTTCTGGCTCTCCCCCGTCTCAGTAGTTTATCTCCAGGGCAGCGATGCTTATGTGTCCTGGAGTTGTGTACTTAACCCCAGTGGTCTCTGGAGAAACATGGAGTCTGAGCACCGAGCTGCATGATAATGGGAGGTTGAAGGTGAACGGCTTTACGGGACAGTTAATGTTATTATTACAGCTTGAGCGAGGCTCGGACCGGGAGCTCGTTCCGATCGATAATTATTTCGGATTTGGTTTTGTAGCATTGCATTTAAGGTTTTAACTATTTATCATGTCTCAGATGTGAAACATTAAATAGCTTGCTGATTTTCTTCCACATGTTTGACCCAGCTATCAGCATTGCCTTCACATTTCAGCATTTCCTGTGTCCAAATGTGTAAGGTCAACAGATGTTGAAGTAACAAATGTCTCATGCCAGATTTTATCTGACAATATGAATGAACTCCCATTGTTTTAACACGTAATATAAATCACAGAATGCACAATGTCGTCTATTAGCAAGCAAGTAATCATGGCCAATTCGACTACACTATTGCTCTCCTGAGGGATAGTATCGAACTAAATTGAATGAAATCATGGTGATATCATTTCAAACTGCATACTAGGAAGGCCATAAATGGGTCTGTGATTCGTTTGCTAGGTAAAACTTGTGTTTTTGCTTGGGTTAGGGTAAGCTTCCTCGTGATTTCTGACCGAAACCATCACTAATGTCAGATAAATAGGAAAAAACGATATCTGCACAATGCAGAAAAGGGTTGCGTAGATGATTGGTGAATTGGGAGGACACACCTGTTGAAGCACTGACTGCTGAAAGCTGAAGACTGACTGTAATGTTTAGTTTAGCTCACATAACAGCGGCCCACGGCTGGAAACATCTATATAGGGAGCCGTCAGGTTTGGGGGTGAGAGGATGATGTGACTGCTTCATGTAAAATAACTGCTCTTATTTAACCCTCAGAGTGGAGGAAAAGTCTTTGTGGAAGCCCTCAACATCTGCTGTTTCCATTGTCTAACTTTTGATTGTTTGCTTGGAAGAGGGTATGAATGACACCTCAAGTTTTGTGGCTTGTCGTATGATTTTAGAGGGTTTACTTACCTTGTTCTTACTTTAATACACAAAAACAGTTCACCCAGGGTGCTTTTGTTTGTTCAGGAGAACATGTCTGGCTTTGTACAGTTTACCTGTACTGTTATCCGTTATTGCAAGTTGTTGATCTGGTTTTCATCTTGCAGTAATTATTATTAGCCCAATATCAAATATGCTTTATGTCTTCATCTGTCTCTTTTCTCCAGATAAAAAGAAGGCTTTGTAAAACAAGAACACTTTTACCAAAACTGGACAAGTATTTCATGCACACCTTCTGCACAGTGTCTTCCAGATAAGCTTCCAAACATCTTTATCAGACCGAGGTTACTGAGTTTATACACAATATTATTGCTTGTTGGTTAATGTCAGTGTGGTTTAATGGGTGAATGTGCACATCAAGCCCTGAGAGCTTTTGTGTATTTTTTTTATACTATTAGAACAAAGTTTATTATTATATAGAATTTTGTGTTATTTTATATTTTAAGTTAGTTTTTATTTTAAAGCAACTTGCTGAAATGGTATGGATAATATTTCACGTTTAGTTTTTTTCCTTTCTCTAGATATGCATATGGCTTTGTAGAACAAGAACACTTTTATATTTGTTCTTTTGTAAATTGTTATATTATTATTAAAATAATTATTTGTACTAATGCAAATTGTTAATGTTAAATAAATATTTCACATTTATCTTCATTTATCTTTCACAAAACTATATGCAGATGTTCTTTTTTTTCCTACTGTAAAAAAGCTGTTAATACGATAAAATAATCACTCATTTAAATAATCACAATAATTAATCTATTGATTTTTGATCTTTAGAAAGCAGATAAAAATAGATTATAGTAATCAGATTTAGTGAGTGTAAAAAAATATTTAATGAATATATTAAAATTCATAAAACATTAAAAATATATTTTCTGCAAGTTTTTCTTTTCTTTTTTGCATTGCTTACAGAAGTTCCTTCTGGCCTTTTGGGGACCCTAGTTTGAAAACCTCTGTTAAAGGGTTACTCCACCCCAAAATTAATTTTTTGTCATTAATCACTTACCCCCATGTCGTTCCAAACCCATAAAAGCTTTGTTTGTCTTCAGAACACAGTTTAAGATATTTTGAATGAAAACCGGGAGGTTTGTGACTGTCCCATTGACTGCCAAACAATTAACACTGTAAAGGCCCAGAAAAGTATGAAAGACATCGTCAAAATATAGTAGTCAACATTTGAAGTGGATCAAAACCTTTCATCAAAGTTGTCCTAAAACTAAAATGCGTTCTTGTCTTAGGACAATTTTGATTAACTTTTTTGATCCACTTCAAATGTTGACTACTGTAGTCCATCTGCCATCAGTGGTTCAATCTGAATGCTATGAAACTACGAGGATACTTTTTGTACGCATTTTGGAGAATATCCACAAACAGAGTACGCTGTTCTGTCAGCCGCACCACATGGATATGCTGTTTTAGTTCAAATCAAAGCGTAAATAAACGTAAAAAACATATCCTTGTGGCGCAGCTGACACAGAACAGCGTACGCAGTTTGCGTCCAGCAGATAATCTCCAAAATGGCGCTACAGTGACGCGGAGGAGACGAATTCTTGAATAAAGTCGTAATTTTTATTTTCTTTGTGTACAAAAAGTATTCTCGTTGCTTCATAACATTCAGATTGAACCACTGATGGCAGATGGACTATTTTGACAATGCCTTTCATACTTTTCTGGGCCTTGACAGTGTCATTTACTTGGCAGTCAATGGGACAGTCACAAGCCTCCTGGTTTTCATCCATAATATCTTAAATTGTGCTCCGAAGACGAACAAAGCTTTTATGGGTTTGGAACGACATGGTGGTAAGTGATTAATGACAAATTTTTCATTTTGGGGTGGAGTATCCCTTTAACCAATGAATTATGAATTTGAAAACCTTCTGTATCTCCGTTTCTCTCTCTCTGTCTCTCTCTCTCTCTCTTTTCCAGCCCATCCTTTATCTTCTCTCATACACTCTCTATCTTTCTCAGACTTTCTCGTGTGCCCCCAAGGACCGCCATCCATCTCGCAGGCACTGTCAGCACCTAATTGGACCGGCTAGGGGGCATCAGATGTCACATACACACAGATTATAAATTGACACACTAAAAGATTTCATCTGACATCATGCCCTGTGTGTGAGGCCACACTCCGCGCTTTGGTGCTTCACTTGAAAGGGCCTCCATGCCAACTGGACGGGTTTCTGTGTTTGTTTGTGTGCACGCATGCACCTGTACCTTACACTGATCACTGTCAGACTTGAATTTCCTATTTTGTTGCTGAGGCATTCACCTGTTTGAATGAGAACAAAGGAAACAAACGGTTCGGCTGTGGACCCGGTAGCTTGTTGATAGGGGTGCGGTCTATGTTTTCATTGCTCTTTTGTTCACTTGTTGCATCAGCCTGGCACACTTGTTACGACGGCACTCAGAGCTGAGTAGATTACTTACAAATTGTAATCTGTTACTAATTCCAAATTACATGACAAAAATTGTATTCAGTAATGTAATCCATTACATTACACATTTTAGGTACTATAATCAGATTACTTTTGGATTACTTTTGACCTAACTCATTGATTTAAACAGGATAATCTTTTACCATAATGATTTAAAAATACAAAGAGTGAGAAAATATATTCCTTTTTCACTGTAATTAACAACAAGAAATTCATTACATTATATTACATCAAGGTTTCCCAAACTGGGCTTCGTAAAATAACTACTATGAGTTTAATGAAAGGCAAACATGTAATTAAAATCATAAAAATGTAAAATTAAAATAAATCATTTTAAAATAACAATCAAAATAATTCACTTACTAAAAAAGAATAAATATTTATGTTTATTATGTTTATTGTTAAATGTGATACTTTATTAAAATATTTATTTTAAAATCTCAAGGGTACTTAAAGGGGTCATTGATTATGATTTTGCTTTTTTAACATTAGTTAGTGCGTAATATTGCTGTTTGAGCATAAACAACATCTGCAAAGTTACGATGCTCAAAGTTCAATGCGAAGGGAGATATTGTCTTTTACAGAATTGCTGATTGACCACCCGTTTAAAGTAAATATATTAGGTGAAAGCGGTTCAGATGACAAAAAGTTTGAGAAAGTCTGCAAATAAGAAATAACGAGAATTTGTGCATTTTAATGAGTTTGAAAGACAAAAGTCTTTCAATAATACATAATAATACATGGTTAAATAACCTACTGAGTGATAATTCACATAAAAATGTATGTGTTCATCAGTAGTTGATGATGCAATGTTGAAACACTTCTTAAACCTGAAATGATTTTGTAAATCCTGACTAATGACTAGTCTATGTGTGAATGTCCACAAAACTGGACTTTCTGAGTATAAGCGGTAGACTATTTTAGAAAGGAAAATTTAAAAGATAAAAAAGGGGAATTAGAGAGAATCAATAAATGATGAATAATGTATTGCTATTGTGTGAATAATATGTAATCATGTACTCAACAAAAAAGTAACTGTAGTCTGATTACGAGTATTTTAAAATGTAATTTACTCTAATTACAAGTACTTCATTTTTGGAATCTGATTACGTAATCCAGATTACATGTAATCAGTTACTACCCAGCTCTGGACAGCACAATGCATCCCTGGCCAGAAAATCCCCCCACAATGTAAATATTATGTGACGGTTCTGGGAAGCATTTTCGCTCATGTCAGTGGAATTGCACTCTTGAATATTTGCCAGTTCACTGATTCCAAACAGTCCTTAACCACATAACCCATCCCTCGCTTCTTCATTTCTTCTCTTTCTTTTCCCCTCCAGCCTTGAACAAGTCTTAATTTGTTTAGAATATTATTACCCAGAACTTTAACTTGCGTGTCACAGGCGCTGATGGAAACCAGGGAGTTTCTGAAGTCTAACTGGCTGGCTGCATCAGTCCGCACCTCCTGATTGGCTGATTGGAGCATTCTAGCACTCCAGGCTTGTCCAAGCACAGTGAGTGAAAGTCTTCATGTGAGGCATTCAGCCTGTCAGAATTCCTCAGCAAGTGGATTCACATATCCAAACACAAAAGAGTATTTATCTTTTTAACATTGCTGATTCATGCTTTCTCCATACACTCGTCCAAATTAACATTTTTGCTGCGATGCCATAGATGAACCATTTTGGGCTCCCCAAAGAACCTTTCAGTGAACAGTTTTTTTAAAAGAACCAATTTTTTTAGTGTGAATAACATTCTAATACTCTAGGGCTGCATGATAATGGTTAAATGGTTGATATTTAGCTCAAAAATATAATCACGATTCTTGTCATTCACTTTTTGTTGCATTTCGTCAAAATTATTTTTGGACTTTCACGTAAGTGCAAATCAAGAGAACGTCAACTCACATGGTTTGCTTGCAGTTTTAGTCACATCAAACAGCCATGTGAAAGAAAACTGACTTTCTGTATTACACTTTTATTTGATCGGAATATCTCAGTATAAATCACTAAACTCCAACTTACATGTTTGCCGAGGTTTTCAGATCATTAGCGTTGTTTCCATAATGTAGACAGCATGTGTGCATGGTCACCAGGTTAAGAAGATTAGATAAACCCTGGGCAGAAAATGTATTGATTTATGAAAAAGCTCTGATTGGGGGATTTTAACTCTTGAAATCTGGCAACCGCAACCATGAAATCTTGCGGAGGCGATGCAAGATAATGCAAATGCCAAATTACATTGAAACATTTTTAGGATAAATAACCAACGAGCAAATATCACAGATGATTATGCTTACTAAATCAAGAGAAGCAGAAATCACGATTAAAATGCAATTCATTGTACAGCCCTAAATTAAAGAACATTTTGCCACTGTAAAGAACCTTTTGTATAGTGGAAAGGGTCTATGGATGTTAAAGGTTCTTCATGAAATCATAGATGCCAATAAAGATCCTTTATTTTTAACAGTGTACACCTATGAGCTAGAAAAAAAAAAAAAACTTAATCTTTCCCTTTATCTTTCTCTCCTTCCCTTGCTAGCTTGTACTTATTTGAACAATGACTGAGACTTGGTGTTACAAGCACTTCCTCTGTCTGATTGCCTCTTCAAGATGAATCGCTTTATGTATTCCCCAATTGTAAGTCGCTTTGGATAAAAGCGTCTGCCAAATGACTAAATGTAAAAATGTAAATGTAAATGCACTAATACAGTCCCATACCATTCAGATTTACATTCAAACTTCGAATCAGATCAACATATTTGACTGTTGTGTGTGTCAGTCTTGGGAGCTTTGTGCATGTTTTCTGTACAAGGGAGCAGGCCTCTCTCTTCTCAGCCAAGATTATATGACCATAGGGAAGCGTGAAACACAACACAGCCTCTTGCTCTCTCTCACCTCTGATAAAGCGTTTGGGGCATCCCACTGGCTTTCTTTCAGCTTATTGATTTTTCCATTATTTATGTGTTTATTTATTTTCTAAACTGGCTCCCAGAGGAGTTTTTATAGCACTGAGGTTTAAATCACATTTTCAAGGCTCATTTTCAAGGCTCACAAAAGATCAGCGATACACATCCTACACCATTAATATCAACCTCTGATAAAAAGTCATGCAGTGGCCCCAGAATACCCTCACTCCAACTGAACTGTGAGTTTTTACACTTTTACACTTAAAAACATTTTTTTCTTAGCATTTTAACATTGTTGTGCAATTTCAAGACTGTATGTAGATTAAATTAAATTGTTAATT
Source organism: Schizothorax lantsangensis (assembly GCA_027422415.1). Taxonomy (NCBI): domain Eukaryota; kingdom Metazoa; phylum Chordata; class Actinopteri; order Cypriniformes; family Cyprinidae; genus Schizothorax; species Schizothorax lantsangensis. The sequence goes on along the minus strand of CM049847.1, from coordinate 24,928,974 downwards.
TTATAATTATAATTATACTGAAAGTTTGTTTCTGTCATGCTCACCAAGGCTGCATTTATTTGAGAAAGTAAAACAGTAATATTGTGAAATATTCTTATTATTATCAATGTCGATAACCATTGTGCTGCTTAATATTTTTGAGGAAAACATGATTTTTTTTCAGGATATTTTTTACTTTTTTTGATGTATGAAAAGTTCAAAAGAAAAGCATTTATTTGAAATATAAATATTTTCTAACAATATAAATGTCTTTACTGTCACTTTTGATTAATGTAATACATCCTAACTGAAAATATTAACTTGTTTAAAATAAAGTCAAACTTCAAACTTTTGAAAAGTATATTTTTTCTTTAATATGATATTTTTATATTATATATTTTTATATATTTATTTTTATGTATATTTCATATAATATCATTTTTAATGAGGAATCAGTGTATTCAATTATTAATTATTACCCAGTCTGTGTGTTTATATTTTGGTATGCTTTAAGATTGTTCGAGTTACATGTTTCACATTTTGTGTATTTTAGTGCTCAAGAGAGATTTTTCTGGATCTGTTCCAAAAAAAAGTAAAGATAATAGATCTCATGAGGGAGCTCAGGTGTCAGGTGTTGAATGCATATTCACTCACTCACGCACACACACACACACCCACACACACACACACACCCACACACCCACACACACACCCACACACACCCACACAGTATAGTGACAGTGGTGAGCAAACATGCCTGTACAAACACAAATGTGACACCCAAATGTGCACGCACACACACACACACACACACGCACATGAACACACCTGTGATGAGACTCATGAATCACTCGGGACACAAACAGGTTTAGTGACATGTTTGACTTTGGCAGATGGCTTTGCATAAATAAACTCTCTTTCCCTCAAGTTTTCACCCCTCCTGCTCTCCACCTCCAATTTGTTCCTGTTTGTTCCTCTTCACACTTCAACAAGCTGTAAATTAAAAGCTTCGACTGATAAATATGCTTTTGTTACTGCGTCAGTGTTTGATGTGTTTGCACACTCACAGACAATCGCACGTTTCTGTTTGTACTTGCAGATACTGTCAGTATGCTTTGCTGTGTATTAGGTGTGTGTGTGAGAGAGAGAGAGAGTGAGAGAGAGAGAGGGGGAGGAAGGGCCTGTAAAAGTGACCGTTGTCCACAGCTCTCAGTAATAAATGAGAGTTGGTCTGTGGGTTCCTCCAGTCCGTTTTCATACCCAGCGCTGCTGAATCATGGCTCCGCTGATGATATATCCATCTGGCCCTCATCTACTTCCTGTCACTGTGCCTCATTCGCTTTTCTACTTTCGTCGAGTGTCTCTGGAGTGGTCTGTATGTCGTCCCTCTAGGGTTGAGAAATATCCTTTTTCCACTGTGCTTTAATAATTCTTCTTTTTATTTCAGTACTGTCCGGATGCTGTCTTCCCTCACACTGAAACACACTGTAGACAAAACTGCAAAATCAAGACTGTACTTCTGTTTTTCCAATACAGCTTCTCTTTCCATTGGCAATATTTTAATTGCAGCTTTCATTTTCTTGGATTTATTGGTTTCATTTCAAAATAACTATTTTGACTTTTACAATGACCATCTCCTCTTTATCATTCATTCAACCTCTCTGTATCTCACTCTTTCACTTTCTGTTTTAATATTAATAATTTGATCTAATGCCAAAAAATTAAGTGTGTCTGAAGTGTTTAAACACTCTCTGAATTCATTCATTCATTCATTCATTCATTCAAAGCAAGCTTCTGTTTTTTTCTTGTGTTTTTAAAAAGTGTGCCTCTCCTGTATTTCCTTTAAAAGACAGTTGGTTTGATATTAACTTAATGCAAATATATTTATACATTAAAGTGCCCCTATTATGCCATTTCGAATATTACCTTTCATGCAGTGTGTCATGTAGCTGTATGTGAACATAAGCTATCTGCAAAGTTGTAAAGCCGACAGAGCACGATAAACTAAACAAAGATTAAAAAAAATAAAAATAATTTTGATTATTGTCAATCAAAAAAAATAGTCGGCCCGCAATCGATAGATTTACAGTGCCTTGTGAAAGTATTCATAGTCATACCCATTCCTTTTTTCCACGTTTTGTTTTGTTGCTGCCTTATGTTAAACTGCTTTAAATTACATTTTTTCAACATCAATCTACACTCCATACACCACAATGGTAAAGCAAAAAAACAGGTTTTTAACATCTTTGCAAATTTATTAAAAATAAAAAAATTCAATGATTCCATTGCATAAGTATTCATACCCTTTTGTGGGACAATTGAATTTTAGCTCATGAGCATACATATTGCTTGTAGATGTCACTACACTTCGAGTGAAGTTAACCTGTGGCAAATTCAATTGAATGGGTATGATTTGGAAAGGCACACACGTCTTAATAAAAGGTCTAACAGCTGATAATGCATATCAGAGCAAAAACCAAGCCCTGAGGTCAAAAGAACTGCCTGTAGAGCTCAGAATCTAGCGGTTTGTGTCAAGCCACACGTCTGGGGAAGAGTTCAGAAAAAAATCTACTTAATTGAAGGGTCACAGAAGCATGTAGTCTCTGTTTGGTTAGAGTGGTGATGAAGAACCTGATGGTCACTCTAGTTGAGCTCCATGATCATATGTGGAGATAGGAGAAATCTACAGAAGGACAAACATCACTGCAACACTCCACCAATCTGGGCTTTATGGCGGTGTGGCAAGGCTCAATCCTCTCTTCAGTGAAGACACATGAAAACACACTTGGAATTTGCAAAAAAGCACCTAAAGGACCCTCAGACTGTAAGAAAAAAGATTCTCTGGAAAGATGAACCTCAATTCCAAGCATCATGTTTGAAGGAAACCAGCTCTGCTCATCACATGCAGAGTACCATCCCAAAAGTAAAGTGTGCTGGTAGCAGCCTCATGCTGTGGGGCTGTTTTTCAGGAGCAGGAACTGAGAGACTCACCAGAATAGAAGAAAAACTCAATGCACCAAATTATAGAGATAGCCTTAATGACAACCTAGTCCAGAGCATTCAGAACCTCAGATTGGGCAGAAGGTTCACCTTCCTACGGGACAATGACCCTAAGCACACAGCAAGAGTCAATTATAGACAACTCTGTGAATGTCCTTGAGTGGCCCAGCCAGAGCCTGGGATTGAACCCAATCAAATATTTCTGGAGAAGCCTGAAAATGTGCGTCTGCCCCGTCCAACCTGACAGAGCTTGAGAGGTGAAGAGGTGAGGAGAAGATTGGCAGATAATTGCCAAATGCTGATGTACATACTGCAAAGCTTGTCACATAAAACAAAAAAAAGACTTGAGACTGTAAAGGTGCTTCAGCTAAATATTTAGTTAAGGGTATGAATACTTATGCAATGTATTTATTTCAGTTTTTTTTTTTAATTAAATTTACGAAGTTGTGACAATTCTGGTTTTGCTTTGTCAATATGGGGTATAGAGTGTAGATTGATGTGGAAAAAAAGTAATTTAAAGCAGCTTAAAATAAGGCAGAAACATAACAAAACGTGAAAAAAAAATGAAGGGGTATGAATACTTTCGCAAGGCACTGTATATGAAGAAAACACATTGGATCACATTTGAATCAAGGCAGACTGAAAATGAATGTGATTTAAATTAATACAATCGAACTGAATCAGATTTCAGACTGATCTCCATTCCTTTCTCCTCTCATTAGTATTCATCCGGTACGGTCTGACCTATTAAAGCCATTTGTCAGATAGCAGGCGAAGCGCCCCCATCCAATCAAGCTTCATTTAAATGCATTTTGACATCTGTTTTCCTAGATATCACACTGGTGGCCAGGAGCCTGACAGTGAAGAGCACTGCAGAATACTAATATTCCCACGGGTAACCTGTCACAAACAAGCAGCTAGCACTATCTCTCAGTGATAACGTACCTGACAGTTACACCCGGTGATATTGACACAGACAGCAGAGTGTTTGATGCACATCAGTGTGTTTTTGTTTGTCTGTTGTCTCCAAATCGACAAAACCTCACACTCTGCCGTTATGGCTTGGTTTTTGGTGCTGGAAACCTTGACTAAAATTACAAATGCACTTCAGGGATGTAGTGTAATACTAATGTGCTTAAACTGATATCGGTACAGCTGGTCAGCAGTCAGACCACACATGTGCCATCATTCACTGGACCGAATCATCCTCGTGAAGAAGCCTTCTGGCCTTTGGTCAAAAACCTGCTTTCCATCCTTCTCTTTCCATATCAGTCATCCCCTCTCTCTTGTCAACCATTACGGCCTTATCAATATAAATCTGACCATCTGTGTTGCTCAGGCGCTTATGCATAAACTTATGCATAAATCAGCTGTGCTTCGTTTCTGTTTGCAGATTCCTCAAAACATTCCTCCTGAGCACGGAGACGCTGAATTTATCACGTTGATAATAGAAGACAGGTGGCTAATTTATTTTTTGGAAAAAAACGCACAAAGACGTACACACTCCCCAGCGTCGGGTCACATTGCACCAATCTGTTCTTTGTTTTGAAATCATGAGGTGCGGGAGTTTTGGCAATGCGCATGATGCCCATGCAGTGCTGCTTCATTGTGTTCGTTATGTTAATTTTTGTCAAATCTTTTGAAAGTTTTTCCAAGTCAAGCCAATGAGGGCTTTGTTTTCATAGTCAGCCTTTTTTACTGTATTAGATTACGCTCGGTTTGTCCAAAGAGTTGTTTCCAATAAAAGAGTTTTGGATGGAGCTCAGGGGTTCTTAAATTGACCTGATGTTCAGTATGAGTGTGGAAAAAGAGTGCAGATTATGGAAATGTATAAGCAGCAGTATTACTCATACTTGGTATTTTTCATTCAGAATGTCAGCATTTAACTAGTGTGTTATGAAAATGAATAATTTGTTAATTGAAACTGATTTGGCGGCTGTTTTTTAAAGTGCTTGGTTGTTTAGTGTCTAACAAACACATTAACTGCATTCAGTTCAAAACTCTTTGGGACTTGGCAACCCCCTAACAGTCACTTTAAAAACTTTACCATCTGCATACACACATATTGAAGCGTGCGTGACGCTCACAGTGTTTTCAGCCTCTGCCGCCTCAATATATACATGAACACATGAACATCTCTAGAAATGATCTGAGAATCACTTCATGAACATTTTACCATTTCTTTTGAGTAAAACTATCATTATATCATATACAAACAGAAACTTAAAGGTCTTCACAGCAACCCATCAAAATAAAAGTTTGGTTTAATTTGATGAAACCTTAACAATATTAATAGAAATGTTAGTAATAGAAGTAAAATAAATATTACTTAATGTAATTATAGTACTACTACTACTAATACAATTATTATTAAAACATTATTTTTAAAAGGATATTTAGAAAAATTATTTACCAGAAATATATAAATACACAACACAGTATTTCTTACAAAAAAATTAATAATAATAATAAATTCGTATTTTTTTTATAAAATAAATTAATTTGAGATGCTTTTGATTATTAATATTTAATAAAACTATTAAAATGGAATCCAGAAAATTAATGGAAAACAGTATTTGGTAAAAAATAAAATAAAACATATTTCATAGGGCCATAGAAATTTATTTTTTTGTTAAACTTTTAATAAATTGCTGTTTATTATTGTAAGTATCATGATTTCAATTAATTGGACATTCTTTTTGATGAATAAAATTTAATTTAACCATTAAAACAGAATCTAGAAAAATTAAAAAAAGAAAAAAAAAGAAATTTGGGACACACAGCACCATCCAGAATTCCTTAACAACACCACCAGCTATCTGGCAACACCCTAGCAACCACTCTGAACACTTTAGAAAATGGCTGGCAACACCCCAGTAACCATAAAGCATTTGTTGTATCAATTCTCTCTCATAACGCATCAAGTCAGCAACTCTCATTCAAAATGAATGACTTCCGGTCACTTTGTCACTGCGAATTGCTGTCTGGGTGAATAAGCTTTCTTGCCTGTAGCATGACCTTCATATGGATCGGATCTCTGTTTTTCCTCTCTCGCTGTCGCTCTCTCTCTCAAGATTTTGGGATTTTGTCAGCCCACTGTTCAGCAGTGCCATCAATTTCCTCTCTTTTAGCTCCGCTGCGCCTGATTGGGTGTAGAGGAAGATTTCTGCCACCTCTCTCTTTTGTGCTCTCTGTCTTTCTCTCTCTCTCTCTCTCTCTCTCTCTGACCACAGACTCTTCATTTATTTATCATCTGTCTCTCTGTCTTTCACACACTCTCTCTCACTCTTATACCTCAGACTTCCAGATGTGCAGACATCAGTATTAAAACAGTTTGACACCTGCCAGTGCTTGTGGTTGAACATGTTGCCACAAGTCATCCATTTTGTTTTACAGAAGACGAAAGCGCTAAGAGATTTATTTTTTTCCTTTTTCCCCAGTGAACATCATCATGGCATTATTTTGGTTGCTTTAAAGGAGGTTTTTCATTAAATGTCAAAAGTTTTTTTTTTCTCCAAAACTGTGTGTAATCTGTCACTTTATGACAGACTTTGTATCCAGTCTTGAGAGTTTTATTAGTTCACAAAAATTCTGTCATTATTTATTTTCCTTAATGTGATTCCAGGCTGTATGTTTGTTTGTTTTTTTTGGATGAAAGATGATACTTTTATAGTGCTTTTTTATCATTTTGAAACTTGACAGCCTGGATCTCCATTCACTTTCATTATGTAGAAAAGAGCAGCTAGTATATTCTTCAAAAGACAAAAAAGTCACAGAATGACATGAGGGTGAATAAACGACAATATAATTTTATTTTAATTTTTTTGTTAGGTGAACTATTCCTGTTTTTCTGATCTAGCCTATATTATAACTTTTTATATCTTTTAATTTCAGATCCCATTCTCGCTGGTGCAGTTTCCACTCTGGGAGTACCTAAAGGTATGAATCCATTTTTTTTCTCTCACTTGCTCTCATTTCGATCTAATGTGGCCTCATAATTTCTCTCTAATAAAGGAATAATGACCTGGTAATGGTCTGACACATTTACACCTCAATCTCCACACACTTTGCCTCGATATCTGTTAATAACTCTCTTTTTAGGTGCTCTCAAAATTACGCTGCATTTTATTGGTCGCCCTCACTGGTGGTTATAAGCAGAATGGTAATTTCTCACAAGCCTTGAGTCTTAACCAACTGTCCATTTTCTTCTTCATTGTCTGGTCCGGGCCACATAAAAGTCGTTTTTCTTCCAAAAAAGGCCCAGATTGTGAGGGTGACATCATGTCTCCAGGGTGAGAGCAGAAAATTACATTAGCGCTCGGAGCGAAGCGGAGAAGGAGAGGCATCAGAGGACAATAGCACGTGCAGCTGTGGGCGAGCGTTAACCGCGATTCTCGCGGCGTAATAAGGAGTGCCATTCATGGCCGCCTCTTTGTGACACGTTCAAAGGCATTCTCTTACTCCTTCAGTCTTCCATGTTTTCAGCCTCTCTGGCCATCTGTGTGGAACCGTTGGAATGTGAGAGTCTTTGCTAAACTCTCTTTCAAAAGTGCATGGCTTTGAAAAGCAAGAAAGCGTAGATTAGACAATGGTATGAGATGCCAGTGTTAGTTTTAAATGGCTGCTCTCGCTTCATTGGCTATTTTCAAGCACTCCACATTCTTTCAAATGTATTAATTTTTAAATTACCCTGGAAACAAATTTTTGTGACAAAAATGACAAAAAAAAAATTGTGCTGGAAAGGTTAATTCAGCAAGTGCTTTTTATTCTGGACACAGATTTGGGCATTAAGGAGTGAGCTAGTACAATACCAGTGGATTAGAATTGAAATTCAGTGGTTATGAAAGCGTAAGCCAAAAAATCAAATATTAGGATTATTATAGGAACAGCTCACCTAAAAATGAAAATTCTGTCAACAGTTAATGTCTTTCCAAACCTGTATGACTTGTGTTCTTCTGTGGAATGTAAACATAAGATATTTTTAGAATAGTTTTTTTTCTTTCTTTCTTTTTTAAACATTGTTCTGTAGAACACAGAAGACAGAAAATCATAACATTTTGGAATGACATGAAGGTGAGTAAATGGTGACAGATTTTTCATTTTTTGGGTGAACTATTCCTTTAAGTAAAAATAATAAATAAATAAATCCCTTTTCAAATTGACAGTTAAAAGTAGGGGTGCTCCGATTGATCAGGTGCCGGTCACTATCGGCCGATAATCGCTTTGGGATGTTTGATCGGCGGTCTCTAAAAAGGCCGATCTCATAAACCGATCTCAAGCTGATGACGCGTCTGCCGTGAAAAATTTGGCACCACATGCAGCGCACCGTCTCAGTCTCTGTCCGGTGCAGGGGAAATAATTATAATGCTGAAGGTGAGGTACAACTCATATTTATTCATTACATAACATATTAAGTAATTTGAAACTTTCTGTGAGACATAATTTCTTTAACAGCCTGTGTGAATCACCGCGCGCTCTCTCTTTCCCTCTCAAAATGTGCAAATAGCTTCAAATCACATCGCATCTTCACTATTAGTGAGCTGCATGCTGCACAGTTGACACAGGAATTGTCACTTGCACAATAGAGGCAGTGTCGCATCGTTACTAAAGTCTAAATTGCTTTTCTTGTTAATTCTTGCCAGTGTTTAACCATTCAGCGCTCGCGCGATCTCCTGGAGACCGTGTGCTCATGCACACTCGCAGTGCACACACATAATGTCAGGTTCACATTACTCCGTTTGCAGTGCGTATGGTGCGTATTTTTCCGCGCTCATGTTAACGGATCAGAGCATTCACACTGCACGCGGTTGCATTGTTTGCGGTAAATATGAACATGGATTGACACGAAAATTTAGTAATTACACTATAAATGCATATAATTAAAGTCTACTGTGTTTCAGAGTCATCACATGTGGCTTTTTGGCTAGGTTTAAAGGAAAAGAGCACTTTTAAACAAGGCAATAATAGATGGCACTCATGGAGGTATGGAAAGAAAAGTTCTTTATGAACTGCAGGAGTGTTTATAATAAAGATTTAAATGCAAAAGAAAATGCAGTAGAGCTGACTGTTTCTGCCAGTCATAAGTTAATTTAGAATGTTTGTGATAGCATAAGAAAAGTAGTTTAAAGTCCGTGTAAAGTCAATATTAAATGTGTGTTCTGAGTTTGTCACACCACAGAAAAATGTGTTATTAACCACCCAGCCAAATTTGAATGTTAAAAAAAAACGCCAAGTAAATAAAATAAGGTATCAAAATCTTGAAAAAATAAGCAGTATTCTCTACTCTCAAACGCTAGGGGCGTGTCCACTGGCGGCGCTGAAGCCACGCCCACTCGCGGGAAAGCTGCCGTCTCTCATCTGTCTTCCTCTAGCAGCTTATTTAATAAGGAGACCGAGCTGTTTTGTAAATGATCGCAACCAGGTATTATGTATAATTTATGTGATGAAGGCATAGCTAGCTAACAAACTGTAGGCTGTAGTAACGGTAATGACAGTAACTCGCGATTGAGCCGTGAACCACTGATGTTAATGCGCTCTAGTTATTAGGTGTGTTCGACTTGAAGCAGCGCTGCAGAACGATCAGTGTATGACACGAGAGCGATTCGAAAGCATAAGGAGCATCTGCTTTCTGTAGCTCTCACTGTATTTTGATGTCACACACCGGTCGGTCTGCAGCGCTATTGGGAAAGGGGCCGTGCTCGGTGGCTCGATTGCGTCATCGAGTCCTGATTTAGCCCCGCCCAAAAAAATCCTGATCATGAAAATGGTGAAAAACTGTTTAACGGTCTAACTCCACAATTAAGTACTACATAGTTCACAGTCTTTGTAACATGTTTCAGCAATGCATTTCTAACATTTATAATGTGTTTACAATTACAAACAATTCTCAGAATTAACTTTACACGGACTTTAAATGTTTTCCCACTTGCTTGAGCAACTTAATATATAAATCTAGAAGTAGCCTAAATGCAAAAGTAAAAAGCATTGAATAATGTGTTTTTTTTATATTTATTGCATTTAAACACATCTATAAAGATTGTATTACTGTAAAAGAAAAAAAGAATCACAATGAAAAAGCATTTTCAGTAACAATGTTTGGATTTGAAATCAAAATAATGGCTAAATGTTGTATGTGGTAAACAGATGGATCAGTAGTGGACTCCTGTGTGAAATCAGGCTTGTGCTGTGTGTAAGCTTTTCTGCAACAACTGCACGATTGTAAAAACAAAAATGCACTGGATGATCAAACATTTAGGTGAGATAAATGTATATTTTTGAAAAATGTCTTAAAAAATGCCCCCCTCCACCCCTCAAATTAAAAACTCCTCTCTCACAAGAGTCACCAAAGAGGGGAATTCCCCCCATTTTCAAAAATGAAATTCGGGCACTGAATAAATGTCTAAAAATACTGATTGGAGTATCATTATAAATAATTCTACATGATAAAAAGATGGCTTTAAAAAGATCGGTATCGGTGATCGGATCGGCAGATACTGCATTCTGTGATCGGCAATCGGTGATCGGCCTCAAAAATCCTGATCGGAGCACCCCTAGTTAAAAGACTTAAAGGAATTTAATGTTGTTAAATAACATACAACAAAAAATACATAAAAATGTATTTAAATGTAAATTGATATTTCAGTCGCCAGTCAAGTTAAAAAATACAGTTCACAGGTGGGACCAAACAACAAGCTTACATTAAACATGTTAAGCACTACAATAGATAATTACACAATTTTAAATATGTACATTTGTCAAGTTGGAAAAAAGTGTTTTTTGTTTGTTTGTTTTTTGTTCCTCTGTCCCTTAATCATTATAGCAGCAGTGTGGACTTCTTTATTCTCATAGAATTAGAGTGATTATTAAAACTTTATAGCTATCATCATTGGTGTGAGCAGGCCTTGAGTCTACCATAAATAGTGAAATACAAAGTCTTTTTCTAACTGTGAGAAATTTGAACCGTTGCACACTTATTTTAAACTGTCATCCTTGCGTCTTCACGTGTGTATATTTTCTGCTTGTCACATTCAGAGATCTTTGAGCAGCTGAATTGTTGTAATAATAGAGCAGTGGAAGAGATATAGAACTAAGTGTCCTACATGCTTTATTACTACACATAAAGTCTCTCAAAAGCACAAAAATATCCATTTCAGGATTTTCTTTGCTTTTTAGAATTAAACGAGTTTGATGAATAGTACTTTGCGCATGTTTTGTGTTGGGCCGCGCACAAGCCTGGCAAGCATTTCATGTTGGGAAATCAAACCCCAAGTATCACCAAACCAGTTCTCAAGTCATTCACACCAAAAAATATCTTAAGCCCCGGCATCTGAGCGGCAGGCCGCAGTAAACCATCTGTTCTCTCCAGCGTATCCCACAATTCCCAAAGTTTATCTACCAACAATCCCCTAAATTCAGTGCTGCTCTATTACAAAACCACTGAGCAGCTGTGTCATTACATCAGCCGGCCATTCATTTCCCACCGTGCCCACTCAACTCGACGTTTATGTGTCAGTGGATCAAACTTATTCCCATGATTAAGTGCAAGTGTGTCACGAGTGAGTCTTAGTTTGGTTTGAGTAATTGAAGCTGAAGCGTACATTTGGAGTAATGCCTGGTCAGGGTGGTGTGTTCCGGAAAAGACTGTAGTAAATAAATCTTATACTGAGTGTAGTATGGTTAGAAAAAGGTCCATTTGTCCACATAAATGTTTTTAAATTGATCTCAGGTATGTCCTGGGTTAAATAAAAGAGTTAGATGCATCAGACTTTATTATACTTATTATCAAATGAAAAGTTCAAGCTACGTGGACTCAGCAGCTGTGTGTTTAGCATACCAGTTGGAATAATCAGGCAAATCAGGCCCTTTCTTTACCCCTAAACCACCTCATTTCCCATTTAGTACCAAAATATTTCACAACTACCTGCAACTCATCCACTGCTTGCTTCTGCTCTAAGTGTGTTTAACCTCTAGAAATCCTCTCACACTGCGCCTTTACTCGCATATCATCAGTGGCTGCCAGAATCATATTAAACACACTGTTCCTGTCACACAAGGCTGCCAGTGGCCTGGCTGCTTCTCACAGTCCTTTATTAAACCTTACTACCCACCCTGACCATGTCAGTTTATCAAGCTCCCCATCTTTCCACGTGAAAGGAGCCCACCTGCTCCATTCTCAACCTTTCAATGGTAAAACAAACAAAAAAAAAAACAGAAAAAATACACACACACAAAGGCGAAAGTCATTATCTGAACAACAGACATTTTAAGACTCATTCATTTCAGTTTTTGGTTCATTTTGATCATCAAAAATTCACCCTTTCAATTTTTTAAATGCATGTAATTTGTCTTATTTTGAACATTTCATTCATGCATATGTTTGAATTATTAGTTTTAGTTAATTATTATTAATTACATTGATTATTAATTATTATTTAATTAAGTATTGCAATTTAAATTATTTAAATGTTTTAATTTGTTTATTTGTATTTTTCTTTTTTAATTTAATTAATTCCTGTGATGGCAAAGCTGAATTTTCAGCAGCCATTACTTCAGTCTTCAGAGTCACAAGAAACAATTATACTTTAAAATGTATTAAAAAAGTTCAAGTAAATTAATTAATCATGTTTTTATTTTATTTTTTACAATATTGCTATTTTTACTGTATTCTTAATCAAATTAATGCAGTCTTGTTGAGCATAAAATACTTTTTTCAACAAGATTAAAGCATTTTAATTATTCCAAACTTTTGACAGATGATATACATCACAAAACGGACTATCGTGGCTTTAAATGTTGAATTTTAAATTAATATATATTTCTTTTTGTATATTTAGGTTTTAATTTTATTCTTTTTGGCCAACTAAATAGTTAATTGCATCTGCTTAAATTAGATGCTATTTTAGTTTAAGAAAAACTGTCTAAAATGAATGAACATTACATGACAAAATATTTACTAAAATTAAAAAATAAATATATATTTTTTCAAATATACATTTTTGCATCAGTTTATATAGAACATCATCAAGCTGTTTCACTTTCATGACAGTACTTGACATAAAGAGTAAACTGACTGTATAAGACAGTTTATGCTATAAAGTTTATGTCCATTATAGTGCCCATACGAGACTGCAACTTTGAGAATTCAACACATACATGCAATGCATTATAAGGGCATTCTGACATATTAGGACTGCAACATCATGTTATGAGTCATTTCATGTCATTTTGATGATAAAATATAATTGCAGCTGAATGTAACACCTGTCTTGGTGTTAAATGTAGTTCATGTTAGGTACATCCTGGTATGTAGAGCTGTGGTCAGTCAGTTTGTTTTGAGGTGAACTTGCTTCCAGTTTGTTTTCAATGAGTGTGATGGGGATAAATGGATGTTCTCCAGCACAAGCTCTTTGAACTCGAAAACAAAGACTCTTCCTTAATCTGACAGCTAATGAAACACATATGATGTACTGATGAAGAGAGCGTTTGTGTGTGTGTTCTTGTGCACAGAGCTGGAGGGGATCATTCATAATTACTTCATGCTGTGCTTCAATTGTTTTCCTTTCTTAGCCATCAGATGCTCCTGGTCTAAGTCCGTAGGAAAACTTCACCAATTATCTGCAGCCTGGCTGCATAATGACTCCCACCAAACACAACACAAAACCAACAAACATGTGAATTCACTGAAACTCCCTCCTCCTTTCTACAACAGTCCTCACACACTCACATTTCTCTTGAATTTACCACATTCTTCCCCTCCTTCTTCCTCTTTAAATACTCTGAGTTCAAACAACAATTAGCCATCCTAAAATGAGTACAAATTGTGCAGTTGACTGAGATCCTGTCAGACCTGTCTTTACCTGAGGCAACAGCTCACACCTGTAGCTGCATACAGACGACTCATCAACACAAAAGCTGTGTTCCAAAACCTTGTGAGTTGTCTGTTTATAGCCAAACATAAGCCAAAACATTTTATCCAAGATGGCAGATACACTACTATTCAAAAGTTTAGGGTCAGGTTATTTTATTTAAAAATGACAGTTAAGACATTTATAATTTTACAAAAGATTTCTATTTTAGACAAATGTTCTTTTGAGCTTTCCATTTAAAGAATCCATAAAAAACACTGATAACAATATGATTTTTTTCAGCATATCAGAATCAGCATAATAATTTCTGAAGAATCATGTGACGAGAAAAAAAAACAGAAAATAGTTTTGCAATATTTCAGTGTTACGCTTTTTACTGTATTTTTGATCAAATAAATAAACACATTCTTGGTGAGTATAAGAGACTTCTTTCAAAAACATTAAAATATTAAATAATGTGTATTTACCCCAAACTTAAGAAATCTCAAACATAGTAAGAAATGTTGATTATACCTGTGCTTATGTTTTGTTTAACACCAAGAAATACTGATATAATTTTAACTATTTCAACTTTATTTCACCTGCTTTGTGTGCTGTGTTCTTTTATGCTTAACAGACTTTTTTGTTAGCTTAGCAACATTCTAACATCAAACTTAGTTGTTTATATTGAGTGCTCCTCATCTTTTTAGCTGCGCTTGAGTGATTTTCTGTGATTTTATTTCAGTTAGGATGCTTCTTTAGTAGATAGAACAGCAGATGAAAAAGCAGTTCACTAGGTTTTGGAACAGATTTAATATCTTAGCCAGCACTAGTGTCTTCCCCAGAAACGTGCTCATCATAATCTTCCATCTGTGACTCTCATCAAAGCACAATATCGTTTTCCCCTCGTTTTTTTGGAAAACCCTGAACCAGCATGAAAGACAATGTGTTTTCCAGGGATTGAGTTAGCATGTGTGTTCAATAGTGCTGAGCTGTGGAAGTCAAGTCACATTTATTTATATAGCGCTTTATAAAATGCAGATTGTTTCAAAGCAGCTTCACATTAATAAAGCTGGAAAGTAAGTGTTAATATTATAAAAGGCATCAATTATGAAACAAATTAAGTTTAAGCTGTAAAGCAGCTCTACATAGAGCTGAAAAAGCTGAAAGCAACTGGTTTTAGCCTGGCTAAGCTTGTCAAGCTGGTTTTAGCTTTGGTCAGTTGGTCTCCCAGCCTAACCAACTAAAGAAGTGGACAAACCCCCTCTAAAACCAGCCTCAAATAATGTCATTATTCAACTCAAGTCACTTTAATGTTGATTCAGTTCAGTTTAATAACAGTATTAGTGTAACAGAGTTATTGTCATTATCCAACTTAATTCTCTTATCATCCGATAGTGTTAACAATTCATCCATGCATATGTTTTTACCTCGTAATTTTTCATCAAAATAACATAACTCTTCTCTATGGTGACGAGTGCCGGACGTCTCATCAAAGCTTAATATCGTTTTCCCCTTGCCTCTTGGAAAACCCTGAACCAGCATGAAAAACAATGTGTTTTCCAGGGACTGATAGAGTTAGCATGTGTGTACAACACAGTGCTGAGCTGTGGAAGTTAGGGATGTTCAAGATTCCTTGCTTTCAGATTTTGTCACTGTTCCTTGTGGGGAAAATGAGACTCTGATATCATTCTGGAGATGTGGGAATTAGGATAGCTGTTCTGTAGTGTTTCCATACATGTAAACCCAAGGGCTTTGGGTTCTTCTTTTTTTAATGACTGATAAATCTAATAATCCTAAATTTTCTCTCTCTCTTTTTCGGTGTAGGCCATGTGGTGGAGGAGTCAGGGGGGACGGCTGGACTCTTGGCAGGCAGCAGTGTGCGGAGCTCTTGCAGGTGTGTGGGATTAGCCTCGGCGCAGAGGTCTGGGAAAGAGAGCGAGGGAGAACAAGAGATAGGGAGTTGAGATGGGGTCCAACGCCAGGAATATCCAAACTTTACCCAGCTGCATTCCTGTTTAATTCCACATGGGTCAAGATGGTCACATCAGGTTGTTCACCAGCTGGTGTGCACTGACAGAGAGGGACAGAAACAACCAATTAGAGGTGGAGAGTCAGTAGAGGAAGTGTATGACATTGACCTTTTGTTGCCCCTTCATAAGATTTACGGTTAACTTTTGTAGCTGTTGTCAGCAGTCATTGAGTTTACAAACTAGATCCAGTGTCCAGCTTTATCCTGAGGGAGCTCAAGTCTGGCCCAGGGGCCTTTGCAGCTGTCTAACTCCCCAGACGCCATTTTAGAAAACATCCCCACTCAAAGTGATCACTCATCAGGTACTGGGACACAATAAAGGGATGAGGATGCTTCACCCAGAGGGGAAAGAACATGGCTGCTAGCCACGCCACCTGGAGAGTGATCTTGGGATTCGAGTTGTCTGTGCACATGTGCACATATGCATCTCTTTAGGTGGATTGCGTTTGTTGGCGTCATTGTGAAATCGCACACAAACAAATGTGAATTGTGACGCATTGTATGGTCACGGTTGCTACAGCTGCAAAC
Organism: Schizothorax lantsangensis; assembly: GCA_027422415.1. NCBI lineage: Eukaryota > Metazoa > Chordata > Actinopteri > Cypriniformes > Cyprinidae > Schizothorax > Schizothorax lantsangensis. The sequence continues at coordinate 24,912,591 of CM049847.1, read as the reverse complement.
CTCAAGGGTACAAATGAGAAAAACTTTTTTTTTTTTGCCCAATCTCTCTCTGTCTCCACTATTGTGTCCTTTCTTGTTCTGGGTTTAGTACAAGTATAAAAGGATAAATGTTCAAATACACTACTTTGAAAGTATAGCCATGAAGGGTAAACATTATGTGGGTTAGCATGAAAGTAATGCTTACTTTGTCTGTACACAGATATATCCTATCATAAATCATATAAAGCTGGAAGCACACAAAAACATTTACATTTATTTATTTAGCAAATGCTTTTGAATTTCATTTGAATTTTTTTATGTATATGTTTTTTTTTTATTTGAATATTTGCTAACACTTTACTTAAAGCCTTTATTTATAATGCAGTGAAAGTAGTTTTAATGCATTAATAATGCCTTGTAATACACCTTATAATAATCATGAATAATTGTGACCACAGTTAAAACATAATACTTATCAATTCATTGTTACACTACATGTTAAATTCGGTAATAATTATTTACGACAAGATATTATGTATTTCAAAGCACATTATAAATAATTATAATGCATTATACCCTTTAATAACCCTTTATAATACATAAATAAGGGCTTTAAGTAAAGTGTTACTATATATTTTTTATGTACTTACTGATTTATATATCATATTTATTTATTTAAATATATAGAGTGCATCAACACGATTCAATCAGGTGCACAAAAGATTGCAAAAGAAAATCTCTCTGGGTAGGATTAAGAAGATCATTCAGCCAGCGAGGAACAAAAGGAATACCAGGATGAAACTGTTTATATAGAGAGAAATCCGTTAGGAATTATGATGGTAACGCATAACCAGGGGTTATGCTAAGAAAATTAGTCCAACTGCTTTTGTATATGATTTAGACAACCTTACCATTTAAATATCACACTTTTTGTGTGATAAGAATGTGATTCTTTGCTTGTTTTTACAACCAAAATTTTTAATTTATTTTTTGCTTGTTTTTACGAGTTGAAATTCTGTTCTGTGGGAATCGACACCCTCTAGAACATTTCTCTGAAGACATGGGCAGCTTTTAATTATTGGTTAATCAAGTGAAATCAGGCAATATGGGAGAGCTTGTTTATTCCAGCCTTCGGGAGAGTGTGTCTAAAGCCCGGCTCACACTGTGTGATTTTGGCCACGATTTGGTCGTCTGAGACAAATTTTGAAAATCCTAAAAGATACCTATAATCCTTGGCTAAAATCTGTAGTCTTTGATTGCTGGTTTGACATGTTCACCGACAGCCGATTAATGGCTGTTGCGATCAAATTTCACCTCCGATGAAATTCTGGCAGTGTCAGAAGATTTGGCGCACAGTCCTGCAGTGTGACTACCCCTACGATGAATGTCAAACTGTCTCCACAGAATTAATGCTAGAGAATTATTCTATCAGCCGTAAACTCTGGCACTCCCGTCCTCCGCTCACGGAATTCATCTGATATGTTGCCTTTGCTATATAAACACTGGTTGCGCCGCTGTTTTCATGTGGGTGTGTAGAGCTGCATACACTATTCTTCTTAAATACACTGGTATTGCCGCCGTTCATACTTTTCATGATAGCTAACATTTCGGTCCCGCGTGCAATGTAGTTCGCAGTCACTGGACGTGTATGGGTTGATAATGTAAAACTCCGGACAAGTTTTCTTGCATGCAACCGTTTTTAACTCGTCTTGACTGTCGTACAGTCTGACATTAATGACAACTGAGATCCCACAGTGTGACATGATCATCATGTTCGTACAGTCTGACAAGTACAATCCTAAAGGACTTTTAAAAAATCGCACAGTGTGAGCCCGGCTTTAGCTCAATGCTGTTGTTTGTCCTACCGCTATTAGAGAGGAGAGATAACCTCTTTCTGTTCTCATTCACGCCAAAACAAGTTTATGAATGTGCATGAGTGTTTACGAGTGCTTGACATTGCCAGGCTAGTTTGAAAAATGCATCCGCGTTTGCTCTTTTTCTCCTGAGCGTTTCCATTTGGTGATCAGGGCTGATGTCATGCCACATATTTACATTTATGCTCTGTGGTAATTATAACACGATTATCACTGTAATTAGCACTTGATTGTGTTTGTGTGCTGATATATATGCACAATGCATCTCTTTCCAGGTGGAGTAGCAGCGTTCGTCACGACTCCGCTAGATGTTGCGAAGACTTGGATAATGTTGGCTAAGGTGAGACTTTGAAACTGTTGTTTAAATCTGTCTCCTGATGCCTCCCAGATGGAGTGCAAGGTGAACAAACAAAAGGCCCTAATGTAGACAAAATCAACAGAAGAGAGAAAGAGAGTGAAGAAAAAACGTCAGAAGACACGCAGCTTGATCCAATCGCAGGGTCATCCAGGGACGCAACTGATGCACAAATGCAGTCCTATTACTGTCTGCTGTCCAATCGAGACTCAAAACAGACAGAGCTGTGCATGTTAGATGTCAGAAGACGTTTGTATATTTAAGAGTAATTTCCAGTTGTCTTTGGACTGGAACTGAACTGCACTTTAGAGCTGCAGACTCAATTCCAAAGCCTAGGCAGCATTTTAAGCTTGACACAAAGGCTGACCAAAAGCTATAAGCCACTTCAAATTCTGTCTAATTTTGGTAGAATTCTAAAGCAGCATCACATGTTACAGGGAAGGCAGTCCAAGGCAAATTTTTGCATTGTATGTCAATGGAGGAGAGGCTTTATTACACTGAATAAACTGTTTTTGTGGGGAAACAGCTTATGATTTACGATAATAACTTTACAGCCTATTGGCTAATCTTCAATATTTGTTAAACATTTGCTTTTGATTTATCTATTTTTAGAGTTTAAACTGGAAAAAAAAGAAAATGCTTATAGGAGAAGTCACAGATAATTTTGCAATAGGTAGGATTCAGTTTACGACACTTCTCATTTATTTCTATGTATCCACAATCAGTGATTAACAGAAATTCATTGTCAAGGCTGTAATGATAAGAGTTGACTGTTACACTTTCTCCAAAAGTAAAGTCTCCCAATAATAAGCCCAACTCTGTGGAAACCAGTTGTGCAGAGCTAATTGCTGCTTATTTAGAGTGTTTCCAAATCTGTCACCTGCTGTATGAGGTTCCATAACAGAGGATGCTGTCTTAGAATTCAGCTGCCTATGACAGTGTGGTGGTTTTGAACAGAGCTATAGTGATGGACCAAACTGTAGAGCAATATTTAGCATTGCAATCTTTAATTTAGAAAAATATTAAAATAAGATTTTTTTTAAAAATCGAAAGATAACATGCATTCATTGTGAAGATAATAGTATTTGCAATTTATGCAATCTGTCTTGTATAAAGCATTTTTAGAATAAAGGTGACTTCAAGGAAATCACACTCAGACCATGATGATGATATCACAACTCTGATCACCTTAACATAGTATTCTGGAACTTGGCTCATCCTTAAAAGCTTGGTATTGCTGAAAATGAAAGTTCTGTCATCATTTACTCACCCTCAAGTCATTCCAAAACTGTAAGACTTTTTCTGTGGAGCATAAAATATGATATTTTGAAAAATGTTGAGAACTTCTTTGGCTTCCAGTGTAAGAACAAAAAACCCTGCATGGGACATTTCTCAGAATACCTTCCTTTGTGTTCCGCAGAAGTGAGTAAATGAGTTTGTTTTCATTTTTGGGTGAACTGTTTCTTTAAACAGTGTGTACTATACCGGTATTCAGTCATATTTGCCTATAGAAATATTTTAGTAATATTTACACATAGAATCTTAAAAGCACAGTATCATAAACAGCTTCATTCTAATGGCCAGAGAGTGGATGGAAATGTCAAGAAAGAACATAATCACATGATATTAAAAACTACTAATAAAAAATATATAATAAAAAAACGAATTAAAATTACTTAAAAATGACTTAAATTTGTAAATAAATGTTTCATGTGCTTGTATATACACACTCATATTAGCGTTTAAAAGTCTGGGGCCAGTATGTTTTTTGTTGTTGTTGTTTTTTTAGGTTTAACTGCATGTATTTAATCAAAGATGCAGTAAAACAGTTTTTTTTTTTTTTTTACAATTTAAAATAACTGTTTTGTATTGACATTTTCAAATGGAATTTATTCCTGTGATGGAAAGCTGAATTTTCAGAAACAGAATCAGAAAGAACTTTATTGCCAAGTGTGTTTACTCACACAAGAAATTCATCTAGGTGTCAGGAGCTTCCAGTACAGAAAGTACAGACATAGTGCAGACACTATTAATGAAGAAAATAGACAATAAGTTCTAAATAACAATATAGTAATAAAATATAGAGAAAAAGAAAATGTCATCAGACAGATCAATAGAAAAATGAAGTTGACTTTGCATTTGAACAAAATGTTGGCTCGTTTAAGAAGTAGAAGTAGAAGTGTGAGTGGAGGGGTCATTTTTACACCTGTCTCTTCATGCCTTTGGCTGATAGAGTGATGTGTTTTACTGGATGTATCATGCTTCAGGTCATCACTTCAGGTTGCCTTGTGCTTTTTTCCCCTTCATTTGACCAATCAAAGAAATAGAGACCTCATGTTCAGGCAGGTCTGCTGTACTTTGTGTGTTTTGGCCGACAGACACTCTCCAGGCTGTTATCCAAGCCCTGTGGGGAACTGCAGTGCACTGGGCTGCTCAATGTACAGTCAACTCATCAACTGAAACTCTAAAAAATGAAAAACAAACCCAGTCTAAATATAGAGCCATCAAAATTAGCCTCAGAATGTGGTGTTTGCCCATGAAAAACAAAGTTGTTACGTTAACTCTCTTTCAAAAGTTCCCTGATATAAATGGCTGTTTTGAAGATGGTGCTGTGGGTTTGTAGGAGAGCTACTATAAATATAGATAGATTAGAAAGGGGAGCTGTTGAACAGGTGGAGACGGGTAGAGTATCCCAGGAACAGAATCGAAAGGAAGACAAAACACTGTGTGTGTTTACATGTTTGACAGGAAGCTTAAAGACAGATCATCCATCATTATTACTGTGTTTTGTCTCTGTTTGTCAGGCTGGGACCAGCACAGCCAGTGGAAACATCCCAGAGGTTTTGTATGAGGTGTGGAGGAGCCGAGGAATATCTGGGTGAGAGTAAAAAACTGTATGACTACTGATATTGTATACCCCAATCAACATATTTTTTACATACATTTTAAGCCCCTTTTAAAGCCCTTTCAACCATGGTTCTTAAGACTTTTATTTTTTTTTATGCACTGAATTATGGAGTATATATACACACTACCATTTGGGTTAAGTATATATACATATACAAATAAATGCTGTTCTTTCTCAACTTTCTATAAATTAAAGAATCCTGAGGGGGGAAAAACATGGTTTTCACAAAAATATGTTACTTTTAAGTCAGCATATTAGAATTATTTCTGAAGCATCATGTGACTGAAAACTGGAGTAATGACTGCTGAAAATTCAGCTTTGCATCACAGGAATAAATTACTTTTTAAAATATGTTCTTTTAAATTGTAAAAAATAAATAAAAAAATACTGTTTTGCTGCATCTTTGATCAAATACATGCAGTCAAACCTAAAAAAAAACAAAAAACATACTGGCCCCAGACTTTTAAACACTAATATGTGTGTGTATATATAAGCACATGAAACATTTATTTATTTATTTACAAATTTAAGTCATTTTTAAGTAATTTTAATTCGTTTTTTATTATATATATTTTTTATCAGTAGTTTTTAATATCATGTGATTATATGTGAATACATAATTCGCATTGCTTAATGGAACTGTAGTTCATTCTTAAGTATTTTTTCTTGATTTTCAGTTTTTCAAACATGTTTCCAAGAACTCTTCATTGAATTTTTGTTGTTTTTGTTTATTTATTGATTTATTCATTTATTTTCTTTGTTTTTTTAAGAACATTTTGAAAAAGCTAACACCATAGAAATAGTTGGCAGTCACTATTGTTCTGCGCACAAATACCCATAAGTGATCGTGAATCTCGCTTCTAATAATAAACATTCCTCTCTCCATCTAAAACTTGTCAGATTTTTTAGGCAGAACACACATTAAACTCTATGACTTCAAGAATTCCTAAAATCCCTTCCCAGATTGCAATATTTAAAACTCCGAGAGAAGCCAAGGCTAAAAAAACAGAGTAGGAAAAGGGGCTCGGCCATGCTTGCATAAAGGCAACAACTCTGGCAGTTTCACTACTGCATGTCTTGAACAAATTGCCCGGCTTTAAAGCTGTAATTACTGTAATGGCTCCAATTGCAGACTAGTGAAGCCAAAAAGTGCTTCCATGTGTGTCAGAGCTGTTGCGGAGAGCTTCTAACCACACCAACCCAAACATCAGCAATCAAGGCAGCCGTCCACTTGTGAGTTAACCTTCCTCAAAGCTTTGAAGTGCTGCTACCCCAACCCAGACTACCCATGCGGCTCCCATGTCCGCAAGCGAGTCGGCTGTGCTAAGTAGTCCAGGATGATGCAGCAGCCTGCTGAGAGAGTAATGCAAGCAATGTTTGCAATGAGCATGTTGCAGTGAGCTCATAATGACCTGCAGTTGCAGTGAAATCAATTGGAGCTTTGGTTAGATATAGTGTAAGTTGCTTCCTTTGGAGTATTGCAGTGGTGTATGACCTGCCTCTGATCAGAAATCTACTTTAGTAAGCTTCTGGTAAGCATGCAATATTTATAGAGCCATTAATAGCGGTGTTATTAGACCCGTCCACCGCTGACTGATGGCCGGTCATGGCTGGGTAGGGTGGTGATGTCACAATGCGCTCATCTGACTGTGTCATAACTGTTTTGTCTTACAGTATGTTTAATTTCCTGTTGTAGCAGATTGGGATGGTTTGTAGTTTGATAGCAAGGGATATAATAGATATCTATTATGCTTGGCTTATTATTAGTGATGCTGTCAGGCTTGTTGTTTACTTTAAAACAGATTAAAAAAAAATCCCAAATGTATCTGACCTATATGTATAGAAACTTGAAATTTGTATTGGACCAGTTAGAAACCATCCAGAACACCCTAGCAACCACTTGGCAACCCACTGCCACCACTCAGAAAAACACTTTAGTGTCACGACTAGGGCTCGGTATCGATACAAATCTTGATTGATCTTGATTCATTTGATTCTAATTCACAAGCACTTGATTTGATTCTGTTCAGATTTCTCTAAGATTTGATTCAATTACTATTCACTGTGGTGTATATTTTAGTTGTAATGTAATGTAATGTAGGTAAGAATTCTCTTTCTGCTGATATGGTAAATTATACTGTTGTTTTAGACTGATTCAAGCCGTTGCGCTATGGGCGTCCCGAGTTCAAATCCCAGCTCGAAGACCTTTCCCGATCCTGCCCCCCTCTCTCTCTCTCCCATTTCACTTCCTATCTCCACTGGCCTGTCAAAATAAAGTCAAAAATGCCAAAACAACAAAAAAAAAAATTATTTAAAAAGAACCGACTCATATGAGTAATTTGTTAGTAAATCAGTTTGTTAGTAAATACACTGTTTGTGTTGTAAGTTTGTGGTTCACTAAAAAGATCTGGGTCCGTATTCTTAAAGATTCTAAGAATCCTCTCAGAGAGCTCCTAATTTAGCTTAAACATTTCTAGCTAGGAGTCTTAGCTTAAAGGTGATTCAGGACCAATCTGAGAGCAACTCTGAGCGAGGAAAAGACAAAAACTTTTATCTTAGTGAGGAGGCGGGGCTGACCCCGTTGCTAGCTATGACACAGTCTTTTGAAGACTGTGATTGGTTGGTTGTCCAAGAAGGAAATAAAAGAGCACTTTTAAGAGTAGGGTCTATTATAAGCCTTCACTTTGAAATTACAAAATTTGAAATTGTTCCTGTTTTACTGTACCCTCTCTCTCTCACACACACACACACACACATTATATATGTATATTCTTTATTTTTATTTACCATGCTGTCATACTTAACATATTTTATAGGAAATGAACAGTGACACAATAAGGTTCTGAAAGTGCTGTAATTGTTTGTGTGATCACTTTGCTTATAGAAGGTTGTGACAGACCCAAATTATCACTGCTGCATAGTTGCATTTTTCAAGTTGCTAAATATGTTAATGTAGTGATTACTTCCATTTCTGGCGCTATGGCATTTCTGTGTGGTGTCGGAGATGTTAGCATGTCTTTAATAAGATCTGTCACAAACATGATCCCTGCACGATCTAATGTGTAGCGTCTTGTTAACTCACTGTCATGCATTGTGTGCAACACATTTCTTCTCCCTCTTCATGTTTCGTCCATTTTCTCCACTGCTAAAGAAACTCTTAAGCCTCTTAAAAGTCCTCATCCGTACTCCTAACAATTTCGGACCTTAAGACCTCTTTTAAGGGTTAAGATGCTTTCTGAATTACTTTTTTCTTAACTAGGATACATTTTTTTAATTTAAGAGGAAACACCCACATTTCTAAGGATTTTCTTAGAATTGTGTTACTAGGAGCAACTCTTAGCACTAAGATTTTTCATGAATATGGGCCCTGATTAATAAGAGTCGTTTATGAATTACGCTGTGTTCACGCCATGTTGTAATTACTTAATGACAGTGTGGACATTCTACTTGAATCTGTTACTTTGTCCCAATCTGCCTACTTATACTATGCTTTATGTGGAAAACTCTCCTCAACACGTAATGATGCTTTTAAAAGTTAATGACCAAAGATGTCTTTATAAGTTCACAATGTTGTTGAAGATGAAATATAATGTAGATAACATTGAATAAATATTTTTTCATCGGGTTAGATATTGATTTATCACTCAAACTCTTTAACCTTTCTACTTAAGTCATGTCTCACACATCCACCATGTTTGTAGTTTTTGACACATTTTATGTGTTTGTAGTTCTAATGGAGTCTGAATATCCAAATTTCCACCATAAATAGTAAACCATCTAGTAGGGCTGGACCAGAATATTCGATTATTTGAATATTCGTTCGGTGGTTTGCAGAGCATGTGAGCGAAGTGGAGCGGCGTGACACTCCGCTCAACATTCTGCTTTGTGGGCGTGCACTCCGCTAATGTTCCGCTCACGCTCACCGGTAAACCAAATCACGCTTTTTTCCCCGTTTATAATGAAATTCGTACCATTTATTTTTCAGGGTGTTGTTCAGCTTGCACTTATATGACCAAAACAGGTTGCTATTATGATTTTTTTTTATATGAATAATAAAATCGCTATATAGGCGCATTTCAAATGTTTATGAGGAATGTGGGAGTATTATCGCGCTTAGACTACTGTATGACATGGGGGCGCGCATGCAATCATTTCTTTATTTATTTTTTTTCTGCGGAAAGAGATTATACTCCCGTCATTTTTGGATGGGCTCTCTGTCGTCTCATGCAGTCCCCGTGAATGGAGCGCGTCACAACAATGAACCAGCTCACAGACATAAGAAATAAATCTGCAGAAAGCTTGAAAACCAATAAAAATAAAAACAAATCTTCTCTGATTATGTAACCCGTATAGGTGCATTTCTCTATTAAAGGCACTTCCACTGTGGAGATTGGGAGTCTGAGAAAGCACTAGTTTATTAATAAATAATTAAAATGTCTTCTTTTTCCCCGATACATTCATAATCATTACTTTAGCCATTGCTTTGCGGCAAGCTTTATGCATGTGTTTGAGCGCGGAATAATACGCCTAAATGCCTATATTAACGGATGGTTTAGTAGGTTATTTTACTAATCAATTTAATATAAACGTGCGACTAGTTAGAAACATCTTTAGTCGGGGGCAGGCCTACTTGGCACAAGGAACCGATCCATTTTTTAAATAAAATGCTGACATTACGTGCGTATTGCATTGCAGTATTTATGCATGTGTAATGAGTCAAATGTTTTTATTTTATTTATTTTTTATGGGGGTGCTGAGCACCTGCTAGCCCCTCCCTAGCGCCGCCCATGCCAAAGGGCATTTTCAGTTGAGCGAGCGGAGCGGAATCTTCAGAAAGGCGCTCTCCGCTCTGAAGGAAATATGAACGCTACGCTCCACGCTCCGCTCACATGCTCTGGTGGGTTGGCATTCGATTTTCAATTTTGAGATTCGAATATCCTTTTTTTTTTTTTCTTTTTCTTTTTAACACCTAGCATCCCCCGCGAAACGGTTCTCAACTTGTCCGCCTGGCTGAACATCTGCAACAGACCGTTCGCCAATGAGAGACGTTCGTGCTGGCCTATAGCATGCATATATTTCATGAAAAATCTTCTATTATGAGCGAGCTTGCCGCACATCTACATTGAAATAATGAACTTAAGCATGCAAAAGACACGACATGGCCCTCTTCTATCACAAAACCGAATGCGATGCATGCGTTTTCTTTCTGTCAACTGTCCCGAGATGCGAGTGAAAGTCTTGGATCAGCGACAGCGTGCAGTAGCTCTTGTAGTGCAGACGAGATGCGCTGACGTGAAGCTGCTTTGAGAGAGTGAAAGAGAGAAGACGCGGTACAGCTGAATCACTCACGCTGTTTTCAAATGACTGATTTAATCTGATAGTTTGTGTGGATTTATTTATTCATCTAACCTACATGCTATATTCAATAAATGTTCGCAGGAATTTCCCTCATTATAAACTCGAAAGCTGTGGGAATGAGTAAAACTATGCGATATACACACAAATTCAGGACCTGATTATATATAACTCTATTATACAGAGATTTGTGAAATAAAATTCCATGACTTTTACAAAACTTTTCCAGGCCTGGAAATTGCTGTTTTAAAATTTCAGCTTTTCCAGGTTTTTCATGACCGTATACAAACCCTAACTGATGCATGCTTTCAATCACTAAAAAATGGTCATCTCCCTACCATTTAGGTACCTTTTGGGATACTAGTTTATATATCACGATTTACACACTTATTCTAATTTCAGATGGATAGTATGCAAATTGGGTTTTTATTTTCAGATTATTCTTGCATTATTAACTCATTAACAATAGGCAGTTATATGAAAAATTAAACAGAATTATTATGAAGTAACTACAGCGGTCCGGTGGTATAAGTCAGCTTTTTCAGAGCTTTTAAGTTGAAATTATGAGTTCTATAATGGCATGATCAGTTTTTTACAAGTCAAAATCATCATCTCTTATGATAATTCTTACATCATATCCGGTAATTCCTGCGTGAATGATCTTTATACTACACTGGTTGCTTTGTATGTTTTTATGCTGTTAATTGTAAAAAAATATATATTTTTACTCAATTGTAATCATGCAAGCAATGCTCAAGTTTTCTTCAGAAAACATTAAAAAAATGTTTTAGTAGTTATATGAAGTTCCTGTTACGCATATTCGTGGTTTCCATTGCATAAGCACGCATGCAAGGTTTCACATTTCTCTTAGTGCATAGTTTGAAATCCCAACCCCACGCAGCACAGACAAACTGTCAGAATGCGTCCTTGCTAATTCGTTCCAGGATGAGTGTGTTTGCTCACAGGTCCACACACACAAGCTCACTCTGACATGGCATCTCTCTGTAAAACACATGATCCCAGCAGAAGCATGCTGAAACGTTGAGTTCTGCGAATCCCTGGAATAGTCAAGAGATCCCTGACATACTTGGCACCTTGTACAGCTTTGCAGTTGACAAAATTTATGTATTAGTGGTTACACCACTCGTGACCTTATTTCTAATTTTAGATACAACCCACCCCCACTTTCCGACCACCATGATCCCCCACAGGTGCCACACTGAAGGACTAAGTGCGACACCTGTTTGAGAAAGTTTGAAAATAGGAAGATTGAGAAAAGTCGAGCAAGATGAAACAAAACGAGTGCGGGAGGACAAGAAAGGAAGCGAAGGGAGCCAAAGCGAGAGAGTGTTGGGGGTGTGCTGGGAGCTTGAGGGACATGTGTGGATGTCATCTGGCCATCAGTCATGCGGAGAGGCCCCCAGGGGCCAGTGCTTATACCAAAAGCAGCTGCGTGGAAAAGAGCCTTAGGAGACTACAGTACTTTCATGGCCTGTCGCATCCTCTAACCTCTCCAACATCAACAACCCCTACACTGCACATTCCTGCTCAAACGCTCCCTAATCTGTCAAACAACACACTGTCAGCTGAGAAATACTGAATACTTGTGTTATCGAGCATGGCTAATGTTTTATTTTATGCTGCTCTGTAAATTTCATCTAACAAAGTTACATCCAAGCTGATGTTGCAAAGGTGTCTATCTAGTTTCTGTACTTAGCTGTAAATAATGATTTAATAATGATTCCGGTTGCTTGCCTACTTAATTAATGATTCTTTTAGTCTTTTAGTTAGATTCTTTTTCGAGGAAGAAATATAACTTAAAGGGATAGTTCACCCAAAAATGAAAATTTGATGTTTATCTGCTTACCCTTGTTGGACAGTGTGGTGGATCAGAGGTAAAAAAATTATATAAATACTGTTTATTGCACAGACCGATCGTTTCGTGTCTTTAGACCTCAATGTTATTGTCATGAGCCGCAGGGTTTAATTTGGTTTTGTCTGTGTATGTTTTTTTGTCTCTCAAAGCCATGGGTCCCATTGACTGACATTATATGACTGACAGACTGCAACGGTTTGAGTTAAAAATCTTTAGTTTGTGTTCTACTGAAGAAACAGTCACCTACATCTTGGATGCCCTGGGGGTAAGCAGATAAACATCAAATTTTCATTTTTGGGTGAACTATCCCTTTAACTATATTATGCTAAACAAACACAAATATGGTAAAAAATGTCGTTTAAAATATATTACTTAGAGAACTCATTTTGTAAATATTTAAATACAAGTTGTCAAATGAACAACCGGTCATTCACATCATTAAAGTAACTGTACAATGTAACTGTAAGTTGTAAGCAAGTATTTGATCTGCTAAAAAGAATCGGCTCTTAAGAGTCATTCATCTGGGAATTGAACTATACTGGTTGTGCTATATGATTTGTCTCACTAAAAAGAAGCAGTTCGTAAGAGTCATATGTTCAGGAGTTGAACTATATTGGTTGCGCTGTATGTTTTGTCTCACTAAAAAGAACCGTCTCATAACAAGAGTCATTCATTTGGGAATCTGACTATACTCTTTACGAGGTATGTTTTAATTTGCTAAAAAGAAATGATGCATAAGAGTCATACGCTTGGGAATCGAACTGTTCTTGTTGTGCTTAGGGCTGGTCCGAATACCATTTTTTGAGCTTCGAAGCTTCGGTATAAATCAACATCGAATATTCGAAGCTTCGGAGGGAGGGGCCTGAACATATTTTTCTCTCTAATAAAGGCAGGAATCTCTGTGCGTCTGTCTGTCTGTCTGCTTGCATTTTTATTATGTCGAGAACCGTTCATCCAATCGACTTCACGCGTGGTGGGTGTGTTGCTGCAACACAGTGTCGCATTTTGGTGCAATATGGACATGCGACACGTTCAGAATTAATAAACTATTAATAAACTACAGAACAGCACGAGCCGGAAGTGGCGCGCCTCACGCGGGCAGGGCTTCTATGCTCCGAGAACGGACACTGCACTAGTGATACAAAACACACATGTCTGTTAAGAGCAATACTTTTAATAAAGTAGCCCAGTGCTTAATTTGTAAATTGAGAGGTCCCGGAATAAAGCGGGGTAACGGATTCGGCATGTGATTAGAGGAGGGAGAGGACCAATCTTTAGTGATTGAAAGCGTGCATCAGTTGCTTTTAACAGGGTTCGTACGGTCATGAAAACCTGGAAAAAGCTATGAAAATTTAAAACAGCAATTTCCAGGCCTGGAAAAGTTTTGTTAAAGTCATGGAATTTTATTTCACAAATTTCTGTATAATAGAGTTATATTTATTTCTGTATAATAGTTATATTTAGTCAGGTCCTGAATTTGTGTGTATATTGCATAGTTTTACTCATTCCCGCAGCTTTCGAGTTTATAATGAGTGAAATTCCTGCAAACATTTATTGAATATAGCATGTAGGTTAGATGAGTAAATAAATCCACACAAACTATCAGATTAAATCAGTCATTTGAAAACAGCGTGAGTGATTCTGCTGTACCGCGTCTTCTCTCTTTCACTCTCTCAAAGCGGCTTCACATCAGCGCATCTCGTCTGCACTACAAGAGCTACTGCACGCTGATACAAGACTTTCACTTGCATCTCGGGACAGTTGACAGAAAGAAAATGCATGCATCGCATTCGGTTTTGTGGTAGCAGAGGGTCCATTCACATGTCGCGTCTTTTGCGTGCTTAAGTTCATTATTTCAAATGTAGATGTGCGGCAAGCGCGCTTATAGCTAAAAGAAGATTTTTCATGAAATATATCCATGCAATAGGTCAGCACGAATGTCTTTCATTGGCGAACGGTCTGTTGCAGATGTTCAGCCAGGCGGACAAGTTGAGAACCATTTCGCGGGGGATGCTAGGTGTTCAAAAAAAAAAAAAAAAAAGGATATTCGAAATTCGAATCTCAAAATTGAAAATCGAATGCCAACCCACCGAACGAATATTCGAATAATCTAATATTCTGGTCCAGCCCTAGTTGTGCTTTATGAGCCAATTTGTAAGAGTCATACATTCAGGAATTGACCTATATTGGTTGTGCTGTATGTTTTGATTCACTAAAAAGAACCAACTAGTAAGACTCATACATTTGGGAATCTGGCTTATACAAATTGTGCTGTGTATTTTGATTTTCTGAAAAGAACCATCTCATTAGAGTCATTCATTCAGGAATTGAACTATACTGATTGCTCTGTATGTTTTAATTCAGTAAAAAGAACCGTAAGTGTCATCAGGAATCAGATGATTTTTGGGCAGTACATTCAATTACATGTATGACAACCATTGAGTTTAAGTATTTTTTAATAATGTCACCTGTTCTGAATAAAAGCAAGTTTACATAAACCAACAATAAATAAAAAAAATGCAAAAGGAATACAAAAAAGTATTGTGTGCAAAGCCCCTAATTCTGTAGACAGATGATATATGAAAATATAAATGGGAATAAAAATATCAATGATTTACAGTGCCGTGAAAAGGTTTTTGCCCCCTTCCTGTTTTATTTTTATTTTTGCATATTTGTCACACTTAAAAGATTCAGATCATCAAACTAATTTTAATATTACACAAAGATAACCCGAGTAAATACAAAATTCAGGTTTGAAATAATGATTTAATTTATTAAGTGAAAAAAGCTGTCTAAACCTGACTGGCCCTACGTGAAAAAATAATTATCCCTAAATCTAATTATTGGTTGTGCCACCCTTTGCAGCAAACAACTGCAATCAAGCGTTTGTGATAACTGGCAATGTGTCTTTCACATCGCTGTGGAGGAAGTTCGGCCCACTCTTCTTTGCAGAATTGTTTTAATTCAGCCACATTGGAGGGATTTCGAGGATGAATGGACTGTTTAAGGTCATGCCACAGCATCTCAATCGGATTTAAGTCCAGACTTTGACTTGGCCACTCCAAAACCTTAATTTGTTTTTTCTTGAGCCATTCAGAGGTGGACTTGCTGGTGTGTTTGGGATCATTGTCCTGCTGCATAACCCAAGTGTGCTTGAGCTTGAGGTCACAAACTGACACCCGGACATTCTCCTTCAGGATTTTCTGATAGAGTGCAGAATTCATGGTTCCATCAATTATGGCAAGACATCCAGGTCCTGAAGCTGCAAAGCAGCCCCAGACCATCACACTACCACCACCATGTTTGACTGTTGGTATGATGTTCTTTTTATGAAATGCCGTGTTGGTTTTATGCCAGATGTAACGGGACACACACCTTCCAAAAAGTTCAACTTTTGTCTCATCAGTCCACAGAATATTTGCCCAAAAGTCTTGGGGATAATCAAATTTTTTTTGGCAAATGTGAGATGAGCCTTTGTGTTCTTTTTGGTCCGCAGTGGCTCTTGCCTTGGAACTCTCCCGTGGATGCCATTTTTGCCCAGTCTCTTTCTTATTGTTGAATCATGAACACTGACCTTAATTGAGGCAAGTGAGGCCTGCATTTCTTTAGATGACAAATATGCAAAGAAATAAATAAAAAAACAGGAATGGGGCAAAAACCTTTTCACGGCACTGTTTGACTTTGCTATAATAATGTCTTTGAATTATCTTAATCGAGTGACTTTTTTTCAACAAATGTTGATGTGTTTTTAATTGTGAATAATCACCTTATTTTGTAATTAATTACTAGCTTGAAAAGACTGTTATTGCTAGCTCTTGCTTTTATGTTTTCTCATCCTGTCTGAAGGCTGTTCGCCGGCAGCATCCCCAGAGTGACGTTCATCAGCATGGGAGGCTTCATTTTCCTCGGAGCATATGAGAAAGTGCGGCGTACGCTTTTATAAACACCATCATCATGGAACGCTGTGGGTCAGTTTGTACTGGTTTCTTCAACCCAAACTCTGACTGTACGGCCAAAACTGCAAAACAAGGTCAGAGACCAGAAGCAAACAGCAAACTATAGATCAGTGGAGGTTGGTCAAAAAAATTTGACCTAAATTTGGAAAAATGCACTCTCTGTCCCAGTTTGAACCGGTGGTCTTGAGGGCCACGACGAAGACACCTGGTGCCTGGATAAAAAGATCACATAACACAGTGGTTTGCATTCCTGCTCATCAGTGCACAACAGATTGAGTTTAACTGCCTGAATTCCATGTATGTTGCAACACAGATCGAATTCAAACTTGATATCATTTTTGCAAGCTTACATGGATCTATTAAAAAAGTAATTTTACAAAAATGAATCGG
This sequence comes from Schizothorax lantsangensis, assembly GCA_027422415.1. Taxonomy (NCBI): domain Eukaryota; kingdom Metazoa; phylum Chordata; class Actinopteri; order Cypriniformes; family Cyprinidae; genus Schizothorax; species Schizothorax lantsangensis. The sequence goes on along the minus strand of CM049847.1, from coordinate 24,895,898 downwards.
CTGTTTTTATTAAAGCATGACTGCGCTGGTATTTATATACTAAACTCATCAGTAACGAGTTAAAATGCATTACCAATATTATTCCAGTGGATTATCGTTACATGTTGAGTCTAGACTTTGATCCCCAAGCTTGCTCTACCTGCTTCACTATTATTAGCTGAAAAAAGACAGATTAGTCCACAGGTGTGAATGTTTGTCAGACCTGTCACGAAGCACGGGGCACAAGAACAATACAGAGCATTTGACTAGAGCAACAGTGGGCTGTTCCAGCCCTACAGCTCTTACTCAACAACCACCTTTCCCTGGTATGTTCTTTCTGTCCAAACACACATCTCAAATAATACAGATGAACGAGTGAAGAGCAACAGATCACCAGTGATTTCTGTCATTTACTTGTTAAATGTATAACATTAAAAAAGTACACTGAAATAAGTAACAGGATTGCATATTTAGCCAAACAAAAATTTTCAGCATCATTATTCCAGTCTTCAGTGACACATGATCCTTCAGAAATTATTCTAATATGCCAATTATATCATTGTTGAAAACACTTGAGTTGCTTACTATAAGTTGCTTATTATATATATATACAGTATCTCACAGAAGTGGGTACACCCCTCACATTTTTGTAAATATTTTATTATATCTTTTCATGTGACAACACTGAAGAAATGACACTTTGCTACAATGTAAAGTAGTGAGTGTACAGCTTGTATAACAGTGAAAATTTGCTGTCCCCTCAAAATAACTCAACACACAGCCATTAATGTCTAAACCGCTGGCCACAAAAGTGAGTACACCCCTAAGTGAAAATGTACAAATTGGGCCCAATTAGCCATTTTCTCTCCCCGGTGTCATGTGACTTGTTAGTGTTACAAGGTCTCAGGTGTGAATGGGGAGCAGGTGTGTTAAATTTGGTGTTATTGCTCTCACTCTCTCATACTGGTCACTGGAAGTTCAACATGGCACCTCATGGCAAAGAACTCTCTGAAGATCTGAAAAAAAGAATTGTTGCTCTACATAAAGATGGCGTAGGCTATAAGAAGATTGCCAAGACCCTGAAACTGAGCTGCAGCACGGTGGCCAAGACCATACAGCGGTTTAACAGGACAGGCTCCACTCGCCATGGTCGACCAAAGAAGTTGAGTGCACGTGCTCAGCGTCATATCCAGAGGTTGTGTTTGGGAAATAGACGTATGAGTGCTGCCAGCATTGCTGCAGAGGTTGAAGGGGTGGGGGGTCAGCCTGTCAGTGCTCAGACCATACGCCGCACACTGCATCAAATTGATCTGCATGGCTGTCGTCCCAGATGGAAGCCTCTTCTAAAGATGATGCACAAGAAAGCCCGCAAACAGTTTGCTAAAGACAAGCAGACTAAGGACATGGATTACTGGAACCATGTCCTGTGGTCTGATGAGACCAAGATAAACTTATTTTGTTCAGATGGTGACAAGCGTGTGTGGCAGCAACCAGGTGAGGAGTACAAAGACAAGTGTGTCTTGCCTACAGTCAAGCATGGTGGTGGGAGTGTCATGGTCTGGGGCTGCATGAGTGCTGCCGGCACTGGGGAGCTACAGTTCATTGAGGGAACCATGAATGCCAACATGTACTGTGACATACTGAAGCAGACTGGGCCGCAGGACAGTATGATATGATAACATGATAACGACCTCAAACACACCTCCAAGACGACCACTGCCTTGCTAAAGAAGCTGAGGGTATGGTAAGGTGATGGACTGGCCAAGCATGTCTCCAGACCTAAACCCTATTGAGCATCTGTGGGGCATCCTCAAACGGAAGGTGGAGGAGTGCAAGGTCTCTAACATCCACCAGCTCCGTGATGTCGTCATGGAGGAGTGGAAGAGGACTCCAGTGGCAACCTGTGAAGCTCTGGTGAACTCCATGCCCAAGAGGGTTAAGGCAGTGCTGGAAAATAATGGTGGCCACACAAAATATTGACACTTTGGACCCAATTTGGACATTTTCACTTAGGGGTGTACTCACTTTTGAGCCCAGTGGTTTAGACATTAATGGCTGTGTGGAGTTATTTTGAGGGGACAACAAATTTACACTGTTATACAAGCTGTACACTCACTACTTTACAGTGTAGCAAAGTGTCATTTCTTCAGTGTTGTCACATGAAAAGATATAATAAAATATTTACAAAAATGTGAGGGGTGTACTCACTTCTGTGAGATACTGTGTGTGTGTATATATATAGTATACATTACATTTACGCTGTTATTGGTTGGATCAAATTAAAATCATGCTTTTTACTGCATCTGACAGAGTTGACAAATTAAGTTATGAAGTGTTTAAATGTAATTTTTTATTTTCCCTTGCATGGTTCATTAGCTGAGACATTTCTCTGCAAATATATACATTTATAAATAATGTATCATTAAATGATAAAAATTCACGTTTAGTCCCTTGTCTCAAGAATTAGTGATTTAGGCAACAGTGATACACTACTCTATATTTTACAATATTTCATTGTGATATTAGTTTTTACTAATTTTTTGTAAAAAAAATAATAATAATTCAGCTTTAGTGAACATATTGTTTTTCATAAACATAACCGAGTTGAATGGCTGAGCTTGACTAGTGCAGTCAACACTATATTTTTTCTTTCTTTCTGCCAATGCTGTAAAAGAAAAAGTCACTTCTTGAGTCACAACAATATGATGCCTAAATCTAAATATTATTTTGCTAATTCGATTTTTTTTTTAAACAATTACATTTTCTAATTTTTTTAAATGGATGAAAATTATGATTATTTTTTTAATAGAATTGAGAAAAACTAGACCAGTGAATTCAAACTGGCTATAATGTGCAAAATAAAAGGAATTGTATATATTTAAAGCTACTTATATATATTTTTTTTTTTTTTTTTTTGTTTATCCAACAACTCAATAGGTCTCACTCCAAAGAACATGGAATTTGTGTTTCGGTTGCTTAGAGATGTGAGGATGCACTAACTTACCCTATTCAGTCATTTCAACCACTGTGCATCAAAATAAAAACACAAACCAGATGGTGTAAAAGAGCAAAATGTGACTTTAATAAACACCTGCCATTTTGACACTTCAACAGTTTTAGCCATGTGGGTGAACAGCTGTGATTAGAGTTGAGTTCAATAAATTAATCTGGTATAAAACAGGGTGACCCAAACATCTGTAGAGTTAACCTATTTTGAACTAGTTCACAGAGCTGGATTACACAGTTAACCAGCTAACCACATTATCAAAGTACTGATATGGTCTACAGTTTTTGGGGTTAAACTGGCATTTGCTGTAATCCAACTTTAAAAAACATTCCCCTAGTTTAGTAGTACAGATGTTATTTGGCCTAAAAAAAAACAACCTTGGCTGTTTACATGAACCGGTTCGGCTCAGGCTAACTAATAAATGTAGCTTAGCATTAGCTGCTTTAGTCTTTAGCAAAGACTATGAGAGATTAGCTGACGAGGTGTTCACTTTTTCCTGCTTATTCCCTTTAGGTGAAGACATTCTGTGTGGTTGAAGTCCAGCACACACAGCTTGAGTTTTCTAGACAGACGCTCTTTCCCTTTTGTGATTTGGCAACATTCGGCTTTGCTGTTAGCTAAAACTCACTGTTAGAACCAGTCTCTCTAAATATTATTTTTGGATTATTTGTTATTTCCCCAAATATGTTAAAAAAGATAGTCAACAAATACATTTAAAAATTCATTTCAAATCCCACAGGTATGTAGGCAAGTGAAGCAGCTTTTGGTGGCGTGTACCTTTGTTAACGGAAGAGCCTCGATAGCATCAGAATCTCAAGATGTAAAAATGTGATTTATCAAAGTGCTTATATTTTCCCTTATGCCAATATTTGTCATTTTCGTACCATAACGGACCTGAATATTCAATGCAGAGCTCTTCATTCATCCCATATATGTTCTGACAAAGGAATATTCCAGGTTAAACACCAGTTAATAATGACAAATACAGTAGCTTTTTTGTTTGTTTTTACAAACTGAAGTACAAACTCAAGGTAAATGATGCAAAGCATATTTAGTGAATTTCATATTTTAGTGCATTTCCATAATTTTTCCAGTCATAATTACGTAAATATAATTTATAGAGATTGCACTTACAACAAAAAAATAATAATTTCTAGCCAATTAAACATTTCAGAAATATAAATTTTGAAATATGTAATTTGTATCAGTAAATGTAAATTCACAAAAAAAAAAAAAAATCCATTACTGTTCAAAAGTTTGGGTCAATTTTTTTTCAAACTGTTTTTTAAAACCTATTTTCATTTATCTGATCAAGAATACAGTAATGACAGAAATATAGTGAAATATTACAATGTAACTTTTTTAATATAAAATTTATTTGAATTCATTTTGAAACAGTGCTACATTTTCAGGAGTCTGATGAATAGAAAGTTCAAAAGAACAGCATATATATGAAATTTGATTTTAATTCCTTTGTAACATTATAAATGTCTTTACGGTCACTTTTGATCAATGTAATGAATCCTTGCTAAATAAAAGTACTGTAAATCATTAATTCCCATGACTTTTCTAGGCATCAAAAAAAGTAAATTCCCTGATATTTCCAGAACCCTGTTTCTTGATTTTAACCTGGAATATTCCTTTAAGGCGATCTATTATGATTGGGGTTGTCTAAACTTCAAGTGCATGACAAGATTCCCATTTGTGAGCGGGAAAGCATACAGACATCTCCCAACGAAAAACTGACTTGTGGATTCTTTGATCTTGCAATAAGGCACTGCTTATAAAACTGGGAAAAGCAGGAGAGATCTGTAAAAAAGAAAAAAAGAAAGAAAAATAAAATAACCACTCTGATCTCACCATGCACCGAATAGAGTTACACACTCTTTTGTAAAAGTTATAGAATACATACATTCACGTATTTATATATGAAAACTCTTATGTACAGCTCAAAACCCAACGTTATAGCACTCTCATACATTTTGCATGCGTCAAATGCAAGTCACATTTCTGAAGTGTGAACGGAGCCTCCCTGAGGAGGATTATATCTATATACATCATTAACGCTCGCATGGGACGTCATCATCGCCCCACTCAAGCTTCGCCTTCAAACTCCGGACGCCCCTATTCTGCATTCAGATAGATGGGGGCAGCTTTGTCTGTGCCCCTCAGTGTGAGGTAGCAGTTCTCAGTGCAAAAGGATAAAGAAGAGGGTTGGTGAGGCGTTAGTCACTGGCCCGCCTGAAGGATTCGCTCTCGCTTAGGGTGGCGTCGGGCATATGTGCGTGTCCATTGGGTAATAGAGTCTGTTTAAGCTCGGACCCAATGTCACAGTCCCCAGGCAGGAGCTTTACTGGCCGATAGTAGCTCTCTTCAAGTGAGGGAGGTGTGTCTGACCTATTCACCAACAATCCTGAGAGAGATTAGAAAGGAAGTGAGGTCAAAATAAGGAATGTTATCACTGTATCAACCTCATATAAATCACTCAGAACTGACATGCTAAAATGTGTTTTATCGCCCAGCGGTGGCAGGAATAGTGATTTATGGGGCATGAGTGAGTCTTCTTGAATTTATGGCTTTTTATGGAATCTAAAACACAGTCTGATGAATCCATGCCCGTTCTCACCTTTTCTGTCATTGAACTGGTGCGACGAGGGTGATACGGTCACCCTGTCGTGGTTGGTGGGAAAGATGGGAGTTTGGCTGTCTTTCCTGACCCCGTTGGGTGTGCCATTGCAGTGTGGTTCATTGTTGTGGCTGGGGAAAGTCGATGTTTGGGGTGTCTGCTGATACTCCAGGCCTGAAGGGGGCGCTATCCCGTGAGGGAGGTAGTTACAGTGTTTGGAGTAGCTGGTGCCATTTTCCAAGCAGTCTGTGCACACGACTGGCCCATCATAGCCTGAAATAAGAGAAACTAGCTTAATTATGATGTTGTGCGAAGATCATTTAAACAGCAGACACTTCTTAAAGTTGGCATGATGTTATTTTCACCAATTCATCTAATTTGTAAATGCATTTTATAGATCTTATTGTGAACGATGTCTCTTATGCTCATCAAGGCTGTATTTCTTTGATCAAAAATACAGAAAAAAATAATAATACACTTTCTAATTTACTTTAAAATATCATTTATTTCTGTGATGCAGTGCTGAATTTATCAGCAGCCATTTTTCCAGTCTTCAGTGTCACATGATCCTTCAGAAATCATGCTGATTTATTATCAGTGTTGAAACTGTTGCGCTGCTTAGTATTTTTTTGGGACCTGTTTGTGATATTTTTTTCTTTGATTCTGTTTAATAAAAAGTTAAAAAGAATAGCATTTATTCAAAATAGAAATCTTTTCTAACAATATGTCTTTTACTATCACTTTTTATCCATTTAACATCCTTGCTGAATAAATGTACAAATTTCTTTAAAAAGAAAGAAAGGAGAAATTTATTGACCCAAACTTTTGAATAGTAGTGTATATTGTAATACAACATTTCTATTTTGAATTAACACTCTTCTTTTTAACTTTTTATTTATCAAAGAATCTTGAAAAAAGTATCACAGGTCCCAAACAGCACAACTGTTTCCAACATTGATTATAAATCTGCATATTAGAATGATTTCCAAAAGATCATGTGACACTGAAGACTGGAGTAATGATGCTGAAAATTCAGCTTTGCTTCACGGGAATAAATTATATTTTGAAGTATATTAATGTAGAAACCTGTTATTTTCAATTGCAATAATATTTCACAAAATTATTATTTTTTTCTGTATTTTTGATCAAATAGATACAGCCTCGATGAGCTTAAGCAACTTATTTAAAAACATAAAATCTTACTGATCCCAAACTTTTGAATGGCAGTGTATTCTTTAAAAAAATAAATTTGACCTTGTAATCTATTCTCCAGATTTTCTTTCAAAATCTACTCAGAAAAAGTGTGGATACTGTACCATTGTTTTCTATGCGTCCGTTGGGTTGAGATCCACCATTGGACTCCACTCGTATGCACACGTCCTGTCTCTCTGACAAAGTGCCCTGAGAGGACAGGTAACTGGGGACATCAGGAGGGACAATTGTCTCATCTGTAAAAGGCAAACGCAAAGGTTATAGATAGAAGTCTTGTTAAAAATATATGTATATATATTCTAAACAAATACAAAATCTGTGTGAAAATACGCACCAGTGTTTACACTGCACTCCTCGCTCTTCTTCCTCGTCTGGTAGATAATACACACCCAAACCAGTGATGTCACTACAATACTGGTCACCACAGCGATGACGATGATTCCCACAGTCACAGTGCTGGGGCTTGAAAAAGGCGCGCATTCCTCAAAGCGCTGGTAAACATTGAGCTGGCAGTGAGCTCGCTCCGTGCCGAGCGTGTTGGACATGACACAGGTGTAGCGTCCAGCATCCTCTAAGGTGGTGCTACCAATTACCAAGAGCTGATTCCCTGGAGTGAAGTAGTGACGGTCACTGGGTCTCAGAGGCTCCTCCCCCTTTAGCCAGGTGATGCGAGGAGGTGGGCTGCCTAAAGCCTTGCACTGCAACGCAACAGTCTCACCCACTACAACATTTCGATCCTCCATTTCCTGTGCAAGATGAGGGGTCTCTGCAGGAAGATCACAGGCAATAGTTATTGAATTACATATGGACGTGTAGAGTTGCCTAAGTAGATAGAGATCCCTTAAATGGCTTGACATCTAGGTGATGGCTTTGAATCGTAATTTACTACTTGCTGTTGCTAGCAAGTGGCACTTCTAATTTGTGGGGAGGAAAAAAAAAAAAGAAAAAAAAAATTATTCATCCTGAGTATAAGAACCATTCATATTTTTGAATAAAGAATACTAATTTTACATTTTTAAATCTGTTTAAATTGTATTTTGTCAACATTTAAGACTAGGAATTATGATAGCCATTTCCCAAAAAAAAAAAAAATAGTAGTCTGATTCCTGAACTAATCTTTTTTTTTTTCAGTGAATAACATAACGTGATCATTGTAATCTGCTTTCTGATCGATTGACTCTTACAAACTGGTGGAAAAAACAAACAAACATACAGTTCCAAAAAAGAACATGTATTCTATTCAATTCCTGAACAAATGACTCCTATAAACTAGTTCTTTCTAGTGAATCAAAATCATATGGCATAACCCGTTGAATTGCTGAATTAATGAATCTTAGGTTCTTTTTTAGTGAATCAAAAATATACAGAGAGTCTTGTCGAGTTGGAATGAATGACTCTTATGAACTGGTTGTTTTTAGTGAATGAAAAACATACAACACAATCATTGTAGTTTGATTCCTGAACAAATGACTCTTATGAGCCTGTTCGTTTTTAGTGAATCAAACAAATACAGAACAACCAGCATAGTTCAGTTCCTGAACAAATGACTCTAATGAACTGGTTCTTTTTGGTGAATCAAAAAACATACAGAATAACCAACATAGTCCAGTTCCTAAACAAATGACTCTTATGAGCCCGTTCATTTTTAGTGAATCAAAAACATGCAGCGGGACAAGTGTAGTCTTATTTCTGAATAAATGGCTCTTATGAACTGGTTATTTTCTAGTGCCACCAGTATGTAGTCTGATTTAGTATACAGTCTGACCCTCGCTTCAATACTTTTTAGTGAAAACAAAAAACAAAGCTCACTTTAGGCCAACTATACCACATAATTTCCACATTAAAATAATGAGTATTTGACTATTTCTGCCAAGCAGTTACTCAGTCGAGAGTTCAGAAACACTCAAAAATACCACTATGTGAGCCTTCAGCACTTCCTCTACCCCCTGTGACCTCTTTCCTGACCTTTGACCTTCAAGCCCTCACATAAAGCCCAGCTGCTTCAGATGGGGAACAAAAAAAACATTCTTACGTAGAACTAAGCAGGGGTAGCAAAACTGCAACAGCTTAATAAACAAATCCATGATGAGACAAAAAAAGGTGTATTTTTACATAATGTAAATATGGCAAAAATGGTCGTACCTAGCACCATTAGAGTGACGTTTGCGGAGATCATGCCCGCCGTGTTTTTTGCCGTGCAGCTGTACATGCCCATATCCTCAGGCTTCACGTCCATGATGAAGAAGACATCGTCATCAGGCATCACACGCATGCGGCGCTCTCGGGCGGCAGGGAAATCTGTACCACCATCTTTCTGCCACGCCACTTGGGGAGTCGGATGTCCTTCAGCCGCACACTCCAACCGTGCCTTCGTGCCTGTCCGGATCGTGATGTCGCGTGGGGTCTTGACAAATGAAGGCAGCACTGTACGCATAGAGAGGCAAAGAGGAAATTAGCCCTAGCAAGGATTATTCCCATAATGTTGCTAAATCAGCACCAAACAAGCCCAGCATTCATAGCTGTGACTAACTCAATTGGCGATGGGAAATGGCATGATTTGAACGGGCATGAAACCAAAATGCCTCAAGACAATCAATTTGCATCTGCTGCTCGAACTGACAAGGCATGTAATCCAAGCGTATTGCTAACAGCAGAGAAGATATAAATGCCCAAATTCTAGTGGCACAGTTCAGTCTGAATGTAAAAACTGAATTTTACTGATACAATTCCCTGAAGCAAAAGCTCTGAGCAAATGTTGCATGATGGGAATTTAGTGAAACTAGTGTAACCTGTATGTTTACAAAATTACAGGTTAAACGGCCTTAAAATTACCTTCAAAAGTGAATAATTTTATACTTTTATATACATGTATAATAAAATTATGAATATGTATAAAATTATACTTAAATATTATAGAAACATTATATTATATGTGACCCTGGACCACAAAACCAGTCAATAAGTAGCACAGATATATTTGTAGCAATAGCCAACAGTACATGGTATGAGTCAAAATTATAAATTTTTCTTAAAATCATTAAGTAAAGATCATGCTCCATGAAGATATTTAGTAAATTTCCTACTGTAAATATATCAGAACTTGCAATACTAAGGACTTCATTTGGACAACTTTAAAGGCGATTTTCTCAATATTTTAAATTTTTTGCACCCTTAGATTGCAGATATTCAAATAGTTGTATCTCGGCCAAATATTGTCCTATCCTAACATATAATATAATAGTTTAGTTAGTTTATTAATATATAGTTAATTAATGTACCGTTTACAGTGACGCGGGCCCTGTTAGAGTAGGAGGAGCCAAAGTGATTGCTGATGATGCACTGGTAGCGGCCCTCATGGTTGAAGGTGACGTGCCGGAGGTGGAGGATAGTGGTGTACTCCATCACCCCTCCGTCACTGGCCCGCACGTGGGCGAAATTCTCCACCTCGGCTTGACGTAGCGTCTCCTGGTCCTTGAGCCAGGTGAAGGTCATGGGCGAGCTGCTGCTGCTGGCAGCTGTGCAGGTCAGATGCACATCTTTGCCCAAAACTGCTGCCGTGGTGACAGGGTGAACGGTGATCTGGGGTTTGGGAAGGTCATCTGGAGGGGAAGTACAAGGATAGAGACATTTTAACACACCATTAGATTAAGTTCTTTCTTACTGTGACTGACTTGTTTGCTTGTTAAAGACATTATAGCACTGCTTACCACAAACAAAGCTCTGTGGTGGGGCCTGGTAGATGCTGGTGCCCTTTAGGCTCTCTGGGTGTGCACATGTGGCCTGAACGCCAGCCTTCAGCCCTCGTGTTACCAGCCACTCTGGAAACCAGTGCAGCTGGCAGTCGCACAGAAAACTATCACTCTGAATATGACTGCAGAGAGAGGGATGGAAAGAAAGATGAGTGAAAGCCAGATAGCATGTAACTTCAGCATGGTGTAGATGATTTGACTGAAGTGAATTATTGTGCACATTTATGTCCGGTTACAATAGTATAATAACATCTGGACTTTAGCATACATAACACACTGGTTTTACCTTAATTTAATATGCATAGCATAACGTCAATTAAAAAAATAAATAATAATAATAATTAGGGGTGTAACGATATGCGTATTCGTATTGAACCGTTCGGTACGAGGCTTTCGGTTCGGTGCGCATTACAAACCGAACGATTCGTTGACTAATCCTATTACGTTTGGAAAATAAAAGAGCTTAAAGTGTGTGAAATATCAGTGCCACTGCGCTCAACAACGCAGCCCAAACGACGTAACAGGCAATGTGCTGTCTGACCCGTGATAACCTCCCCTTGCTGGGGAGAATCTTCACTTCAACTGAATTGCTAAAATATTTAATTATAACTGCAATACGCTGTTATACAGCAGTGAATTATATTATTTTATATGGAGCACAAACGTCCGTCTGTGTAACAAACTATGTGCATATTTACAGACGAACTACACCCATGTTCATATGCCCAGACAGTCAACAGTGATAGGTTTTTGGAAAGGCTGTTTTGTACTCGTTCATTCACAAGTCTGCTGCGATTTGGTTCTTTGAATGCGCTGCTAACTCTGCCGGTGGAGAAAGACTGCGTCGGGAAGGCGAAACCTCGCGCTCGCGGGACGAAACCGGTGACATTATTCTACTGAATGAGAGCTTAAGGTTTATCCAAAATGTTGCTAGTTGCTATGCGCTTTGTCTTACAAAAGAGTCGGTAAACACTGCAACACTGGTTCATGCGCCTGCGTGCGTGTGTGTGTGTGTGCCACGCACGGAGGTCTGAGTGATACAAGTGCGCTTGAAATACGAAGTCGAGGTGGGTCCGGATTTAATCCCCTCCCGGTCAGGTGTCCGGACTTTGAGAAGCGCTGGGCTATACCGTTATCAGCATGTTGAAGTAGATTCGTCTCTCTTTGTCTCAGAGAATATGCGGCGTCAGATGCCGAAAGCTCCGTCATTACTCCGTCATTCTGTTTTTACTTTCACTTTCTGTTTATAGTGAATTGACTGCGATTAAGACGTTCACTGGCATAAATCTTGCACAAAGTTTGCACGTGTGGTGCAAACGCCTGCTTGTTTGATATCCATTGGCTCACCTTCATGGTTTAAAACAGAAATATTTCCAACATTGCGACGTAACCAATTGCCCCGCCCCCCGTATCGAAAGCATACCGAACCGTGACACCACTGTGTCGTATCGAACCGAACCGTGAATTTTGTGAACCGTTACACCCCTAATAATAATAAAAAGCAGTACAATTTTTTTTATAGTAACTTAAAAATGAATAATTTCAGACTAAATTATTTAAATATTTAAGAATATATTATTTCAACAACAATTTTTTATGTTTTTGAAAAATTGCTGTGCTACCTAATTTTTTTTGTCAAAATGTGATACATTTTCTTTAGGATTCCTTGAGCAGAAAGTTCAAAAGAACAGCATTTATTTGAAACAGAAATGCATTCATTCCTCTTTCAAAAAGTGTATATATAAATAATGGTATCTTTAAATAATAGTATTATAAATAATAAATTCTCAGGTACATGGGTTTAAAAAAAAAAATCTGTATGAATGAAAAGTGGACAAAAGTGCACTTAAAATATCTGAATATTAAAATTGTTTGTCATGTCATACTATGCGTTTTAATGAACTGTCAGCCAAACATTCATGATGTCAAGAAACAATATAACCGGCTGAGTGGTTGTGCGTGTGAATAGGAGCACGTGTGTTAATGGGACTCACAGGTAACGCAGGTTCTTCATCTTGCTAAATGCCTCAGGTTGGATGGAGCGGATGGCATTTTCCCCCAAGTTCCTGTTGAGAGATTAAACAGGGCCCTCAGGCGTGACAGAACGAGGACATGGGAAGCTGCTGCGCTCACATGCATATCCGTAGCCTATTTTTATATGGGATAACTCTGAACAAGGTGGAAAGACCCCAATATCAGACGTGGAGTTACAGCATCTGCAGAAGTGTTTAAAAATTAAATTTCTTCTACGAAACTGACCATATGCTCCATAACCTTATTCCTGTGCAAGTTAAAGCTGGCTCTAATGAGACAAGAGCAGCTGGCCTTGCAAACCACCCCGTCCTCTCCTTTTACAAAGACACTATTAAATTGCTAGCAGCCCTCTTAAGCATTTACTTTTGGCAGCCGCTGCTGTAGGGGCAGAAAGGCATTGTGGGATACTCACAGGTGCTCCAGAGCCTCCAGGCCCGAGAAGGCTTTCTTGGCCACCGACTTGATCTTGTTTCCAAACAGAGTTCTGCCATTTCCAGACACGCAGAGTGAGAGGGACGAGAGAGAGAGAGAGAGTGCACAATTAGTTGGACTGAATCTGATAAGATTGTGGGATTGGAAATCCGAACTGTGTAGAGATTAGGAGGAGGGTGAGGAATCGGGCCCGGCACAGCTCTTCAAAGCTTACTTTTATCTTTATTAGAATTTAATAGCGATGACAGGGTGGAGCCCAGAGCTTGAGGTCACATGAAAAGGAGCTTCAGTGGCTGGAGGACAACACGGCTTGTAAAGTAATAAAAGTGGCCTTGTCGAGAACCCCTTGTAGGGGCTAATCCTGCTCACTCTTCAAAAGCGGCCGTACGCGCACACACACACCGCAGGACGGTGAACAAGCCCCCCCCCACCACCACCGACACGATTTCCATTCTTAAGCATGTCGGACCAAAACAAGCCTCTGACAGTGCACTTCCTGTCCAAGAGGGCTCAAGACTCCTCAGTCAGCACCGTGAAAGCCGGCACCTCCTCATATAAACAAGATTTGACACCTGACAATGTTGTAGTTTCAATCAGGGGATGATCTTTCTGGCTTTGGGTCGGGGGATATTGGCTCACAATCCTGAGGCATGTCAGGAGCTGCTGCATGCTGGGATAAACAAGACGTTTACAGCAGCAGGCAAAAGCAGGGATGCACCAATATCGATAATCTCATGTTGTTTCATGTTGTATATAAATCTGTAAAAATCTTTAAAAAAAAGTCTACATTTTGTTTAAAAAATTAATAATTTGAACTAAAACCATGTTTTAAATGCTACAAGTTAGGCATCACTTTGTAAAGTAGGGATACACTGATATTAAGATTTTGACTGATATCAATAAAATAATCAGATAAAATAATTTTTTATGTTATGGCTGGTAGACGATAAATGGCTGATGTAAAAAGATTTTGTCTTAATGAATACAAAATAAATCATTTCAAAGCACTTGGGAATCACAGCAATGTACAGTATGAAAAAATGATTTAAAAAAATTAATTGGTTTTAAAAATTACATTTAACAATATACCAAAATAAATTTGAATTATACTATAATTTAATATGGTTCCAAAATATACAAAAAGCATTATAAATACATTTTATAACATTTTATAAAGTCTAAAAATGTACATTCTTTAAAAAAAAACATCCCATGAATTCACAAAAACTATCATCTTAAAGAGCCAATTTAAGCATTAATTTAACTGTCAAAAATGAGAATAAAATATAATAATTAATAAAACAAATCTCACTGCTAGAGTTTTCAAAGTTTCATGAAGAACACCTAGTTTTTTCAGTATGTGCTTGCAGGAGTCACCCCAGAAAGCCCAGCCCCTGCAGTTGTCTGTCAGCGGACTGATGGTCTGTGTGTGCGACAGAATCTGTCATCTCCTGAAAGACTAAGACATCACCTCCACTCATCTCCTCCGGCCCCCCCACCATTTCTGAAGCAACCACCCATCTGCAGGTCACCCTCTGGGCAGTCTCGAGCCCTGGGCTTCCATACCAGCCCCATAATTCAAAAAGCTCTAGCAGTTCACTCCGACCAAACTTGTGGTTCCAAATAGAAACCATTGAAATAGATGCCAAGTGGATCCGTTGACATCATAAGCAGGTGCGTGAAGATTTAGGGCGTACAAATGATCCTCAAGCAATTTATAAAAAACAAAACGATGGGATTTTATCTGGAATCTACTAAAACTAGAGTCGGCTGCCTTCCCCGTCTTGCGGTAACAAAACAGCAGAAAAGACTTTGATGTTAAGCACATCGCTCCCTAAATCTCCATCGCATATTCCCAGGAAGGGTGAATAGGATTTTTGACAGGGGTGTGCATCAAAAGGCGGCTTCCGCAGATTTGCGAACCTCTGCTCCCGTAACAAAAGGCGCAGAGCGGGGCGTCTGATGTGTCTGAACAAACCCCCTCCTCTGCCTGCCTCCCATTTTACGCCCTCACTGATTCCATCACACGAGCAAAGCCAAGAGATCATCTCTTATCTGTCAATGAAGAAAAGTGTTCGCCCCAGTACTCAAATTCAATTGAACTTGCCACTAAGGCTTCCCTTCCCAAATCTGCACTGCATGTAAAGGTGTGGGTTGAGGTTACCTGCACTTCCTCATTTATTTAACGCAATAAACAAAGTGTGGCATGATTTTGTAGTATGCAATTCAATGTAAAATGTAAAGTAGGATTTTGGGGATGTCACTTGTCTTGGTTGCACACGGTGTAAGAATGTCCAAAATTAAAGTGAAGAAGGAAAAGTGATGGTTGAGATAAAAGAGGATGTGTGACACTCACAGCTTGTTGAGTTTTTCCAGGCCAGTGAAGGCCCCATTGGTGTCCTCTATAGTGCCAGAAATGTCATTGTGGTCCAACTCCCTGCAGAGACAAAAAGAAAAAGATTAGAAAAGAAAGACGGAGAGGATAAAACAATTGACCCTTTGCTAAGCTCCGCCCACATCCCATAGAACATGCCATAGAAATGTACTAGAAACTTCCACAAACAGTGATTTTAGTAAATGTGTTCATAAATTGGAAAATTTATTTATTTATTCTTTTGTGGTCTAGAAGGAATTGTGAAGCACTTTTTTTGTATTAATAAATACATTTTAAAAATTATTTTTTGGTTTGATTTTAAATGTCAGTTTTAAATATAGTATTTTAAGTCTACTTTTTATATGCATTTTAGTTTTTGTTTTCGATTGTTTCTGTATAAAAAAAAAAACTTTTAAAGTTTTTTAAGTTTTAAAGCAGTGGCACAAGCTGCCCTCGACACCTGGTCGAAAACAAGAAAGTCCAACAACACACTCTTTCTTGCTCTCTCCCCCACTCTTGCCCTCTGCCAACCAAGCACATTCTTTTCTTTGTGAATTGTGACATTAAGGAGCGCAGCAACGCACAGGCCAATGCATGAATAATGCATGACAGCTGAAAGCGCTTTGCACAAACACAACTCTTTCACACAGTTGCACACATATACTCAATCCGACAGCCATTTGAATCTGTCAACACACCAACCGTGTTGGCAGGTAAAGGCATCGCATGGGCACATCGCATAATGCAACTCCATACGAATCATGGACAAGCCCAGACAGTGCCAGCAGTCTACCTACATGGCCTTAACTTTGACACAAACCTTACTAATTCAAATGAGTTCTTCTAATTCAAATGATCATGTTTTTAAACACTTCTTAGTCAAGTGTACTTCATTTTTTACACATACGCCATGGTATGGTAAATTTTATCATCAGTGTTCACATCATAACTTTTCAACATAATTTGTTTCTACACCGTTAAAAAGATTGCTGTTGCTGAAAAAGAATAAATGTATTTTTGAGGTGAGAGGGTGGAGGGATTGTGCCCGCTCCCTCCCGGCTGACAACCGCCCCCTTGGCTCTTTCTGTTACTTTCCCTCCATGCCTGGCCTCGGCTGCCAATTTCCTATTCTTTCTGGCTGGCTGCATGTGAATGGACCCTGGCTTGTTAATGACAGTATGGCCGGAGGCCCCCAGGCCTGACCCCCACCCCCTCGGCTCAAAGACGGTCCGGTTCTGGTCTTTCACACCCGGCCAGGGCTTCTCTCGCCCGGCCAGAAGTGTGTACCAATTAAAACCTCCCCTGCTTCTTTTCAACAGGAGCCCCAGCAAGGCACTAAGGCCATGATTAGATTAGAACTGGCTCGGATAAGAGCGAGAGAGCAAGTCAGAGAGAGAGAGAGAACGATATAAAGGAAATCAAGCAAGTAAGACATAAAGAAAGGACGGAACAAAAGAAAACAGAGGCCCTCACAATTGCACTTCACAAGCCCCTTCCCCCCACACTCTGCCCACTGCCAGCAGCGCTGAGGCCTGTGTTGTGCCTTGGCTTGTCACCCTACTGTGAAAAAGCCTTCATCTAAGAAAGCAAAGGCAGAATTCTTCTCTCTTTTCTCTTCTGAGACACTAAAACGGGGAGGGGCATGAAGTGGCGTTTGAGACTTTGTGTGTCTATAGAAGTCAGGCTGGAGAGTTGGTCCCCCATAATGCCTTTCACTGCATGCAAAAAAGACATCGCTTCTTCTAGTGGGAACCAACAAGGAAACAATGAGGAAAAGAAAACTTAAAAGCTTATGGCTACTTTAGCAAATGCCACTAAATCAATCAACACGTTCGTCTGCAACAGCGTTAATTAATTTAGAAACTATGACTGATTTGTTTACCCATTTCAAAAAAGGAAAATGCTGGGGATCCATTGATTTCGATAGAAATGGTGCGCTTCTTGCATTTGGGTTGCAATATATTCTGACAAATTTTTTAATCTGAATTTTTTTTTACTATATTTTTATTACTTTTTAAACTTTTTTAATTAATCTGACAGTACAGAATGACTTAAAATTCTTGGGAAGACATTAAAAGGAATGTGATCAGGGCAGAATGGACTTGAACCTCGTTCCCCCATTTGAGCACCACGACTCAATGTGACAGAACTGATGTCTGGCATGTGGATTTCGGAAACCACTGTGCCACAGTTTTGACACCATCAAGTGTTTTTTTCACATGCAGGCTAAATCCTAGAGGATTTCTCACAGAGTAAAGACACTTACAGCGTCCGTAGGGAACTAAGGCCTCTAAATGCTCCCTCCGTGATGTGACTGATGGAATTGTGTCCCAAACGCAGTGAGTTCAGGTTCACCAGTTTGGAAAATCCACCCTCGGACAGCTTCGTCAGGTTATTATAGGACAAGTTCCTGGAAAAAATTAAAAACAAACGAGAATTGCATTTAGGTTTTGATTTTTCAGAAACCAGAATTTAGTTTATCACAGCAGGCTGACGTCCCATTGGGCCGTCTTGTCCAGAATGCAATAACAGCCGTGTCATAAACCTATCTGCAAAATCACGGCTGACCACTCAGCTGATACCGCAGTCAACATGCACTACCAATAAAGCCTTGTTACCCCCACAACGAACGAGAGTGTTAGCTAGAGGAAGATATCGCGTACAGGGAGGACACGATACGCTTGACAGGACTGCCAGGTGTATACACACATTCACCCAGATAAGATGGCTTTCACTCAGGTACAGATCTCTTGGCAGACATATACGTGGAGGATTATGCTGTTTTCTTTAACTAACATCAAGAGAGATGAGTAAAAATGAGGCTGAGCTCCTAAGCGCTGACAATCCAGTGCATCATTAGGGGATAAACAGAGCTTATCTACAGCAAGACGCAAGAGTGCTGTGTGTTTAGTGCAGTAGGTGATACTGTGTGGACAAATGCTTCCATGTAATGTAAAGATTGGGTGTGATTCATTCTTTACTTGGTGTCAAATTTAAACATTAACCAAGATGATTTCCTACTGAATTCTATTTTTTGTTATGCACACTACTGTTTAAAAGTTTGTGGCAAGTAAGATTTTGTTTAAAGAAATTAATGCTTTTATTAGGCTAAGTAAAATTGTATTATTCTTTTAAACAAGAAATAGATGTAAATATTTATTTATAAAGAAGAAAAAGAAGGAGACTGTTAAAAAGAGAGATGTCTCACAGTTCTCGGAGTCTCTCACAGAAGCCCCAGCCTCCAGGGTTAAAGTTAGAGATGGAGTTGTTGGAGAGATAGAGCTGCAGGAGCGACTCCAGACCGTAGAGAGAGCCGCTATTCACCTCCCGCAGACTGTTATAGTCCAGGTGCCTGTTTATGACAAAAAAAAAAATTCACTCTCATTATGAGCAATGTGGTGGATGTCCATTTGATTTATATTTAATATAAATGGTCTATTGTGAGAAATATTATAGGGATAGTTCACCCAAAAATGAAATTTCTGTCATTAATTACTCACCCTCTTGCCGTTCCAAGCCCATAAGACCTTTGATGAAATCCGAGAGCTTTCTAACCCTGCATGGACAGCAACATAACTTCCACGTTCAAGGCCCAGAAAGGTAGTAAGGACATCATTAAAATAGTCCATGTGACAACAGTGGTTCAACCTTCATTTTGTGAAGCTACAAGAATACTTTTTGTGCGAAAAAAAAAAAAAAAAAAATTCAACAATTTCTTCTAAGTCAGAACACTGGATCCTGCATGACTCTCGTGAATGCATGGCAGAGACTGACATGGAGGAGAGGAATTGTTGAATAAAGTCATTACTTTTGTTTTCTTTGCTCACAAATAGTATTCTCGTAGCTTCATAAAATTAAGGATGAACCACTGATGTCACATGGACTATTTAATGATGTCCTTACAACCTTTCTGTGCCTTTTATGTGGTAGTTGCCTTGTGGTCTATGCAGGGTTATAAAGCTCTCGGATTTCATCAAAAATATCTTAATTTGTGTTCCGAAGATTAACGAAGGTCTTACGGGTTTGGAACCATATGAGGGTGAGTAATTAATAACAGTATTTTCATTTTTGGTTGAACTATTCCTTTAATAATTATCTAGCAATATTGAGGTTGTAGTAATGAACGTTTGGACTCACAGAACCCTCATCCGGGCCAGACCCCAGAACGCCCCATCCGTCAGCTTGCTTATGTTGTTTCTCTGAAGCTTGAGAACTTCTAAACTGCTCAAACCTTGGAAGGTGAGTCCCTCAATTAACCGCAACTTGTTCCTGCTCAGCTCCCTACAAAATACACACACTTAAAATGTGAATTGAAAGCATTACCAATAAGGTTAACGTACTTGAAGAAATGATGCATGATATTGTGAAGACATACAAATAAAAATAACGGTTCTTTATTTGCATCTATGATAAAAACCTTTAACATTCATAGAACCTGGTGGGAAAAGGTTCTTCAGATTATTAAAATGTCTTTGGTACTGAAAGATTATTTGGGGAACCTAAAATGGTTCTTATATGACATTGCTGTAAAACCTCCTTTTTGTAAACAGGCAGCATGTCCAGCTGACCATCAGCTCAAATAAAGTGGCTCTGATTCCTCTTTGATGTCATAACTAACTAACCTGTCCTTCTCGCTCACCAACATAGCTGTGGCTTTGTGGTTGTTGAAATTCACTCCAGGTGTGTGTGCACGTGTGTGTGAGGTTTATTATGAGCTTATGTTGCCTCATGCATACAGAGATTCAGTATCACTCTGTCCACCTGAAGAACAAAGCACATTTTTGATGGAAGTCTGATATGAGCAGAAACAAAGAGCTTAGCTACAGATGGTTGCGCTCGGGGCACTGATAGATCCATAGATCTGCAATGGAGAGAAAGAATTGTCCTGCTCTGATGTTTACCAATGGTTCTCTGATCCTGAATGCTGATACCTTTCAAATAAAACTGTATTTTAAACTACTCAGCTACTCTTAAGTTAAAAATAGTTTATCTACCCTTTAAAAACGTTTTTGTGTAACAGCTGGACAAAATGCAGTGGAAAGGAACAAAACTTAGATTCTTGAGTTTACATTTTACTTAAAAAAACACGCGCTATCAACATGATGCTAAAAAAACTAACAAAAACAAAAAAACAGTGAATGCATTTAAAGAACTTCCGACAAAAAGGTTTTAATACGTTGCCACATTAATTGAAGCACCTCTGCTAATACTCAAAACCAAAAAATAATTGATGCACACTACCAAAAAGTTTGGGGTCAGTATGATTTGTTTTGCAGTAATAGTGTGAAATATTATTACACTTTAAAATCACTATTTTAATGTTTATATATATTAAATAATTCTTAAATAATTTATAAATTATATATAATTTTATATGATATATATAATTTATCATTTCAAATGATTATATATAATTTAAAATGATTATATGATTTATTTTAGTATATTTTGAAATGTAATTTATTCCTGTGAAGGCAAAGCTGAATTTTTTATCTTTAGTGTCACATGGTTCTTCAGAAATATACTAATATACTGATTTGGTGCTCAAGAAACATTTCTTCTTATTATGAAAGTTGAAAACAGTGGCCCTGCTTATGGAAACCATGATACATTTTTTTTTTCACTTCTATGAAATTACTTTTTTAACTACAAATGTCTTTACTATCACTTTTGCTTAATAAAAATATACATTTGTTAAAAAAAAAGAAAAAGAAAAGAAATTACTGACCCCGAACTTTTGAATGTATATATAGAGAGTGTAGTGCACTCACAGTTGTGTGAGCTTGGGTAGCTCCAGGCCTTTAACAGGAAGCTGGGTCAATCGGTTCCGGCTCAGTCTGAGGATCTGCAGACTCCCGGCGAGGTTCTTAAACGCCCCGAACTCCAGATGAACAATCTTGTTACTGCTCAGGTGCCTACAGAAATGAAATATCACGCTTCAGATTGTGAAAGAACACAGTGTTACATGAAAACACAGATGTTCACAATTCTATCTATTTGAAAGAGAGTGGGTTTCTCACAGGTCCTTGATTTGTAACCCTGGAGGGAAGCAGTGCTCTCTCAGCTCTGTGATGTCATTATTACTCAGATCTAGAGTCTCCAGAGCAGTGAAGTTCTGCAGCAGGCTCCCCTCCAGTCTGCGGATTTTATTATGGTGCCTAGAAGGAAAAAAAGAGCACATCTATTATAACTAACTCTATATACAGCTGTACAAACCTTCAATGAGTGTTTAATACGTTTTCACGTGACTCTCTGGACAGATTACAGACTAATCTATTGTTTAATGTCTACACAGATCAGGCAAACATATTGAACACAAAGACTAAGACCGTAGATCTGATTTCAAGGGTTACAATTCATAAGTCACGTTATCGCAGTGTTTTTCAGTTTATTAGTGCATAGGCAACTATGCAAAACCATATGTTGACCCACATGTCTGCGCTGATAGGCGGCTGGCTGCTCTAACCACATGAGGCTCTTTCGGAGAGAATGTGTCAATAGGGCTTTGAAGCCCAATGGAGGCTTGTTTCCACACCCGCCTTCAGAAGTGCCAAGTGACTGTGGCTTGATACGGTAACTTGATTTGTCAACACACACATGCAGATGCACAAACACATACAAGCCTGGAATCCCAAACAAAAACCCAGCTATGGTGACAAATATCAGTCAGATGAAAGATTCATCTAAACCTGTGTATGTCTGTTTCTGTCCGTATAGCTTTGGATGCAACAGAAGAGATTAACAACGGACTAAATATGACTCGAAGAATTTTTGGATATTAAAATACTTTCATCCTATTCCAGTTTACAGTGAAAAGACAGCTATATGCCACTTCATTTCAACAATTGTTTTCACACAAGAACAATTTTCATCTAGTTTTTAGCGCAAAATTTTTAGTGCAAAATTTGTATCCTTTAGTCACACAAAAGAGTAACAAATCATGCATACAACTTTTTTTCAAATGTTAAAAATCCTGCACTGGATTTGGATTGGATTGTAAATGGACTGACACTTTTGTTTTGTTTGCGAAAATGGTATACTTTTGTTTTGTCACAATTTAGTCACCCAACCTTTTTCAAAGAATGAAGTAAAATGAATGAAATTTCCACACAGGACTTGGTTTGAGAATCAACAATTAGTGTCATTTGCAAATATTTTGTTTTCTTTTAAGTTAAGTCGCATCAGCCTTGGACAGTTCTGGATTTCTGTCCTTTCCCCTTTTTTCTTTGCTTCTATTTCTCCTCAGAGATGAGGCATGAGAAAGCAGCTGACTTAGGAATCACACTTGTTTTTGCCGGCCACAGAAGGAATGGCGAGGTCAAGGCTCTCCACATCTGGAATTTGTTTTGGGGTAGTTTCAGAGTAAGCCATCCCTGCACTGGAGAATGGGACAGTACTAAAGAAACAAATCCGAAAATCTCCCTCTAATAAACTTGCTATTAAATAAGACATAGCGGGCCGGGCAAAAGGAAATGACGCTGCATTAGATGAAAGCTTCATGTACAAGCTTTGGGGTAAACACCGTGGGATTTGAATATGGTTCATTCAATACAACAGTATATAGCAATGTACCCTGGTATTCCTATTTGGTAATACCTACTATTTGGTAGATCGGTCCACTGAAATTCCAATTCCAATATTCACCATAAAAGGTATTCGTAGAGAGTTCCTCAAAAAGAGATCTTCAGAAACATCCTCCATTGAGGCCGGCTAGTCATACCTAACAGTCCAGCACCTGCACTATGATCAATGCTATCGAATCCCTACAAAGCCCAGGCAGACAGGCCCGTACAGCAAAGACGAGTCCGTGCTGGACCAACAAAGCCTCCTTATTCGGATTCCCATTTCTGCATAAATCTCACAGTAAACACATGGTCCACAGAGACCGAGAGGGGATTTCTGCTCTGGTTGTCTGCTGGCAGGTGTTCTGTGGGAGCCTGAGAGACCAGCGAGGCCTTTCCCAGTGAAGATGGGACCCAGCCGACACGCAGATGCTCCCTGGGTTGACCGTTTAACTGGAATTCTGGGTGGGAATTGTGAGAAGAGGGGAAAAAGAACGAGGAATGGAAGAACAGAAGAAAGAGCGAGGGAGAACGACGGAAGGAAAGAGAAAAGGAGGGAGTACCCCCACTGTCCCACCTGAATAAACAGACAGAGGGTATGGATAAGGACGAGTGCTGTGCTCACCACCCTACAGGATGTTCCTGTGACTAACAGAGCACTGAGACTCCACTGAGTAGCAGGTCAGCAGCTGGTGACCTTCACCAGGCAAAAAAAACATGCTGACGTTAACAAGAGAAACGGCCCACACTCGTGCATTGGCCATCCCAGGCCTGAATCCACAAAACGTTTTAAAGTGGTACTGCTGGGATCTAGGATCTGGCTTACTCCATCTGGGTTACAGCAGATCCTAAAACAGACCCAATGCCAAAATGACACTTTACAAATAGTTTACAAAGACTTTGCTTGTGGTTTAGTTGTTTTTCTTGCGCTTGTTTGGGCTAAACTGAGATGCTATAGCTGGGTTCCAGACTGGTGTCGGAATCAGTTGTTGTTGTGGTGAGAGAGCGTGGGAGCTGAATATCTTAGCTGGTTAATCCAACCAAAGCTGCACCGCACTGAGGATTAGCAGTTTAGCTTCTTTAGGCAGCACTGATTGGCTTATCTGCTTGATGAACTCCAAAGTAAGGAGATGAAATGGTGGAGGTGGTTTGAGAAGGCTTTTCAGAGCTCTCAACAACTGAATCAGGTAGTGATACTATGGTTTGGGATGGTCAAGCAGACTAGTTATTCCAACCAACTAGTCTAGTTTTTTTAAGTTCACCCATAAAATGAACGTTTTGTCATCTTTTACTCACCATCATGTCATTCCAAACCTGTATTACTTTATTTGTTCCGTTGAACACATCAGAAGATATTTTGAAAAATGTTGGTAACCAAATAGTTTTGGTTACAATTGACTTCTACTGTATGGGTATTTTTCAAATGATCTTTTATGTTTCACAAAATAATTCAAGTCATATAAGTTTGGAACAACACAAGGGTGAGTAAATGATGGTAGAATTTTCATTTTTGGGTGAACCAGCCCTAATATTTTTTAATCTGAGAGTATAAATCCATACCCTTACTAGTTCCACAGCTAAAAAACAACAAAACATAGCTTTTGCAACAAATTCACTGTCTTCATGCTGTCTTGCACAACCATAACATTAGCCAAGGAAGCCAAACAACTGGTTATTGGTGGTTCCATAAAGCAGCGATAGGTAGGGCCCTGTGATTTCGATGCGGAAAACGTGAAAGAAATCATGGAATCTAGTCATAAAAATGGAATTTACTGTATAACTCGGAATGTCGCAGAATTTGCCAAATTTTGGATGAATAAGTAGGTCAGGTACACTTAAATCAAAATATGTTATGGACTAGTGCCTGCGAATGTTAAGCCACAAAAATACTATTTAAATAAAAATCCTCCATGTGTCTGTGTGAATGAATTATTTACCAGAAGATAAATACACAACAGTTTTTTTATTGAAAAATAAATAAATAAATAAAATTATATATTTTTAATAAATCAATTCATTAGAGATGTTTTTGATTAATTTAATGGAACCATTAAAATGGAATCTAGAAAATTTATGGAAAACAAAGAATTTGGGGGAGGGGGGGGGGTGAATAAATAAAATGAAACTGAATTTGAGAAAAAAAGAAAAAATTTCATAGGGCCTTAATTTATTTTTATTTAAACTTTTTATAAATTGCTTTTAAATTGTGTGAGTAATTAATTAGACATGTTTTTTGATTAATGTTTTTTTAACTAAACCATTAAAAAAAGAGACTAGAAAAAAAAATAAACGGGGAAAAAATGGAATCCAAAAAGAAAAAAAAAAGAAAAAGAAAAACAATGATTTCACAGGGCCCTAAACAGTCCTTTAAGTGATTTTGCTAACTTTTTGCCAACTTCATATTTCATTTAATAATATTACTCTTGGTGACATAAATTAACCAACATTGCTAATATGTCAGTGATTTTATTGTGCTTTTTATTTGGCTAATACATTTTCATAAAAAGGTATAAATAAATATTTAACTACTTATATTCAGTTTTCTATCTTTTTTGTTTTGTCTTTAACATTCATTCAATCTAATAAGCACCTATGGATATTTTAGTAAAACACTGGTTTCTTTCAAAATAAAAATTTCAAACATATGAAAATATTAAGATATATATGTCAATCAAATTGTTTAACAAATAAATGTGGTGTGGTCTCCAAATAAAAAAGGTCCCCCAGCCCTACCATACAACTCAAAAAACTAGCTAGTGTAACATTTGTCAAACACTCCCCAACAGCAGACAATCATAACGCACAAGAACTATATTTCAATGTGTATTTGTTTTATATGGCTTGCACTGCCATAGCAATAAAGAGTGAGACTGTCCGTATGCTGCACAGCACACTGTGACAATATGACTGTCAACAGTCAAAGGAAATGATTAAAATCAGTAGAATGGCGGCTGTTTAAACACTTCACCAGAGAGAGAGGGAAAGAGAGAGCTACTGTTTAAATGTCGTACTCAGTTCAGATGAAACGGGGCATTGAGGAGTTCGGTGTTGGTGACAGACGCGGCAGTATTTTAGTGCTGACTCTGTGGCCGTATCACAGGGAGCTGCTGTCCGACAGCATTCCAGCTGGTGAACTCAGAGGGGAGGAATTCTATGAGCGGAGCGGCGTTCCGAACAAGAGCCACGAGCAGGTCAGGTGTTCCTCACAGGTGGAAACTGAGACCTCTCCCTCTTTCTGTTCCTATCCCTTCCTTCGCCTGTATCGGTAACCACCCATCTCGCCCCCTTCCGGCTGACCCCTCCCCCATTATCTGTCTTTTTTTTTTACTACAGTAAACCACTTGATTGACAGCTACAGCTGGGTGTTCTACTGCATTCAGCTGTGCGGCTCAAAAAAGATGAGCCCTTCCCGATATACGGCGGCCCTCCATAGCGACAGGCCTCGAACCAAGGCCAAAAAAAGAAGCACTCTTCCATTTGGACCTAAATTCCCTGATCATCACTCGTCATTCTAACCTTTCCCGATACCCTCGGCATGGTCATATCAAATGTTCGAATCCTGTGAAGTGAACTAAACAGTCATCAGGGTTTTCATCATTTCTGGGAGACGGTGATTAACTGTAAATCAATGAGGTCACACCATGACAGCACAACTGCCCGCTATAAAGAAACAGATCGCTTTACCGCTCAAATGAACGACACATTTGGTAGTGGAGAGATATATTACAGATGGGAACATGATCCATGCAGAAGACAGATTACTGCTGGGCTATCAGTCGGTGTGAAGGAGATACGGGCAAACTGGTGCTCTGAAACAGGGATTTACAGATTGAACATGAACAAGTCTACAGTAAAGAATTATTTAAAGTAATAGTAATGTAAAGGTGAAGCTGTACTTTTTTGATACTTTGACGTAAAAATATCACTGCTTCTAAATTCCTCATTTTGAAATTCTGTTTGGTGACGTACTTCTTTAATATTATAGTACAAACCTGCCATTCAGTACTGATATTTGCAGCTTGAGCAAATCTAGCCGTCTTACTAAAATGCTGTGAAAACTCACAAACCATAACTGTGTACCTGGATGCCGAAGAAGGAATGGGCTAAACCGCCAAGAAACAAACACATACACGTGATCACTCAAAATAAGGCAGTAATTCTCCAGGGTAAGGCTAGTAAAGGCAGTCCCACCAGTCTGAGTTTCACAGCCAGCAATACAAGACACCATCTACTAGAAGTGGGAGTTTTTAGGCGTGCACAGTTTTGCTATCTGACTTAATAACCACAAAAAATTAAACAAGTAGCAAATGGAAAGGCCCGAGTTGACATGCTAATACTGAAATGTTCCCTGAAGAAAAAATTACTGCCCACACGCAAACAATAATTTGTGTCAAGTACAGAAAGTGCCGCCTCAGCAGCAGCCGTCATCACAGAGCACACAATGACGTTTCACTTACAAGTAGAGTGTAACGACTGTTGCTGCTGCGTCTCCAAATGAAGGGATGGATGTCAGCTCATTGTGGTCAAGCCTCCTGTCAAGCAAAAAACAGAACAAAATCCAGATTACACATAGCTTAATATAATTTATAACATTTCTAATAATATTTCTTATTTATTATAATACAATAAATATAATATATAAATATCACACAGATTATATTTAATGTATTTTGGATATATGTTGGAATATGTCAAGTATTTTACAATAAATATATTAATAAAATAAATTAGATATAAAAAAATATATGACAAGATGTTTAATGTATTGTTCTAAATATATATCTATATTTAGCAAAACACATTGAATTTAGATAGATAGATAGATATTTTTACAGTAAGGGTCTTACTGACAATGACCATCAAAACATCAAGAGTGAGAGAAAGAGAGAGAGAGAAAGGGAAAGTAGGCCCATCTGGCTAAGGGCCAGACACAGTCCCTCGATGTATTAAATATTTACAGCGCAGGTTAGTGGCTGGTGTCGGATGATGATG
Organism: Schizothorax lantsangensis; assembly: GCA_027422415.1. NCBI lineage: Eukaryota > Metazoa > Chordata > Actinopteri > Cypriniformes > Cyprinidae > Schizothorax > Schizothorax lantsangensis. The sequence goes on along the minus strand of CM049847.1, from coordinate 24,867,931 downwards.
GAAGGCGCTTATAATAGCAAACCTCTTTATTCCCAATCTCTGCCACTTTCAGGACAATAGCCACTAGCAAAAGTGCTTAAATATCCAATAGCACGCTTTAAAATGATTTATGACCGATTGTGGCTAATGGCTGTAATTAATGTTATTACACCATTTAATGTACTTCATTCAATTGCCTCTCTCTATGGGGCTTTAGCTGTGGTAATGTTTTCTAGCCAAGTATAGAAGTGGTTTTACACGTAACATTAACCAGCACCTCTACTCACTTCTAACAAACAGGTTTTTATGCTGGTCGTCTTATGCTGGATTTGAACTGAATGAAGCCTATTTAAGATCAATATCAAGACACCATTGTCCTGAAAACAAACGCTGGCCTTGTGAAGGCCAACAACACCCTAGAACATTCTGTTACAGCCCTGAAAAAAGTTACTAGCATACTAATTTACTTTCTTTTTTTTATCATGGACAGAATTACAGCTGATGCTGGGCAGATCTACAGGAGTTTGGACTGGGGACACGGGGCTGTTCTACTCACACTTCTCTCAGGTTGGGCAGATTGGAGAGGATGTCCATATCGACTGCCGCCAGCTTGTTGTGGCTCAGATTTCTGAGTGAACAGAGAAAGGGAGGGGGAAGAGAGAGAGAAATTTATTAAAACACTTTATTGAGGCACTCATAGCAGTCGACAAAAACTCTACTCTTTGATCGCATTTCTGTCACGAGCAGACCTATTTAAGCACCCTAAATCTCTCGCCTCATTATATCTACAGCGCCAGCAACAGCTTTCAACAACACACCGGACAATCTATCAGTCCGGTTCATCAGTGAAACGTGTCGTATCGACACTTATGGCCCATAAATCAGGACCATCAACAGCCTCCTTTAGCGGGACGTCATCTTCATTTCAGCGCGGTTCAGGCGAGCTTCAGACTGGGCTTGGCAGAGCGCTGGCCTCCTGCTCTCCCTGCTGAAATGTCAGAGATTGATGGCGCTGTGATCTATAGAGCTCCTGTCAACTCTGTGGTTTCTTCCTTCGCTCCTCAGCTACTGCATGCTCAGATTTTCCTTTTGGATGGGCCACACCATTCATTCTGCATTGTTTATAGTAAGAGTAATTGGTTTAAATGAGGATTTAATGACTGATTTGATATTTTACAGGAACACTTGGCAGTAATTTTTTTCCCAATTTTTAATTATTTTTAGACATGAATGAGATAAGGAAAATGATGCATGTTGGCTGGATTTGAACTGTTTTTTTTTTCCAAAATAAACACCAAGCCTCAACAATTCTGGAGCACATACTAGGCCATAACTCTGACTTCAACCTTTTTAAACATTCATATATACACTACCATTTAAATGTTTGGGGTCAGTAAGATCATTTAATGTTTTGTTTTTTCCTTGTCTTATACTCACTAATAGTGTTGGGAAGGTTACTTTGGAAATGTAGTAGGTCACAGATTACAAGTTGCCCTATTTCAATTACTTTATTAAAGTAATGTAACTGATTACATTTGATTACTTTTCTAAATTTCTAATGAATGTTTTCAACAATTAATCATTTTCAAACATTTAAACCAGGAAGGGTTAACCTTACAGTAGCACTCAACACTGATTACTGTCAGACTTTCAAAATCCTTCAACACTTGAATTAAGATTATAATTTAATTTTAAAGCACAGCCACCACTAAGTCAGACTTCAGCACCTCTTTTTACTTTGTGATCGTTCTTTAAATATATTTTAGGTTAAATATATTTCAATTTGGAAACTAAATCAATTAAATCTGTATATGGGTGTGTGTGAAAACATTCAGATGTGACCCCCTTTGTAATTGTTAACATTTTCATAAGTAACTGTAGTTTAATTACACATTTTTTCCAGTAACTGTAACGAATTAACTCTGTGTAATTAATGTAATTAGTTATTCTCCAACACCACTTACCAAGGCTGTATTTATTTGATCAAAAATACAACAAAAACGGTAATAATGTAAAATATTATTACAAATTAAAATAACTGTTTTCTATTTTAATATATTTTAAAATGTAATTTATTCCTGTGATGCAAAGCTGAATTTGTATCATCACTCCAGTCTTCAGTGTCACACGATCCTTCAGAAATCATTCTAATATGCTGATTTGGTGCGCAAGAAACTTTTCTTATTATTATCAATGTTGAAAACGGTTGCACTGCTTAATATTTTTGTGGAAACTGTGAAACGTTCTTACCTCAGGATTTTTTTTTTTATGAGAAAGTTCAAAAGAACATCCTTTTTAAAACAGATATATTTTTCAGATATATTATTCCATTTATATACATTTTTAAAGAAGAATACTCAATTAAAAAATATAATGGAGTATTTCTTTAAGGAATATGCCAGGTTAAATGGGCTAAATGTTTCAGCAAATATATATTTGTTTGTATATTTTTGTTTTTTGAACAATTCAGGTTAAACAGTTTACAACTTTACACTTCCATTGTAAGACTATGGGGGCAACGGTCACAGTGTAATAAGAAGTGTCCACCTGTAAAATCCGTTTAGAAAGCTGCTCGTTCCTGCAAACACCATGTATTGACTTTCGGATTATCTTCAACTCCCTGACTAACAGATTCAATGGCACACCCATCAAGTTCCACTTAGCAGTGTTAAACGTTTTAATCAGCAGCTCATCTGCACTTGTAAAGAAACAACTGGATGGCTGTTCTTCCGTCTGCTGAGCTGATTTTGACAGGTTTGTGGAGCTACAGCTGGTTGTAAAGAAGCAGAATTACCTAACACACTATATAATGTGTCTGTTTCTCACCCTGAGCTGTCAACTGGACTGTGAAGCCGTACGTATGCAAACTTGAGAAAGAACAGACATGGACTATACAGTGTTTCCCACAGGATTTTGTGGGACTTGTGGCTGCAGGTGACGTCACATTCATTTGCATATGCATGACGTCATTGTGACAAGTTTGCGTTCAGATGAGTTTTGGCACTTAAGATCTATTCTAAATGTCACATACTGTAATTAATACAACAATGCCAATAAAGCTGTTCACATTATACTTTCTGTTGTCATACATAAAACAAGTATAAATAGTAAACAGGAACCATTAATTTTACATGTTAACCAGGAATCACTCTCACTACTCCTTAAATCCTGATTTATAATCGCAACATCGTCTGATAAAATCAATATACATCTAACTTACACTAAAAAGCGACTATATGCGATGGTTTTGGCTGTATTACTGTTTTGTATCATTCAGCGCACTGCCTGCGTCCGAGTAACAAACTATGCGCATATTAACAGACGAATTATGTTCATATTTAAAAGTCCAAACAGTCAGTAAGCGACAGGTGCTTGGAAACGCTGTTTTGTAAATGATTTACTGATGATTTTGCTGCGTTACGGCCAGCTGAATGCGCTGCTCCACTGCCGCTCACTGCACAGAATAGACGCAGAGAGAGGCGACACTGCGCCGGGAGAGACAGACCTCGCGCTCGCGGGGCAGGACTGGAGTGGAGACATCTTCCAAATGAACGATAGCTAAGGTTTTTTCAAAAAAGTCAGTATGTACCTGTTGTGGAAAAAAAGCCGCCAAAAGGGTCTGAAAGTTGCCAAATATTGTGCTAAAGTCGCGCTCTTGTGTGTGAGATGCGGGAGCTGATGGCAGCGGGCGGTGGATATTGTTGCGGCCCGCCACAGATAAAGAGAGAGAGCTTGTCTGTGGGAGTGTGGACAGTTCCTGAGCACACAGAACGAGCAGTACGAAACGCGTAGGGCGAGGGGAGATTTTCAACTAGTTAATCGATCGCGGATGGTTTCATTATCTCGGGCGGATTAAAAAAAAAAAAAAAAAAAAAAGTGTAAGAGATAATAATAGTAATAAAAACAAAAATCTGTCACCAAATATACTTGGGCGGCCCTTAATATACCTGGGCGGCCCGCCCAGGTAAAGTCTATGTGTGGGAAACACTGGACTATATTTACAATAGCTGTATACCTTCTCAAACTGGGATTGTATACTGAAAAAGGCATAAACAAAAGGAAAAAGTTTACTAATCACACTCTTAGTAGCTCAATTTGTTCAAGCAGGAAAGTTACATAAACTAGAATGCAATTTAGTACTTTATTTGGTTACGTTGAACAGGCAAAACTGTCACAATGCTTCTGTGGCTCAATGGAGATAATAACACAGGGTGAGCTGCCCTCAAGGCAATCGTCTGACAGAGGTGAACACAGCAAAATTGCAGTCCTGTACCATGAGGCAATTACCTAATTATACCAAAGCAAAGTAAAAAATTGCAGGCTTTAAGAGGCTCGCCAGGGGGCACGAATACTGCCGAGAAAATCATGTAAGTCATGTAGAATGCTAGTCGCTAATCTGCTTTAGCTGTTTCCAACCTGCAAATTGTTGAGAGTGAGAGTAATGAATCCGACAATCTCGTCTTTCACACACCCATTACTGACTAATGCTCATATTAGTACTTTCCACTACAGAATTTTAAGGGCTGAAAAGGAGACCAAATACTGGGTTAAGCCATTTCACAATTATCTGGACTAAGATATAATGTGTTTGCCAACAGCTCTGTCAGTCATTAGTGGGTGGAGCTAATAAAGTGGCGGGAAGTGTTAGTCATTTAAATGTTTTACTGTTATACAGCCAATCAGACAAAACGCTCAGACTAAATCACCTCAGTCTTCATGGGGACCTCATGATGCTTGAAGAACTATGCCTTACCAGCCAAAAAGGAAATGAGAGTGTTTATATAATCACCGTGTTTAATTCTCAGTGGCTCCACTTTGTTTATGCCGCTTTATCTTATCAGATAACACTAACTTTCACACCTTCAGGCTGACCTTTGGGGCATAAATCACATGGTTGTTGTAACCGTACAGCAGGCTTAACTAATGTTCTGTGAGGCTGAATTAAAAGTCTTTAAGAATGAGGTCTTTTTTGTGGCCAAAATGTGGCTTTTAGTCCATGTCTGTTAACTTTGAGGCACAAAAGTTTAGGGTCAGTATACAAAAACACACTATAAACATTTGGGGTCAGTAAGATTTTTTTTTTCTCATGTAAAAACAATAATATAGGCCTACTTATAAATGTAATTCATTGATGGCTATTACTCCAGTCTTCACTGTCACATGATGTAAGCTGCATGCATTCAGCTATAATTTTTTATAGAAATCTCTTTACATTCTATTTTATTTTATATTTCTATAACATTGTATATCAAGGCTAGAAATCTTGCCAGAAATCTGAAGAAATCAATGAAAAAAGTAGCACAAGTCAACTAATTAAACATGACTGTATGCGTAGATATAGGCTATTTGCAAACTCAGACGATATGATCTCGTTTCTATTCTTAAATATTTGTTTCATGCCTATTATGATTCAAACCATTAACAAACCCTGGTCTTTACTATGAACTGAACAAACGCCTCTTCTCTTCCTCATAGAGTCCTGCAGGCTGACTGGACCCTTAGAGGAAACCAGAAACACTTTTTTTGGATTGTTAAGAAACTTGTCAGCGTAGTTGAAATTCCCTTTAAGTAAAGGTAAATGCAATATGCTTTTCCAGCTTTAATAATGCTATATTCAAGAATTATCCAATCATCCTCTATCTGCTCAGCTCACTTCAATTTCAGTGAGAACAGAGAGCTTACACACTTCTACATGCTATTCAACCATTTTACAGCAATGACAATAATGACTTCCAATCTAACCGCGCTAGTACAGGCTAGTGAATTCAACTTCAACTCTAACAGCCATTGATGTCTATTTTTTCCATTAAACTTGAAGGCAAACGGCCAACAGCTTCCTATGCCAGGAAACCAAGGGTACAAGAACATTCACACCTAACAAAGGTCAAAGTCATTTAGGAAATGACCAGAGGGGGGAAAAACAACTAAAACAAATTCCCAATAACATACTGAAATTTTTTTATTTTAATTTTAGGCCAGAATGATAATACTTTCAAATATAGTCACATTGATTTGAGTGTAAACAACATGGACCAGTTGATATGTCGACATCAAACTGAGCTCTGACATGCTGGCTCAATAAGGTATTGGAAATAATATACGTTATGGTTATCGCCTGTTATATGAACAATAAAAATGACTCTGTTATGTCAGTTTTTCCCTCAAGGGCCATATTGTGAGTAGAACGGCAAAGAGATTACTTTTATCTATCTATCTATCTTTATCGCTGATAAGCGGAGTGTGAACTTCGGTCTTTGGAAGTGTTAAATGATGTCAATGATGGAGCTTTATGATGCAGCTGGAAGACAGAAGCATCTTTAATGCACCCTGTTTCAGAGGGCCATAAACTAGTCAAAGAATAACTCCTCTGTCACAGCACTGAGTGAAGCAAAGAGCGAGAGACCAGACGGATAGACACTTGCTTCTCCAAAAGCCGCACAGCTTGTGCTCCTTTCTCTGTTTCCTGCCATAAAGACCATTTACAGCCCGGCAACACCACTGATAGTGAAGCCAGGAGCTTTTGACGACAGTCCAAACAAAGCACAGAAAAGGGAGCGAGAGTATCGAATCTAGAGTCAAGATCATGAGATAAAGATCATCAGGAAGTGAACGTTACACGGTGGGAGAGAAAGAAATTAAATATGAGAAAACAAGTCAACAAACAAAATAATTTAGACTAACATTAAGCTTAAATCCAAGACAAACTCGACGCATTTTAAAGACAAAGTAGATGACAGAAATTGGGCCCAGGAGCCAGTAAGAAAAGGGTCTCTTTCTTGCCTTAGGCTGAGTCAGTACCAGAACCACAGATGCCAGGCAAATGTCCAACATGCTCACACTTGATTATATACACATTTGTTTCAAGTGATAATTTTTAATCTTGTAATGAAAACCCAGGGAGTGAAAATATGTCCTGCATAGTTACAGATCAGCTCGTGACAGATTGTTCCAGAAAACTTCAAAGTGAACAGAACAAGTGATTGTTAGATTACAGAGTTGCCCTGCATATGGTTTATTATCTTAACAGAAAGGAAAACTCTGGAGTAATTGCACCGCTAGTTTAGCCGGAAACTTCAGAGTGGTCAACTTCAGCAGTATATTCATCATATACTGTATAAAACATATATCAAATGTGGGGCTGGCTGTATGACCAGCAGAGTCAAATTTATTTATGTACATATCAGGGAATAATTCAAACACAGCAAAGATACTGTATATATAGGGCTTTTTGCCAATCATCTAAATAGAAAATAAATAAATAAAAATAATATTATATGCACATTTACATACACTCAATCGTGACCAAATATATCAGACTATAGTATTAGTATTATATTTAGTCTAAATGCATTCAATAATTATAAAATTATTATTATATTGTACAATTATTATTATTGATAATATAGACCAGGGTTATTATAGTTAACTAAAAAAAACCTTACTTAAAAATAAACAAATTATTAAAAATGTATTAAAACTTCTTTAATTTCAGATAGCTGAAATTAGCCAAAGCACACACTTCCTTTCATTTAGTTTAACTTGATGTACTAAAATAAAAATGAATAAAAAATTTAAAACATTCAAATAATAAAGATAAAAAAAACTATATGGACATTAAATAATAAAAATGACAAAAATATACAACATAATGACTAAAACTTTAACTAAAATGATTTTTTTATTATTATTATTAATTAAGATTATTATTATAAGACAGCAGCAGCGCCGTTAAACATGGGAAAGGTGTGTTGATAAATGAGAAAAGAAAACAAAAACATAGAAAAGTACAGAAATAAGCAGAAGTTGTGAATTTGCATTCATTTTCCTAATCACAAAAATTGCTGATCAACACAATATGCATATCAACCTCTATGCCTGCACATTATGGTTTAATGTCATAAAACTTCTGGAAACTATACGCAGTATGGGGTTAAGAGGTAGTTTGTCAGTAACACTTTCACAGAATGTTAAATGGTGATTTTAGTCTCCAGACCAAATGTGCTGGGGGTGCTCTATAAGGCCTGTTACTCTCCAATTCTCTCACCCCTCCCCTTTCTTTCACTCTTTTTAATGTCTTTTCCAGATCTCTAAACTCTTACCAGATGTACAGAATTCACAGATGAGTCATCCATCACTTTGTAGACACTTAAACAAAGGAGGGGAGAGAAGGAGGTGCTCAAATGTGTCTCAACAGAAAGAGAATCTGGAATATTTGTTTGATCCTTTTGGAATTTCGATTCTGGTACTAGTGTGGCTGCCATTCCCCTAACCGAGACGTAACAACACTCGTCTACATCTAAACTAGTCCAAACACAAGCATTTCTGAAGATATTTGCTCTGTCAGCTCACCATTACATTGCTAGTTTCATGTTTTATGTGCATTAACAGACAAAACCTTGCATTTTAGCTGACTGGAAAAGGCCTGGGCATAAATCAATGGATAAAATGTCCTTGAATGCATGGAAACTCCACAAGAGCAGTGCTAACGGAAGGTGCCGTTAACCTCTGTGCCATGCAGGCCAAGCTAAACACGGCAAGGCACTCCTTTAACTCACAATCCGATAACGCAAGCAAACTCCGCTCCAGGCTACCGCACACACCTGGAACAAACCAGTTCAGCTTTTACATGTGTTATGAGTTATGCTGTCAAAAATCTAGAATGCAAGTTGCTGTTTTTGAGAGTGACCCAAATCTACAGCAACGGGATTAATAAAGCATACTGTTCAGATAACGAAATGAACAAGCATCGAAACGAGTTTGACTGTTAAAGACATACAGCTGACTGGTTTCCACACGTTGAAAGAATAAACAATGGGTCGGAGAAGTAGATTAAGATCTAGAAATTCATCAATGGAAAGCAATGGACCGTGACACTGAACTAACTTTTGTAGCCTGGCCAAAGAAGCACCGCACCCTTAACTTTCAGGTTTACACAGCGGCTCCACAACAGGTGACAGGGACCGTAAAGAAAAGACCGTCCCCCACAATGCATAAAAAAAACACATCAAACCCCCTTCGCGGTGGTGAAAAAAATCTGGCGGGCTGTTTACCAAGCCTAAAGGGTGATCAAACTACACTTGCACATGTGGCAACCCAGGTTGAACATACAGCCAACCACCACCCCCTCTGCTTTCAAAACAATCAGGAGGGCCACCAAAGGGTCGTTGTAGTTTACTTTGAGAAGTAAGACTCATACAGCTCGTTACATCAAGCCAAACTGTTTCCATCACCTCGGTCTTCACAGCACACTGAATAAACAGACAAAATCAAATAGCTATTTAATCAAAAATTAAAGGGTCAGTCCTGATGAATGCAAGACGCCAAAGACACGCATACATTTCCATAATTAAAACTGCTCAATTTTTCTATACTTCAGATGGATCTGATGCAGGAAACATTTTTAAAAGAAAATAATTTAATTCACAAGGAATTCAGACAACTTTTTCAAATTCACAGATGGAGAGTTTGGAGGACTGTGTCATGCATCAGTGAAGCCAGTAAGATTACTCATAACATTCATCAGTTAATTCGACGTCTCCTCCGCACTCAGGTTCAAGGGGTAGTTCACCCAAAAATGAAAATTGTCATCATTTATTCACCCTCACATATTTCCAAAGCTGTATGACTTACTTTTATCTGTGAAACATAAAAAGTGTCTCCTTGTCCATATAATGCAAGTCAATGGTCACCAAAACTGTTTGGTTACCAACATTCTCAGTGTTTCCCCTACCATTATTTTAGAGGGGTGGCCCGAAGTCATTTAATATTACCTTTCCTATAGAACAGGTCAATACCTTGTTCTTTTATTAAACAAACTAAATAGCCTTATGTTATTTATCTTATTTACACAACGGCATGTCATTTGTGTCTCTATTTTACATGGTTGCGCTCTCTGTATCGCGCACAGCGGAGTTCCGCCCCGGTTCGCATGCACACACAAGTGAGCACACTCCCACTCGTATTTGTAAATATTAAGCTGCAAAATGACTATTTAAATATGACTTCTGCCTGTCTCTGTGTTAATGTGTAGCGCAGACGCGCGGGTTTGTTTACTACTCATACAGAAGCATCTGCCGTCTCACTAAATGAGGACATAAATACATGAACAACATCTCCAGAACTGCTCTGAGAGTCACTTCATGAGCATTTGACCGTTTCATACACACAGAAATGTAAAGGTATTCACGGCAACCCGTCAAAATAAAGGTTTGGTTTCACTTGAAGACATTGGGCAGAAATATATTACTATTGTTCAGTAGAACGTACGTAATAGGCTACTACTACTAAAACTATTAAAACCTTATTTTTAAGGAATAATCATACAATATGTCTTCAATGTTTTAATTGTAATATTAAATCTCCTTTATTTTCCAAAAAATACGATTTGTTTAATTTTCATTCATTAAAAGATAAATTAAATTAATGTTTTTATGCCAGAAAAAAACGCACAACCCCACCCCACCCCGCGCCGCTCCCCCAAAGCCATAAACCTTGGGGAAACTCTGATTCTTCAAAATATCTTCTTGTGTTCCGCAAAAAAAAGAACGATTTTTGGGTGACCTATTCCTTTAACCCTCACCATGAATAACTCCATTAGTCTTTATCTTAATAGAGTCTTAAGGCCCATATCTCAAAGTTAACTTGAATCCACAAAGGACCATGTGCGAGTTGACGATGCCAACACCTCGCTGCTTCCTACTCGCCATCAAGGTCTCTGCGAGCCATGGGGGAACCATTAAATGAAAGAAAGAAAAAATGGGCAGTATGGAGAAACTATTTGGACAACTGTAAGGTATTAAGGCTTGATTTTATACTCAGGCCATGTCCACAGGGTTTTTCCAACCAAAGCTTTTTCTACTCTTGATTGATATATTGCAGACGGACAACCCAAAAAATATCTCTGGCCTATAACTTTAAAATCCAGCTTCTGTTGGATCTGTCAACATGAAAGCAGATGATAAAGGGACATTAAGATGCTGGAACATGACTTTTAGTTCATGGAAATGCTGAAACGCGGTTTGACGTTCATTGGGCGAGTTTGTGCGGCGTGGTTATGCAAGCAACAGGTTTAGATGTCACAAGCAATAGCGCTTAGACTGCTTGTCAGTTGCCAGAGAGGCGTACAAAAGCACTGAACATGAATAGCGACATTTGAATAGGGATAGTTGTAGGGATTAATGAGAATAAATAATCAGCATTATGACAGACCACAGTTGCCTTAAGCTTTTGAGAGACAAAGAGCCACTGGTTAAGAACAACAAGGAGCCAGTTGTTTTGGGTTGATGCTGTTGCTGTCAATGTGGTTTGAATATTAAAAACGGTCACGCTTTAAAGACCATATATAAGGAAAGTCAGGAGGAAATGTATATCACCTGTTGGGCGGTTGCACCCTATCAATAAAAGCACTGTCAAAGCTTTTAACCGCTTCTAATACTAGTTTGAAGCAACACTTTAAATGATTTAATATGCCAATTTAACTGTGTAATATGGAATAAATTAGTTATTTATTGGCACTTCATACTTAATCTGTGACAAACATGGCCCCAATTTTCCTGCAATTGAATTTGATCGGTAGCTGAAACAGTCAACATGAAATAGAATTTGTGCTCATTTACTTTCTTAATTCACATTCCTGATCTTATTGTTAATGATTTATTCTAGGGCTGTGCAATTAATCGCATGCGATTCTCATGCGCACCTCATCAGTAAAGCCGGTTCTGTGATTGGCTGTAAATCTCCATCACCTGTTTTCAAATGGTGCAGCAGTTAATACACAGAGCCGTAGTTCACTGACAAGCTACGCGATATCGTGTTCATAATCGAATGCGATTCATCTGCGATAATGAACGCGATATTGCCTAGCTTGTATTGCCTAGATTTACAGCCAATCACAGAACCGGCTTTACTGACGAGATGCGCATGAGAATCGCATGCGATTAATTGCACATCCCTAATTTATTCTACTTTAATTTTTCGCTAATGTAAATGCACCTTCTTATTTCAACCCCTTTTCTCTAACCACCTGTCATATAGAGACCACTTTTCACCATCCAATCCAATAATCAAGTCCAATCTCCCAGATTTTTTCTCGTTGAATATCCTGAAACATGTCACATTAGCTTCCCACTAAAATTACTATATGAATTTAAATGGTATAGTCAAGGGCCACAGACTAAAGCACTCAGGCAGACCAGGTCAAATTACTCAGCAGTAGGTTAGACAGTCCTTGAGGCAGAACACCAACAGAGCTACCTGCCCAATCATTCCCATCTAAAGCCTGATATCATGTGTAATGAATGTTTCACGGTCCTATCACACGAAGAACGATTATGTCAGCCACCCTCCGTTACATCTAATAAGCTTCTCGTCTTTAAAAAGTTGTCTCTGGGTTTGTGTCTTCATACATTTCAAATAAAGCCCAACGAAGAACCAAACAACCAAGCCTGACTAAAATTTGGCAAATCGGGTGATATAAAATGCAAAACGGATAGCTCATGACTTCAGTTGACGCTTCCGTGTTGCAACTTGTGCGTGATAACCATTTTTTAAACCTGACAAGAATAGTAAGGGAGCTGCTTTTGTGAAATCAACAGACAAAACAGGTATCTTCACATTGATGAAACATGCAGTAAAGGTGTTAAAGATAATACTGGGCAGTAAAATCATTCCCTTTGAAAAAGATGATTGTGATCTTGAACACACAGGCAGATAACACCTTAGAAACTTTGTCTAGGCCACAGATACATTACATTAACACCTAACGGCCAAAAAGACATCTATAAAAGTGGTGTCATGTTTGAGGAGAAATGTTAAGGAAACAGTTATTAAGATGGCTTTATACTTTTCGTGTGATATTAATCTTAAAAAATATATATATGGGAGTTTATAAAATGTCAGATGACCATAAAAATAACAACTGCCACTGTTCTCAGTTTTTACTACACAACTAACTGGATCTACCATCTTAGTATAGGGCACTTATAAAGAAAATATATATTTTTAAGTCATAATCAATAAAACCAGACCAAATATAATGTCAAAACCACTAAACTGCATTATTATGGCCACAGTTAATGAAAAAGTCCTGTGGAAAAGGATAACTGAAGGTGATGCCTGTCAGAGCTGTAGAATACTTATGAGTAAATTAGGTTTCAATATAAAATAAACTCTGAATATAACCATTAAGATATTTTTTTATTATTATGAGCTTCATCCTTTGTTTTAGTTTTTTAGCACTCTATTCTAACAATATTCATAAATGAGGTTTTAAGACCAAAATTACCTTCCAGCAAATAAACAATTGAGCTCGTTGTTTCATGACTTTGACTCATAGCAGGCCTCCTAAAACTGTCTGTCAGAGTTTCCAAACTTATGACAGTAACTAGCATGTCATAACCCAGCAGGTCACAACCAGGCCTGAGACTGCTTATAACAATACCCTTTCATGATTTTAATAGAAAGAGAAACTTTTGTCAGGACTTTAAAATAATTTAAAATAAGTGTAAAGCATTATATAGGACATGTCACTTGTTATTTTGTGACTTTTGAGTAATTTTCTTCCCTGGACAACTTTAGTTAAGAGTGTTAAAGCGAATAATGTTTTAAATGTATATTTCGTTCGGGCTGGACAGTTGTGTGTACTTACAGATGCACAGTGCTCTTAGGCAAGTCTTCAGGGACATCAGTAATGTCTAAATGACTGCAGTCGGTCGTATCAAGCGTACACGTACAGTTTTGAGGACACGGTGAGCTATAATTGATTAACAGTCCCAGCGTCAAAAGCCAATAAAACACATGATATGGAAATGATCCCATCTGTCCCAGCCACGCCGCCATTTTGTATCCAGTTGTCTCAGCGCTTAACGACTGATCTCTCTCATCCACAAACGGACAGCTCGAACCTATTGAGTTTCTCAGAGTCCGAGTAATTCGCCTTCATTAAGTTGTTTGTTTACCCAACGGTAATATCAAATTATACTGTGTTGCTTTTGGGCAATGCATGAGTCCTGCACTTGAAAACGGTCCACAGTAAAATTTGAACTCCCCTGCTCCACCACGTAAGTAAATCAAAGGTGAATCACGACGAGGCAATACAAGAAACTTGTCCAGAAGCCAAAACTAAATGCAGTTGTCCTTAAAAGGTTGAAAATGGGCTCTGGATGGGAGATAGACAGGCGCTTTGTTTGGGCAAGAAAGATCCACTGAATCAAATGTAGTTTGAAGAGTTTAAATCGTCAACGGTGTTTCTGAAGTTTTTATAATGTGCCGATCCCAAGTGATTCGTTATTATGCAAAGTAAAAACATAGTAGTCCATTAACTCCATACGAGCGTGTTGAAAGAAAATCTGGGATCGACGGCGCAAACTTTTCCTCAGGAAAAACTGCACTCCTAAAAAAAAGTTTGAGGCTCTCGCTTCTTCACGGACTTGATATAAAGTTTCCGAGCTGCGAATGCAGGCGTTTGGATCACATAAGTGAATAATAATAAACCACTTTTGAAGCGAAACGGTTTCAGTAAAGCCGTCCGACTGTTGTGAACTTTGCGGCTCGCGTTTGTTCCTTTTCTCTCTCTCCAGCAATCCTGAGCGCGGTTTGAAGGAACTGGGAAGCTTTTATCTTTATCTCGTTGTACTGTCCGAAAACTCCGATAATTCACTAATTCACCTCGCACTTCTGACCGTTTCAACCGCTTGTTTTTCCCCCTCCCGGACTTTACTTTCTTTTTATCCAGACGTTCTTTCGTCCCACGTTGGTTACATCGGGAGTGATAAAGAGTCCCTCGTTTTGCTTTCCGATTGGTGCTTGGAGAATGATTGACAACCAAACTCTGGATTTTACTGGTTGCTTTGGAGCGCCCAGGCGCTACGATTTTGGACGTTCCAGAGCTCAGCTGTCAGTCAAATCGCGTTAGCCCCGCCCATCTTTCCCACCCAGAGTGCGAAACTGCGCCGCCTCCTTTAACTCTCATCGCGTCTTAAAGAGACAATGTTCAGGGCTAGATATTTGTTTTATTAATATAATATAATATCACTCTCATCGCGTCTTAAAGGGACAATGTTCAAGGCTTCATATCTGTTTTATTAATTTAATATAATATACTTTCACTATCATCGCGTCTTAAAGGGACAGTGTTAGGTATCTGTTTTATTAATATAATATAATATAATGTAATGTAATATAATATATTAACTATATATATAAACATAGTGTAAAAATGTAAACCATAAGTGAAATAAACAATTGACTTCCTGCATTTTATTTATTTATATATGCTAGTTCATATTTCTGTTGTTTTTGACACAGAAAAGCTAAAATATTTAATTTGTAAAATACTATTTCTTTGTCACATAAAACTTTCTATTTCATGCTGACCTCCTTGACAAATAGGCATCAATTAAAAAGTAGCCTTAGAGTGACAACAATAAAAGGATTTTGTTTTACGTAATATTGACATAAACTTGAAGCCAAATTGCTGATAAATATATCTATTCAAATAAGTGATCCCGCATTTTGTCCTCTTTAACCCAAATGGCATTTGACTAAGCTATTTTAGTTTTCTATTCTGAGAGGGCTCTTGACATGTTTTCACGTATGATTTATCTGTCAGTGTGCCGACTGTAAATCACTTGCTTTACAAATAACTTGGAAGTGACACAAGTGTCAAAAGACCATAAAGAGCCATAAAGAGAGACAGTTTAGTGTTTGAAGGGTAGTATCAGTAGTGTTAGTGAGCTTGAAAAACAATACTATGACAATATTTCAAATCCCAAATAGGAAAAGACAGCTCTAATTTACAAATAGTATGCACTGAAACTGCATTTACACATGTGACATTATGAATCTGTAATCTAAAGTGAAACTTTGTTGAGTAGAGCTATTATTGTTTGCTTGTATTGTTTTTATGGAACATAGCTATGAATTCTCACTGATTTGATTAAAATAATCAGTTTACACTTCTGGACCCTTTCACACATAACATTTCATTCAGAACACACCTGAGAATTTGAGCAAACACTGTCTCTGGGATGTTTTTGGATCAGTTGGTGAGAAAGTTTGCCAGTAAACTAATGTGCGTATCAGATGAGAGATCCTTACTTCTCTTTCTTGTTCTCTCTTCTCTCTCTTACTCATGCTCCATCCAGTGCACATCCACAGCTGGAAGAAGATGAAAGAGCCTCGTGCGAGGTTTTGGACAGATGGTACAGCACATGAAGACATTGGATTCGGTGCTTCTCTGAAGGAGAGAGTGAGGTGAAGTGGGCCTGAACCAGAGTTTTTAAACGGTAGATAATTCAAGGTTGGAAGGGATGCCGTTCCATCTGCGTGAACTGCGTTTTGTGTGTTTTTGTCAGTGTGCCTATGTGTGTTGCAGGCCTGTGGCAATTTATCATGCTGGCCGTGCTGGAATCTTCAAAGATAACGAGTCCATCTGCTCAAGCTATTCGTCAACAATAAAATGGAGAGGCGTGAAACGAAGCCAGCACGTTGTGCTATCTCTGGATGTTTAACGTGTGTACGCTATAGCAAGGAAATGCCTGGGTTAATAGGAAGCAGAGACACTTGCACGTCTCATCATATCTCTGAGTCCCGGCTAAAAAGCGAGAATCGCTAAACCCAAAGGAGAAAACGCAGTTTGAGTTTCAGATGAGGCGTGAAGAAAGGTTTCATATGCACTGGTCTAAATGTGCTGTAATTCAATGAGTCTGTACTGAGCAGTACATTTTAGACAATTATAGTTGCATCACACTTGCACACTGACTGGTATATTGCAACACTGCTGGCTAAAAGGGGGCGTTCCTACTGACAGCGATTTACAGTGTGATTGTAAGTCATTCGATTTTAAAGAAACGTTGATTTAGATTTTTAGTGAAGTGATTTTTATGCTTGTTTCATTTGGTTTTAAAAAAAACTTTTATACCTTTTTAAAGAAAGGTTTGTATTTAATAATGTGACCATGAAATAAAACAATGAATAACATACTTTCCTTACTGAATATGTAAGTGTGAACATCTCTAATTAATACAAATTAATTAATAAATATCATTAAGATTACTTTTAAAGATTTTTATTCTTTTAATGAAACTTTTATTCATTATGAAACACACGTTTCACTTCCCGTGACATTAAAGTGCCCCTATTATGGGTAATGAAAGGTTCATATTTTGGTTTTGGGAAGTCCCCAACAACAGGTTGACATGCATACAAATTCAAAAAACACTTTCATTGTCTTATAATATGCATATATTTTTTACCTTATTTGCTCAATGACTCTCAAACGATTCGCTCAATGATTAATTTTTCCAAACCCCTCCTTTGCGTGACGCTAATCTGCTGTGATTGGTCCGATTGGTCGATTTCATTTCCATTTCATCATGCCGGTAATGCCTGATAAAGCAGCATTTGTGATACTTTGTGTTGTTACCGGGGAAACAGCTATTTTTACTGCTCCAAAAGCGGCAACTAGTGGCAAAGAAGGAATTTTCATTTTCATTCAGACCAACGTGAAAATCAAGTTTAACCAGGGCTGCATCTGAAAACTTAGGCAGCTGACTTGTTGCCTCGCTGCCTTATGAGGCAATGACTTTGCAGGCAGTGTTTTTGCACGAAGGCACCTCACAAAACTGATTTTGGACAGGCTTCTGAGGCAGCGTAACGGTTTAATGATCTACAACAAAATAGAACGAGTTTGGCAAAAAGTTAATCAGAATATACATTTACACACAAACTAACCACCAAACGCAAATTTCAGACGCCATCTTTATTTTTTTAGCTCAACCGTCACGGAATGGAACGCACAGGATTGTGGGATATCAAAGGCAGCGAAGGATACATCTATGCTGCCTTCAAAAATCGATCAGATGAAGGTATCTCATGAGACAGGAAGTGAAGCTAACTTTGGATTCGGACGTGCCTTGATGCCTTCCTACCTTGGAATGTGTCGTCCGAAGGCTGCATTTTTCAGTTTTCGGATGCAGCCCAGGTCTGCGCACGCAACAAGTGGGCGGGCAATATGCTAATGTTTCATGTTGACGTCAACATGTAACGGATAGGGACTCGTTTTAAAAACGACTTGCTTAAATGATTCAGAGTCGACTCTTTCTTTTGAGAGACAATAACTTTATACACGGTGCACTTT
Organism: Schizothorax lantsangensis; assembly: GCA_027422415.1. NCBI lineage: Eukaryota > Metazoa > Chordata > Actinopteri > Cypriniformes > Cyprinidae > Schizothorax > Schizothorax lantsangensis. The sequence goes on along the minus strand of CM049847.1, from coordinate 24,849,816 downwards.
CAGATTTAAAACTTTGCAGGTTGTTTTCATTCCCTTAGAGCTGCGTTACACTGTATGAAAGGTAATTTTCAAAAATCCATAATAGGGACACTTTAAAGTGATGTACTAGGTTTGTGGGGTAAAATGTGGATTATTGTGATGTTTTTATCAGCTGTTTGGACTCTCATTCTGACGGCACCCATTCACTACAGAGGATCCATTATGAGCAAGTAATAGAATACGAAATTTCTCCAAATCTGTTCTGATGAAGAAACAAACTCATCTACAGCTTACATGGCCTGAGGGTGAGTAATTGTCAAGAAATTTAAATTTTTGGGTGAACTATACCTTTAAGAAAACACTCTCTTAGCCGTGTCTTTATCTTTAGGCCCAGCGGCATGAGTCAAGCAGAACTTTGCACAGCCCCTCCGCAGGTGTCCAAACAAGAAGAGAGATTTTTTTATTGTGTACGCACACTAACATTTACATTTCTCACTGTTGTTTGTTTAATAAAGTGAGTGGATCTTGCCCACTTCTGCCAAGTTCCTTTCATTTCCCAGAGCTCATCGCGCACCGGCCAAAATCATGCGTGTTGAAAGATGTCTCCTCCTTGACCTGTTCTTGAGTGTTGCACAGGTTGCCTATCACTTGATGTCATCCCTGGAGAAGGCATGCCTTGTTGCAACAGTCTTGTGTTAACAGCTTACTTAAGTGTTTACCTGGGCAACGTCTCCTTGGTGTTTATATGTCCTCAATCAGCACACAGATTCAGGTGTGATGTATAGACGCTGCCTCCCATATGCTGGCAGGGTGGAGAACGCAACCACTGTGAAGCTCTTGTTTATTTGAGCAAGAGTGTTTTAATAGGGCCAAAATACGTGATAAAAGAAGTTTTTTTGTGTGGCGCAAGGCAGGAATGCAGCATGTGAGAGGTGACTTCTGTATGGCCGAGCTTAAGAAGTGATGCATCTTTTGTTTAGCAGCATTCTTTTGTAAAGGTTTTTTTTTTTTTTTTTTTGCCAATGATGGTTTTGTCTCTGAAACTGGGCAGGGTGTTATTTTTAGGATTGTAAAACTATGATCTCAGACCAAAGGTGTAATTATGTAATTTGTGTATAATCTAATAAAAATAATGTTTTAATTTAATTCCGATTTAATTTAAATACTTTTTTAAATATTTTAAATTATCTTTTAATTTAATTTAAAATTAATTAAAAATTGTATTTTTTAAATGACCATAAGTGTGTGGAGTATGCATATATGTTAATATACACACATACTAAGGTCAGCTACTTTTTCCACCACATAAATGTACGCGAAGTCAGGAAAACTGGGGATGAAATGTAATTCATGCAGAATTTTGAAAGAAAAATTTAGAAAAGTTGAGTCTAACATGACACTTCTGGGTCAATGACAAAAGTTTTACAAAACTTTTCACTGTAGCTTCAAAACCTTACACTGTGTGTGCATAATCTTATCAAGCTTGTAAATCTACAGAAACTCCAGTATGTATATTAAATTACGCCTACAGTGGAGTCCAATGAACATGGAAGCCCGGCTGGGGAAATTCAATTTATTTAAAGTTACACGATCCTCATTCCCGTCCACCACAAATGAGCGCATGGCACATGCTTGGGGCACAGATTTATGGGTGATTTATCAATGTCATTACATTATCTTAAGTGGCTGATGAGCTGTGGGAAGTGGTCATTACGTCTTTGCAGGGGGGGTGAACAGGGGCACACTGATTTACTTAGACTAAAAGAGTCTCTCAAGAGATAAAACTGATAAAGTGGCCCGCTGGGGACTGAAATGTAGACAAATTCAGACCTGACTTAACTGCTTGTTTAGCTTCCCTCACAATCTGTGACTCACAGACAACTGTCCAATTTTAAGATGTAATGTCATAGAAATATTACATTACACATTCAGATGACAAATGTCTGATTCATGGACGAAACATTCTTACTTGGATCTTTTCAATGAATCACTTCAACCTTTCTGGATGATCATTACAAATGAGACCGATTCGGTTCTCGAGTTCAACTCTGAACTCAATGATCCAGTTGGAGCAGTTAAAATAGTTAACCCAAAAAAAATTGCTGAGTATGTATTCACCCTCAGATGAGGTTGTTTCTTCATCGGAACAGATTTGGAGAAATTTAGTATTACATCAGGAGAGAAATATGCACAGATTAAGCACAGTTTACAAGCAAAACTGTCCAAAATAGTTTTAAACAAATATGTGGGTGGATTTTGATGTGAGAAGACAATAGGGGAAGGACTTTTTCACTGAAGGAAGATTTCTTATGGATCATGGACTCCATATTTTGGCTAGAAGCGACAGTTTAACGTTAAAATGCCTTAATGATGGATTTGTTTCCTATGAAAAAGCAGCTTTTTGCTTTACAACATGTTAATTGATGGGCTGGAGTTGTGTGGATTACTTGTGGATTATTGTGATGTTTTTACCAGCTGTTTGGACTCTCATTCTGACGGCACCCATTCACTGCAGAGCAAGTGATGTAATGCTACATTTTTCCAAATCTGTTTCCACGAAAAACTCATCTGTGTCACATTCTGGAAAAACTCATCTACTTATTGGATGGCTAAGGGTGAATAAACTGTCAGCAAATTTTCATTTTAACATTTTAACAGAAAAAAGCTACTGAACGACTTCTTGAAATATGTCGCATAAGACTGCTTATATTATACTTTTAATTAAGGTGCTTTTGTGTATTTTCTGAAGCTTGAATACTCCAGGGCCCATTCATTGAAACTACATGAAAAAGAGTGACCAAAAGAAGAAAGTCATACAGGTTTGAGACGACAAGTCATTTTTGTGTGAACTTTTCCTTTAAGATAAATTTGAACTAAGAAAATCCCATCAGGAATATAACCCTATTCAACTGAACACCATGTTTCTTGTTTTCTTCCTCTTCCTCCTCCTCTTTCTTCTTGTCCTTTATTAGCCACAATAAAGGAGTGAAGGTGAGAGAAAGAACGAAGACAGAGATGAGAAGAAGGGGCCAAAGCCCTTTAGTGGTCTGAAGCCCACGCATGCTCAGGAATCCCAAACCCTGCGTTTAGCAGCTGCAGCTGTGAAACCTTTCTTTCTCTTCCTCTTTCTCCTCTCTCGCTCCCTTTCTCACTGGCTTTCTTTTCCCAGACCTGAATAGAGCTGTGCTGAATAGATTTGGCCAGGTCGGCTGAATAGTCGCACCGGAGGGAGGGGTGGGAGTGGAGCCCAAATGAACCGGAACCCCTACAGAGAGCTCCGCTCCTGGCGATGGCTATGATAGGGAGGAGGAGGGAGCTGCGTTTAATCGCTCATAATAGAAATTAGCATGGTGTAATGAACCCGTTTCAAAAGTCCATTATTTGCGCAGTTCAAAGAGAGGGATGACTTTGTAGTTGGAATCCGTGAGCCCAAGCCAAATATCAAAAGAAAAGCATTTGTCAAAACTTCATACAACTTTGTCAAAGCAAACAGCAAATTTTCTGTTTCTTTTTGCACAGGAAAGAACTTGTGCATAAATCTTTTTCGAAATCCATTTTTTTATGTTCTGTGTACTCAAGGCAAAGTGTCACCCGGTTACACAGACTAAGGAGAACATTGCTAAAGTAATCGCATCGCTCTGGCATGTACGTTCAACATGATTTTACATATTTATTTAACAATCAATCATGTTGCACAAAGCATATTTCACATTTGACCTGTACGTTTTTTTGTCACTCATCCAAGCTGAACTGTCATGACGCCACATGTGCGCACAGAAATTAGTTTTGTTATGCATGATTTTTTTTTAACCTTTTGACTAATAATAAGGTATTGAGAACACAAGTTGTCAGCCGAGACACATTGCTGTTTACACTTTGTTTATATATTGTTACACTGTTTTTACATGCGACTATAACGTCTCATGTGACCACTTGTGAATGAATACAGTTTAGGAATGACATGAGGGTGAGAAAATTACATTTTGGGGGCACTATCCCTTTAAATCTATAAAAACATCTCTTTAAAAAGAAAAAAAAGCAGAAATAAAATGAAATCTAAAATAAAAAAATAAAGTGAATGCATGTAAAGCATATATATATATATATAGCATATAAATTCACAAAAAATAATATTTTTAAAAACATTACATTATTATGAAAATATAAGATTATTAAAATCAAAATGTAATTATTATTAATTAAATAAATAAATAATAGTAATCTTTACAATGCCTGAGTCATTCGTTTTAATTGAAAAGATCTCTATGCAGGAGTGAAAGTTATTTCCCAGAGTGCACTGCCCGTCCGATTGCTTGACCCCTGCACCTCATAATCACCCACCTCTGACAAGACAACAAGTTTGTCCCTCCCTTTTCTACCACTCTGATCTGAGACCTGTTACCCTGATGACACCAGCGCTCTGGTAAAACACTCTCAATAGTGGTGATTTTGCCATTGATTGCTGCAGCTGCACAGCTTATGGCCGTCTACCCCTGGGGCCCCTGTTATATATAATGGGATAATGGATGCCACCTTCTGAACACTTGTGGCTCACAGCGCTGTGAGATACTGCACGGATCAGTACAACATTTACAGAAAATTGGTGAACAATACATGTAGGTGTGTTTGGCTGCTTTATTCTCAGAATGCACATGCATTTACAATTATGTTTTTACAAAGAAGTTTTCTTACAGTCTATGTTGGATGTTTTTCATACATAAATTATCATATATAATGAAAATATAAATTTAAAAACAAACAAAAATGCTTATACAATAGAAACATTGTGTGTGTGTGTGTGTGTGTGTAGCATTTAAAAAATCTTTAATGCATCATTGTGAATAAAAGTATTCATTTCTTATTTTGAAAAAATCTTAATTACCTCAAACTGTTTAATTGTAGTGTATCATGCTTTCTACAAAAATATTAAACAGCAAAAACAGTTTTCAAGATAATAAGCATAGTAGAATGATTTCTGAAGGCTCATGTGACACTGAAGACTGGAGTAATGATGCTGAAAATTCAGCATTGCATCACAGGAATAAATGACATTTTAAATTGTATTAAAATAGAAAACAGTTATTTTAAATTATATTTAAAAAATCTCAATATTACTGTTTTAACTCAATGTAATTATATGAACATGAATACACATACACACACACACACACACACACATATATATATATATATATATATATATATATATATATATATATATATATATATATATATATGTATGTAGTTTCCAGTGGTTTGAGTCTTACCTCTCAGATAGGTCCTTCAAGGTATCTTGGAGAGGTGAGGTATCCAAGTCGCAACATCTAGCTACTGGGGTGTCTCAGGGCTCAGTTCTTGGCCCACTTCTCTTCTCTGTCTACATGGCATCATTAGGTTCTGTCATTCAGAAACATGCCTTTTCATATCACTGCTATGCTGATGACACTCAACTCTACCTCGCATTCCATCCTGATGATCCGACGATAGCTACTCGCATCTCAGCATGTCTAACAGACATTTCTTGCTGGATGAAGGACCATCACCTTCAACTCAACCTAGCTAAGACAGAACTACTTGTTGTTTCAGCAAACCCATCACTTCATCACAATTTCACCTTCCAGTTAGGCTCATCTACCATAACTTCTTCAAAAACTGCCAGAAACCTTGGAGTTGTGATTGATGATAAGCTGAATTTCTCAGACCACATTGCTAAAACTGCCCGGTCTGGCAGATTTGCTTTATACAATATTAGGAAGATCAGGCCCTTTCTTTCGGAACATGCAACACAACTCCTTGTTCAAGCTCTTGTTCTGTCCAGACTTGACTATTGCAATGCTCTCTTGGCAGGTCTTCCAGCCAATTCCATCAAACCTCTACAATTAATCCAAAATGCCGCTGCAAGGTTAATCTTTAATGAGCCGAAAAGAACACGTCACACCTCTGTTCATCAATTTGCACTGGCTACCAATAGCTGCTCGCATAAAATTCAAGGCATTAATGTTTGCCTACAAAACCACCTCTGGCTCTGCACCTCTTTACCTAAATTCAGTACTTCAGACCTATGTGCCCTCTAGAAGCTTACGTTCTGCAAGTGAACGGCGCATTATTGTTCATCCCAAAGAGGCACAAAATCACTTTCACAGACTTTTTCATTAACTGTTCCCACCTGGTGGAATGACCTGCCCAACTCAATCCGAGCAGCTGAATCCTTAGCCATCTTCAAGAAACGGCTAAAAACACATCTCTTCCATCTTTATTTGACCCTCTAACTCTAGCACTCTCTATTCTAATTCTATTTTATCTATCTGTCTTCTTTTTATTTAAAAAAAACACACACACTTGACCCTCTATCAACTGCATATTAACTGCTAGCTTTTCTTGAAAAACTAACACTAGCTGTCTTTTTTCTATTCTATCTACTTGTTTCTTAAAAGAAACAAAATACCTTGCTACGTGTACTGCATTAGGCTAACCAAGACTTGTCATAGCACTTGCATGCTTCTATTGCCCTCATTTGTAAGTCGCTTTGGACAAAAGCGTCTGCTAAATGACTAAATAAATAAATAAATAAAGTATATATATATATATATATATATATATATATAATGTGTATATATATATATATATATATATATATATATATACTGAAAGACTGCACTGTGGGAAACCAATCACAGCTAATTAATTTATAACAATGTCAAAGAATATGACAAAGAATCAAGCAAATAACCAATTTCCAAGAATCGGATGAATAGCTTTAGTCTTTCTTCATCCAGCCGTGCTCAGGTATGCATCTCAATTTGAGCTCAAACACAAGAGGTTCCAGCTCCGCGAGTAAATAAGGACAGAGGCCTATACAGCGAGGCCCATTCAGTCTCCTGACACGGCTTCAGTTCTCCAGTCTTCTAGAGCATCCAGCTGTGAGCACTTGAGACAGGCCAGGGCCTCACACTGAATACTCAATGCACCAACTGCCAGAGGACTTTCCAGAAACGTCCATTCCTTTGGCTGACAGCACTCTGAAAGAGCCATTGTTATCTCCAAACCTCCAATTAGGCCGAATCGTTCTAGCCAGAATTTGAATAACCTAAATAGAAATAATCATTTTGGCTGAGGAACACTCTAATTTCTATAGATATTTTGACGCTTATATCTCAGAATAATAGAGATTACTTGAAACAATGGGCTTTGCGAGAATGCAACACTGTTCGGTTTAATTTGTTGTGCCTAGAATACAAAGAACATGCAAGAAAAGACATTTTCCTTAGAAAAACTTCGGTAGGACTGCATGCTTGCCAGCAGAGTCGCAAGAGACAGTGTCGGGTTTTCACATTTTTTAATTTAGTGTTATATGACCTGGTGTGTCTGTATATAAACAACAGACTGCCAAAGCATACCTTTGTGAAGCGTCCCATTTACTGGCCAAATAAATGCTTCTGTGGATTCAGCTCCATCGAAATATGCTAACGCTAACCCTACAAAACCACAAGGCAAATTCCCTCGTTTAATCAGCCATGTTCATTCATTCATGACAGAGTTAAAACAAACGCAGAAAGAGAGTCAGAGAGAGTGTGTCAACGAAAAAGAGAAATAATTCATTCTCATTCCAAAAACAGAATACTTGCTATAGAATAAGTACATTTTTCTAATTGTTGGTCATATCCAAAATGAAAAAAAAATATATATATATAAATACTATGTAATTAAATATATATATATATATAGAGAGAGAGAGAGAGAGAGAGAGAGAGAGAGAGAGAATATATAACAATATTTGTAATATAACATTTAATATGAAATAATACAAATAATATATATAATATTTCATATTTATATTAACTATAATATATAAACAGGTGTGCCAACTTATCCCTGTAACCCTAAAGTATTTAAGAAGAAATAACCTCTTTTTTCATGCTTTTTTTATATAAAATCTCCCTTTTAAAAATATGATTATTGTTAAATATTTATGTGAACAAGTGTTATCTGTGTGAGAGAAAGCAGGGATGCGTGATATATTATTTTGTCTGCAGATGAACATTTTATTGAATGACTGAAAAACATGTAAAATCTCTATAGACACTGAAATGATTTCAAATGACATAAAATGTCTAGTGCTCCTCAAATTAACCCTAGAAACAAATATTGCACTATATATGAGCAATGGAGAGCTCAGTCACACAGGAAACACAGTAATCAAGAAATAATGACTTGTCTTACATGGACTGCATTGTAATGCCAGGTTCTGTTCGTACTGAAAATGATTCCAGTATGATGCATCGACCGAAGCCAAAGCTGTGCTATAGCTGATTTACAAGAGCATGCTGTCAAACAGGGAATCTCCAAGACAGCGGAAACATACAGACCAATAATTCAGCGGGGGTGTGAAGCACAAGTGCGATGTGTTATCTGCAGTCTGCCTTGGGTTCTCAGGGTGGGGTGGTGGATTCGTTCAGGTTGTTCAGAAGGGGCTGAATGACAGGACCGTGACAGGGAAGATGCACTGCAGCTCTGCATGTCTAACTCTCAACAGCTGCTGGTGGAGCAGTCAACACTGTACCTTCATCACTGTCACTGTGTCATTAATATCACCTGTGCATTGCAAAATTATTCAGCATTACTGAATTCATTCTTAACACCATCTTTTGTCGACATGAGCATAAGATCAGAAAGTTACTATCACATGATTATTTAAGGGCAAATGGGACTGAACCACATATGTGAGCTCTATAAGTAAATATTTAAATATACTTTAAATATAAATAAAGTATACATAATCAAGTAAATTTGAGCTTATTTTTCCAGCATTATTTAGTCTAAGAGTTTTTGACATTCACATAATGATATAATTTAGTTTACAAAATACAGTATTTTTGGGCATATATTATTTAATAATCTACTGGCTGGACTTTTTTGCCAACAGCACATTCAAAATGTCACCAATAAATCAAGTCAGTTGCTCGATCCAACACAAACACAACTTGCTTCACATTGAAAAATGAGAGGTGACAAAAGCACAAACTGAGGTTTTGGGCACATACAGGATATGTTTTCTAAAATCACAGAGTATACACTTTATTTTGCAACGTGGAAGTAAGATATTTTCTGTAAATGTGCCAGATTTCCGATTTTATTAGTCGTTTGTTTGTAAAACTCCTCTGGTACATCCTTACGCCATGCAGGTGGCTACATGTGTTGGTTTTATATGAGTCACTGATCACTCACTCAACCGATTTGTTCCAACATATTGTTTCAGTCTGAAACCAAACACCTTTGTTCGGAGACACACACATTACTGTTAAACTGATAGATAAAAGACCTAGTAACAGGCAATAATTTTGTTTAAAGGGGACCTATTATGCAAAAATCACTTTTATAAGCTGTTTGAACATAGTTGTGTGGCCGCAGTGTGTGAAAACAACCAGCCTATAATGTTAAAAATCCACCAACTATTTTTTTTATAAAACCAATAAATCATAAACAGTCTCTCCAAACCAGCTGTTTCAGAACGTCACAAGTATTTGTGAATTAGCATAAACACAGCTGCGGTCCGCCATTACTGGAGATATATACACTGTCAGCACCAAAGAGGCTTTACAAGTGTTGTGTTTTGGGATGCACTAATGAACACATAGGAGTCTCCATAATCTCCCCCCATCTGAGCCAAGGACACTGTGGTTAAATTTCATTTTCAAAGGAAATACACAGGAAAAAATCGGTAACGTCCCCTAAATGTTTAGGAATCAATACCAACGCTTCGTGCGCGAAAGTCAGCTCCAGGCAAAGTAAGTATCACGCGTTTGTTTTCCAAATTGCCTTTCTGAAAGAGCTTCTTGTCACTCTATAAGGCTAATTGCTAAAGCTATCATTGTCTCTGCCAGTTTTCACTGATGCTGTCTTCAAATGCTATCAGAATGATCTTGAATAGGAATGTGGTAGTTAAAAGTTGCATATGAAAGCAATGTGAGTCGATCGCTTGAAGTTGTCGAGCTCATAATCAGAAGTGGGTCTTATAAAGTTTGTGATAGCATGAGACCAGCTATTTTGTTATTTTTATCCCGCCGTGCTCCTTGTCTGTGTAATTCATAAACGCGATTTTATTATACACAGTATAATCAGATGACTGACTTTGAAACCGAGTAGTTTTCTGTAAAGATAACAGGCTTGCAAAGGCTAGCACTGCTAATGCCAGAGCTTGAGCTCTTGAATGGGAGCAACAGCCAAATGCTGCGTCCGAAATCGCATACTGCACTACATTTGAATTTGAACGTACTTCCCGACCGTTAAAAAAGTACGTTCTATATAGTATGAATGTGAGTAGTATGAATGAAACTCGGACGTACTACATCCGCCATGTTGATATTGTCACGTGACATGCGTCGTCACGACCGTGCGAAAATTTAAAGAGCCCACTCTACTGAACAAACATCAGCAGTTTATTTGTTATTCTTATCAGCTGCTCGCAGATTACCCCTTCGTCGACAGCTTGTAAACCATTTACTAAATATATAGCAAGTAAAATTTACCTCAGAATAAAAGCAGCCAAAGCTGTGAACCTGCTGATTTTGAGTAATTTATTGTAATAAATGAATGCGGTACACGATAGAAGTATCATCACCTATTTATCTAGTAAATTTTACCTCAGAATAAAAAGAAAACAGCCAGCTGTAATAAGTAGTGTAACTATTTCAATTACTTTACCTGATTACATTTGATTACTTCTCTAAATTTCTAATGTTTTCAACTGCAGACAGGGTTAATTTCACAGTACTCAACACTGATTAGCTCACAGGCAAAGGTTAAATACAGATTTAAAAACATCACTATTATACGTTGCATAGTTATGACAGGAAACACTGGCATCTAACAATGCCTTGGCTTAAAAAAAGCATATGCATAAATCCTGGACTAAAGTCCTAGTCCTAAATCCCTGAAACATTGGTATATAAAATTTTACAGCAGTTGCTGCAATTTATGAAAGGAATCAATTAAATTTGTCTGTGTGTGTGAAAAAAATCTGATGTAACCCCTTTGTAATTATTAACATTTTCATAAGTAATTTAATTACACTCAGTAACTGTAACGGATTACAATTACATTTATTTTGTAATTAAATAACGTAATTTAGTTACATGTAACTCCACAACACTGTACATATGTACATAATACATTATAGACAATATGCACACACAGCAGAATCATACTGGGTGCTGTCACTGGCCTTCGACATCCCCAACTCCTCTGTGCATGACATTGTGCCCAGAATCAGTCTTCAGGATTTTGAGAAGGCTGACTGCTTTCCCCACCGCAGATGATGGAGACTGTGGGAGCAGGTTTCAATGTTCTAAGATGGGTCTCCAACTTTCCATGTGGTAGCTGGAACAATATATGGCTGTCACATCTGAAGTGAACCACCAGCAAATGAACTGAGCCCTGCCTTTGTGCCAGATGTTGTTGTGTGCTGTGCGGTGCTCCACAACCTTGTCTGTCTTCAGAACAGGGACATTGTTGATCCAGAAGTTGTGAGGATCATGACGATGACCAACCTGAATCCTGAAACACAAAGCCAGCGCAGGAGAGAATGTGTGGGACAATCTGACCACAGGTGTGTCCACACCAGACAACTGTGTGCCTGGTCTTCAAGAGCATGATTACCTGTAAGACAATTTAACAGGTTAAGACAGCAAATCAGTTCATGTTCTTCTCATATGGCTATTGTTTAAGCTAGTGTAAGTTAGTTAGTGCAAGTAAGTATAAACATGAATACAAATGTAAATATTTAAATGTACACGTGTGTGTATTTATATATACATATAAATATTCACAGTACACACATTATATAAACTAAATTTTGAATTTCCACTTTTTTCCCCCACTCATTTTTTTTTACGCAAATTTAAAGTCCTCATCTTATACACATACAGAGGAAGAAAAATATTTTGATATTTTTTTGAAGTTATATTTATAAAATATTGCTTTAAAATAGTTTCTCAATGCCACATAATAAGCACTTTGCAACTGACAAAATATAGCTACTGTAAACACCTGGCAAATAAATGTTGTAATAAAACTTGCTTTGCATAAATCAATGAAGATCCTAACATAAATAAATGTAAAGACAGTGTGTAGTTAAGGTTAATACTCATTTTGTATACTTACTCTATGCCTTTGATTGCAGCATTATTCTTTCCAGTGAAGAGGGCTTCATTAGCCTCTCTCTCTCCTGGATGAGAACACAGTTCATCAGTCCCTGTAACATCAACATTACTGATCATTCCTGATCAATCTAGCAATGCTACAATGACAAGCTGAGGCACTTATTAACAGTATTTTGCTATGTATCCAACACATTTCTCTCAAAATATCAGCACTGGTAAAAGAGAAATAAAATTGCTTTAATTCCTTTAAGTTTTGTAACTTTATCTCATTAAATTACTAAACGAACCGTCTGTGCAAGGAAAGCAGCGTTAACAAGCTGATGTACTGCATTGGTTAAACATCTTTTAACAGCAATTCACAAAATCGTATCATCTGTTTACATTGTTTGAACCTTCAACAAGTAAGCCGTTCACTTTGTATGATTTTAAACAAGTACAATTTAACCACAATGAACGTTTTTCCTTGAGGTACTTACACTTGAAAACAGCCGCGTCGCCGCCTTCCGCCATTTTCGAATATGAGCATCTCCATCGTATGCCTACTACAGAATTCGGGCGGAAGTAGTAGGTCATCCGGGTATTCTCGCCTACTGTTTTTCGAATACTATGAATTCGGACATACTACTCGCCTCGCATACTGTTTTTCACATACTATATAGTAGGGAAGTATGCGATTTCGGAGCACCCAAAGTCTCTTTAAGACAAGTTATGTCACTCGGTGGCCATCTTTGAAACGCCTCTCGGGCATCCAAGTGCAGCTCCTATCACTTTGTATGGGGAAACATCAAATTCTCCAAAACTGTTCACTAAGCTTACGATTAAATTTCATATTTGAAATCACCAATGAAATCGGACAACAACTGTGTCATAAATGTTGTTTCTTTTGCTCAAATAGCATTATAAAAAGCTTATTTCTCAGGCTAGATCAGCCAGTGTGCATGCGCAGTCCTGAGCACGTGTCATAGAGCGCTGACTGTTTCTATAGCAACCGGGGCTTGTAACGGCAGCTGCATGACGCACTGACTTTACCGATTAGCGATTGGCTTTTTCATTCAGAAGGCGGGGCTTACTGCGATTGAGCGGCCATATTGAGCGTTGCATGTTTCCCCATTCAAAACTATACAAGTGACATGTCTTGGGTATTCTATAGTCTTTGCAACAGCTCACTCGCATTTAAAGCAACATACTCAAATCAGAGCGTTTTGGCTCATACCCTAAAAGTGGCAATTTTAACAAGCTATAAAAATGTATCTGTGGGGTATTTTGAGCTAAAACTTCACATATACTCTCTGGGGACATCAGAGACTTATTTTACATCTTGTAAAAAGGGGCATAATAGGTCCCCTTTAAAATGTAAGCTACACAATATTAGCTTTGTGGTTATTGAACTGCTGTATAATGGTGCTCTTGATTTGAATTTGATATTCGGAAAAAAACAGCACTCGTTTTTCTGTGATATTGTTTACTTTTTCATGTAATATTTAAACATTTATTTGAGTAGACTATTATATGTATTATATATATTAATATATGTCTCTCTAAGGGAAAAGATGAGTGGATCTTATGTTAGCTGGTGGCCTTTGTGACACATGAAGGTAAGATGATGTTCTCCTGCACTGTTTTACTCTTGAAATTCCAATTTAAAAAATACAGTTTTTATCTTTTAATCAATTTGTAAATTTCAAAAATTGATCTTCAAACCTTGGAACCATGTTGCATCTCAGAGTACTGCTAATCTTTAGTAAATCATGATACTTGTTGTAGCTTTTCATGACCAGTCACAGGACATTGGCTAACTAAACTAACATAAACTAACTTCATCGTTTAGTATTTTCAGTAGACAGTTGTATGTCAATGTACTTTCCATACTTGTTTCATGTGGAGATTTTAAACAAATGCTAGCATGTGAAATGTCCAGGGTCACTGTTGGCTGGTGTTCTCCACAGCTTTGTCCTTGGAGAGGGGATGGACATAAACAGTACAGATGGACATAAAGCAGAATTTAAAACTGCTGGCTTGTGTCTGCTTGTTATTGTCATGGTTTATCTTAAAAGCAGTAAAACGACAGGACAGATATGTGTTTGGGGAGTTTTTGAATGTTGCAAGTTCCTTACCTGTGCAATCAATTTTATCCATAAGTGGTTTTTTATATCAGTTGTGTGAACAATAACGACAAATCCAGATATACAGTCCAGCATACCCCAAGTGTATTTCACTCTCCCTGCTTTCTATTTTTTTTCATTCATTTGTATATTTTATTATAATATATATAAATATAATTCCAATCTTTATCTATTTACCGGCATCATTTTTCATTTATTTGAATTGCTGATGTATTCTTAATCATTATTTTATACCCTTACTCACAATAGTAATATATATATATATATATATATAAGTGATATCACTTAAATACTAACAAATACAAAAAATGTAATTCTAGCACATGGGCAAGAGCTTGTGAGAAAAAGTTGTGCAGCTGTGCAGATGAACACACAAACCTTTGCACAGATGGGAAGTCAGCCATTATTATATATTACTGCTCATTTATTTTCAAACTGCAGCATTTAAATGCAATTATCTGTAATGCTCACCAAGGCAGAAAATAGTAGACATCTGCAAACAGAGATGGAAAAACTTACAACCATGCGACTCGTTTAAAATGGTTTTGTATAATTCACACACATTATGATATACACTGGGAGGCAGATTTAGACTATGTATTTTGAACATACACACAACCATTCAAAATTTTTGATTTTTTTAATGCTTCTGGAAAAGTCTCATATGCTTTACCAAAACTGAATTTGTTTTATATTACAAAAGCAGTAATATTGTAATATATTAATACAATTAAAAATAACTTTTCTGTTTGAATATTTTAAAATTAAATTTATTCAAAACTATGGCAAAATGTAATTTTCAGCAGCCATTACTCCAGTCAGTGTCATATGATCCTTCAGAAATCATTGTAATAAGCTGATTTGGTGCTCAAGAAACATTTATTATTATTATCACAGTTGGTATTATCACAAATATTTTTGTAGAAACCATGACACATTTTTTTCAGGATAAATAGAAAATTCAAAAGAACAGCATTTATTTGAAATAATCTTTTGTAAAAGTTTTGACTGTCCCTTTTGATCAATTTATTGCAACCTTTATGAAAAAAGTAGCCTATGGAAAAAAATGTTTCAAAAATACACATTTTGAAATATATACAAAGAGAAATAACCTCAAATTAAAAAAAGAGTAACCAATGTAAGAAGCACAAAATGAGCTAAGAATCAATTGCATTACAGCGTGACCTGTTTTCAGAAGTTTCCAGGAAATATTGATGTGTTGGAAATACGACAGAAATACGACACTGACAGAGAAAACAAACAAAGAAAAGGAAGGATGACAAATGTTATTTTCTTCATTCCATAGTTCTGGGCAAGGCCTTGCTAGATAGACTAAAGCAGTCAAATGACATGTGCGTATGTGGGCACATTTGTGTTTTTGTGACAGCAGTTGTTGTGATTATGTGCGTGTTGAGTGAACATGCATTGTCGAAATGGTAGACATCTTTTTCTTTTCTTTTTTCATTGTTTGTTGTTTTTTCTAGATATGCTTTCAGAAGATTCAGTGCTCCCCACCTTCACCTGTTAAGCTTTGACAACAAAACTAATCGGCCATCATTGAGGCTGCAGTTGACCTTTGACCTCAGCTGTCAGTTGTCCCCTGGAGATGCAGTTCGAGACTCGCGAGTTCAATAACACCTCCAACCAGTTGGAGTATGTACCCAAAACACACACACCTGTGTGACAGTCTTCAACAAGCACATCCAGATACATGCTGGGACATGATGAGGCACAGACACACACGTTTACTTACTTATCTAAATGAGGAAATACCATTGAATTTATTGTTTCTAAATAAAGCAGATTATAACAAAATCAGCCTAACCCCGTCCTGAAAGAAAACTTAAAGAATTTGTAATATATATATATTTATATATATAATAAATATAATACAAAAAGTACACAACAAATATAATATAAAATATATAATATCAAAAAAACGTAAAACTGTCATATTATGAAATGTCATGTAATTTATTCCCGTGATGGCAAAGCTGAATTTTTAGCAGATGTTACTCCAGTATTTATTTATTACAGATTTCACTTTTATGATAATTTTAAGGTGTTTTTTTGTAATTTATGAAGCTTAACAGACATAATCCCAATGAAATGTTATACCTATTTTGAAGATTTTTAAAAATGTTTCTTTTTTGTTCTATGTTAGAAAGCTAATGTGTGAGAGAGTAAACAATGACAGAAATGTAATTTCTTTTTGAATGATTCCTGTAGTCCCTGATTAGAATTATACCCTTTGTCTCTGTTCAGGTTTTAAGTTTTTGATCTAAAAAATGAAATGTAGTACAGTTAAAAGTTCATGATATCTTTTATGTTTATGCATAACATAGATCAAGGTTAGTCTGGCTTCTGTAATAATTGCCTGTTTTTGAAAATATATAAATTATTTCTTGAACTGTTCCTGGGTTCAAGTGTTTGAGGAAGTTGTGAGCACATATGGCTCAAATTGATCTCTCTCTCTTTTTCCCTGTGACCCAGACCCCACTTCCTTACCGCTACCCAACGATCTGTGGAAGCGTAAACACATCCGGACTCAAGGTGCACGGTGCAATCAAACATGTGCTGTTCATCAGAGAGCCCCAAACTTACTGCCTTCTGAAGAGCGTGGCTAACACACACACACACACACACACGCACGCACGCACACACGCACGCACACACACACACACACACACACACACACACACACACACACACACACACACACACACACACACACACACACACACACACACACACACACACACACACTCACTCCATGTGTGAAGGCATAATGGTAAATGCCTTCACTGCTCAAAACCGTAAAGTGCTTGTTTGTGTTTGAATACGCTGATTTGTAAGGCCTCAAATCTCAGGGTTAAGCAAATAAACACGGCGTACACATCAGAAGCTTACAGTAAATTTTTATCTACCCTGTTTCCTTTACCGTAGACACTGAAATACACACTCGAACCCCCTCTCTAACAGACAGTATTTCACTCACACACACACACCAAACAAATTAACGCAATGAAAACTTCACTGCTTGGCTTAAGGATACAAACACATGCAGCTAAGCATTTTTCCTTAGATAAATGGTGCCATGATGCTTTCTTATGATTATATAAGTTTATAAGTTAACAAAGTGATTAAAAACAAAGTTAACAAAGTGTCATATATTTAATTATAATAAATAATGCTATTAATTTAATATTATTATACAATTTAGTACATTATCACAAATTAAGTGATTTATTATTATTATTATTAATAACAACAACAATAATAATAATAATATAACCAATAACATGACCAATATGTTCACCAAGGCTGCATTTATCTGACCAAAGATGCAGTAAAAACAGTAATATTATGAAATATATTTTAAATATAATTTATTGCTGTATTTGCAGCAGCCATTACTCCATTCTTCAGCGTCACATGATCTTTTTCAGAAATCATTCAAATATGCTGATTTGGTGCTCAATATTCATCTTCTTATACTTACTTCTTATACTTACTTCTTAACAATCCAAGTTGTTACACTTAGTATGTTTTTGTAAACTGTGATTTAGCATTGATTTGAAACAGAAACCTTTTGTAACATAGGCCTGGTTTCACAGACAGGGCTTAGGTTAAACCAGGATTAGGCAATAGTTCAATTAGGACATTTAAGTACTTTTTATAAACATGCCTTTGAAAAAAACAACACTGATGTGTATCTTGAGACTAAACATAGGCACTGACATATTTTAAGATCAGTTAGTTCAAGTTTCTTTCAATTGAAACAGCTCAGATTTATATATTAGTCTGGGATTAGGCCTAAACCTTGTTTGTGAAACTGGGGGAATAAATGTGTTTACTGTCACTTTTCATCAGTTTAATGCATCCAAACTGAATAATAATAATACAACTGTTTACAGAATGCTACTAATTATGTGTGTGTGTGTGTGTGTGTGTGTGTGTGTGTGTGTGTGTGTGTGTGTGTGTGTGTGTGCGTGTTTGTGACAACCAAAATTATTCAATTATAACTAAAGTTGCAAAACAGGCTCACCTAAAGTTACTTATCAGCAGTGTTTGCTGCCCACACTGTGCTCACACCTTCTGCACCTGTGTGCATGAGTAATGCGCAACTGAAAGCCAGAAAAGACATGATGCAGCAGGATGACACAGGCTCATATTGCACATACCAAGCATTAGTATGCGCAAAAAAATTTGAAACTGTTTAAAGTTTTGGTACATTTCCCACTGACCTGGGAACAGTTTCTCTGTTTCCTTAATTCTGGCATTAGTTATAAATCAGTGCAACCGGGAAGTTTGGCCTATAGCAGGTCATTATGTACTGGTTTAAGAGAATCATTGGTTAGTTCCTGCAGAAATAGGGCTGGTTTGAGGGTCACGGTGGTGGGTTAGTGTGTGTGTGTGTGTGTGTGTGTGTGTATTTTGAGAGTGTATTGGGAGTACACAGGGTAAATAAATATTTGATGACTGTGTCACCTCTGCTCTAAGTCCTGGCCGGCACAAGCCAGATCATCATCTGACCTTCACGCACTCGGATGAATTATTCAAAATAAAATTGTCAATCATTCTGTCCATTCCATGTGGAATAGAGTACAAAGAACTGTTTATGTGTTTTCAAAAGCATCTAAAGAACAAACAAAAATAGGCAGACCACTGAACCGATATTCACAAAAGCACACAAACAGTCTGACAATAATGTGATAAACACCATCAAGTCTATAATAGTGCTCAAAATCCATTAGCATTCATATTCATTTCAGTGGCTGCATTTAAAGGGCTGATACCATGGACTGTCCGGTCCGCCTGTTGAGCTGAGTTCACCTGAGACCCCAGGGTAAACACTTATGATGCCTGATCAAACAAAAGCGAATAAAGTATAACTGAACATTTGCATTGAGTATAGGCTAAGCTAGCAGGCTGATTACCACATGGTATGTTAAAGTAGCATGCTGAATGGTTAGCTTGCAAAACCTAAGCTAACTAAAAATTAAAAATGTTTAATGTTTATTATTAGATATTTTATGTAACACTTTCAAAAGACATTAATGGTCGTAATTTATAATTCAGCACTAAACCTGGTACCGATTAATCCTTTTATGTAAGTTTAAAATATTTTAACGTGAGGCAACTGTAGAATGTATATCATATTTCTATTTTCATAACCACACTTCAATCTTGTCATGTGACACTTTGCTGCCACAGTAATTTATGACCGATTTATCAGTTTTAATCATTTTAATTTTTTCAAATTTTCACAAACTTCTTAAAATTGTGAAATATTTGATATTTAGATTCTCAATATTTGTGAGTAAATGTATTTTTAAAATGTTAGTGGTCAAGTTTGAAAGGTTATTTTATTAATTATTTATTAATAAACTAGAAATGTTTTTGCTAGCACTTATACTACCATACAGGCTTTAGATCAGTAAGATTGTAATTGATACAAATTACTATTAGAAATTAATTATTTTATTCAGCAGTATTGATCACATGTGACAGTAAATACTTTTATAATGTCACAAAAGATTTATATTTCAAATAACTGACATTATTTTGAACTTTCTATTTATCAAAGAATCCTAAAAAAGAATCAAGGTTTCCACAAAACATTAAATATAGCACAGCTGTTTTTATCATTAATAACAAATGTTTCTTGAGAACAAAATCAGCGTATTTCTGAAAGATCACGTGACACCGAAGACTGGAGTAAATTCAGCTTTGCCATCACAGAATAAATTCCTTATTACAAAATATTAAAATACAAAAGAGTTGTTTGAAATTTCTATTGTATTTTAAGCAAATAAATGCAGCCTTGGTGAGCCTAAGAGACTTGTTTCAAAAATAGTACAAATGCTTACTGACCCCAAACCTTTGAATGGTAGTCTGTGTATTTAAAAGTCCAAAACATAAACATTATCTCTGGCTCAGTTCCAATCAAAGCACAAAAACAGATTTGAATTTAGCAGTTTATCACGTCATGAACTGAATGCATCAAAATACCGCTTCATCATACTAAGTCCAGGTCTTCTAAGCTCCAGACCCACATATTGAACCGATTGGTGATCTGTAAGTTTGTTTGGGTGGTCCCTTCGATTAGAGCGCTGAGCTCTTAAAGCCCTCTGTATTGATAGATTTAATGGCTGTTCTTGTTTGTGTGTGTGAGAGAGAGTCAGAGACGAGAGACTGCAGTAAGCTGAAGTCCAGTAGTCAGCTCTTCCTGTGTCCTGTGTGAGTATTACATGGGCCCTTACAGTGGTCTGCCGTAACCTTCTCACATGGAGGTGTCACATACGATACTTCCTAATGCCCAGAGCCAAACATCATCTGATCGCTCCCCCCCCCTCCATCCTCCCTGTCTATGTCTATGTTCTCTCTTTGCTTTTGATGAATGATGGACCCTTCTCCTCCTCTCTCCCTTCTCCTCTTCCACCTGATTGGCATTTTTCTTATTAGAGCGGCTAGAATAAAGTATTCAGTGCCAGTCACGGGTCCCAAATGGCATCAGTTTGTGTTTGCTGTTCTTTTTCATAACCATCTTGTGTAATGATACACAAAGACACAAAGGCTATGATATCCCACAGCCCCATGCTTGCATTTCAGGGGGTTACTGAAAATAACAAAAATTCTGACTCAATTTCTTCTGAGGAATAAGCATTGCGAATGCCTTATTGACTGACTGGAAGCTGAAGTAGCTGCCTACGATTTTGGACACAGCCGGAGTCTTGATCAGAAGTTTAGTAATGTGTTTATTTATGGAACTGATCCAAAGTTTATATTGTTTTTTTTTCTAATCTTTTAAACAGTCATTTGGTATTATTGATAAAGTAATAACATCACATGGACTTTACTAGTTTTTTGGATCAGTGTTTCTTTCACTATATTTATAAGACACACACTTACTACTTTAATAAAAAAACAAGAAACTTATAACCTGTAATATTAAGGTGGTATGCAGAAACAACACTTGCTTCCAGAGATTTAAAAAAAATATATATTTTTTGTTTTTTTTACAAAAAGCATTAACTATGCCATTACACTACCTACCGTTCAGTAGTTTGGCGCCAGTAAGATATTATTTTAATTAAGTTGATCAAAAGTTACAGTAATACTTTGTTGTTACCAAAAATTATATTTCAAATAAATGCTGTTTTTTTAGTTCATTATTATTCATTAAAGAGCAGCAAATCAATATATTAGTATGCTTTCTGAAGGATTATGTGACACTAAAGACTGGAGTAATGGCTGCTGAACATTTTAAAATACATTAAAATATAATTTTAAAATATATTGCAATAGAAATCAGTTGTTTAAGATTGTAATAATATTTCACAATATTAGTTTGTACTGTATTTTTGACCAAACATATTAAATACCAATGCAGCTTTGGTGAGCACAAGACACTTTTTTTCAAAAGCAATATTGCCTGCCCCAAACTTTTGAATGGAATTTAAATATGCAATTAAAATGTAATGCTTAAGTAATTTTATTCAGTCATATATGAAAAGTTGAGTAAAACGAAAAAAAAAGCTTGATGATAGATATGCTGACTGTAAATTGTAAACTGACTGTAGCTGTAGTGGTTTATTTATCATACAGTTTTTCTTTTTGCACCAAAAACTGCTTTTTCTGGCATTTAATGCTTGGATAAAATTGTGTCTCTGTTCCCAGATTATACAGACTGTTCACAGGCCTCGTGAGTTTAAGTGTTAAAAGCATGACAGGGCTGGAGGAGGATCATAGATGTGCCCCCCAGAGGAAAGTCAGCTTGAGGCCATTAGCCTTTATGCTTGCTAAGCTATCTTTTCTTCTATCTGGGGAAGTCGTTTGTTCTGGCCTCTGCATTCTTCTGCTTCTCTTAAGTAGAAAGACAGTATAGAGAGCCACATGTCTTGCAAAGTTTCACTCGGAAAATTGCTTTAACAGTGAAGGGAAAGTTTAAGGCTACATAAGGCTAGCTGGCTCTTAAGTACAGCGCTGTAGTCTTTGTCAGGGATAAAGGACACTGTCCAAACAAGAGGGAATGAATCAAATTGTTTGTATGCTTTTGGCAGGATTCTGCCCTCTCCGATGTCTGTTAGTTATGGGACCTACCTTTGCTGTTACAGTGTGTTGCAATATTTTCCTCTACATATTGTATATCTAGAGCTGTTTTCCCTATAACCAAGTAGACTTTACACACAAAGAACAACTGTTGAAAGAATAGTATAGAATGGAAAGATTAAATATTTTCAATAATCACTTACAAAAAATTGCTGTGCTATTATAACTGATCATGGCACTGCCGCAGTATTTTTAAGTTTATCAAATTGTCTATTAAATGTCATTAATATGAAATAGCATCGTACATAAATGAAACACACAAACATCTTACACAAATGATAATTTACCAACATCTGTGAACTTACTAAATTTATATATATATATATATATATAATTAAAACAATGAAATTGTTATATATGTCAAGAATATAGGTGTATTTTTCATTAAAAAAATTGCACATCTGCTTATTGTTATTTTTGTGTTTTCCCTTAGTGGCAGATAGTTCTTTATCTGAATGATGAGTTAATATTTGAATTATATAATTTACATAGAAAACACAGCCATTTTTATGGTTGTGTGGCTTCAAGGCCCTTTCACAACAAAACCAAAATAAATCACCAAATACTTTACTGACACCAAGAGTGAAACAAATATTAATCATGATAAATAAATAGATTTATTCCAGTACAATAGGAGGTGCTGATCACCAAACAAATTCAAGCCAGAACATAACACTGCTCTACACAGCTTGACAGCATGATCTGAAAATTGAGAGGACCTTTGTTCCCTACTGTGACACACGTCCAAATAAAATGTCTTCTCCACAGGAAGATGCTAATATATTTTATTGAAGATTACAAGGACACACCAATATCATTGTGCATGGATAAATCATTTACTATAAGCACTGCAGTATTCCATAAAAATGTCAATTTTGAATTTGGTGACTTTAAAGGCCTTGATATACTTGCCACAGTTCTTTTTTGTTCTTTGCTTGGGGGGTAAAAATAAGTATACACTGTTAGTGAATATACTAATATTGCATTTAGATGAATATATGAATATGTGCTGCATGCTTTTCTCTCACTGACAAAGTAAACAGACAACAAAATGACAGCATCTGATCATAACAATGTAAATATGGTAAATTTCAAAGGTGGTACATTTTTCAGGAAAGTTTGCTTTGGCATGCAATTTCAAACTCCTGAAATGAACTCCAAACAAACTTAGTTTGGTACTGTCATGAACACGCATCAAAGACTGACACGGAAGAGAAAAATAGTTGAATAAAGTCATTATTTTAGTTTTCTTTTGCGCACAAAAAATATTCTCGTAGCTTTATAACATTACGGTTGAACCACTGATGGCAGATGGACAATTTTAATAATGTCCTTACTACCTTTCTGGGCCTTGAATGTGGTAGTTGCGTTGCTGTCTATGCAGGGTTAGAAAGCTCTTGGATTTCATATCTTAATTTGTGTTCTGAAGATGAACGAAGGTCTTACGAGTTTGAAACCACATGAGGTAATTAATGGCAGAATTTCTATTTTTGGGTAAACTATCCCTTTAGCTAATGTTAATGTTTCCATTATCTAAATTTATTGTAAAGTGTTACCAAGTAATTTGTTACTTGTATGATAGTGTACAAAGGCGTAATTTAGCGATGCACTAATGTCTTTTATTTCATATTAAAACAATAATTATGGGATGCAACCGCAGAATACACAAACAATTCTCTGCAGGCCTGCTTAATTGCTTTCTTTGTGAATCTGGCCCTGATTTCTTTCTCCTTATTTTTCTCTGGTCTCACTTCCAGCTGATATCCCAAGCAATTGAAGGCCTGTAAAAACCAGTCTGCCCAACGGCTCATTCCCTCCCCTCTCCTCTCTGATGAGAGCCTGGAAAAAAATAGCTGACTGTATTTGCCTTCTGCATCCTGCCAAGATCCACCTCGCTCACAGGCCCGTCTGCTGTACCTTAGG
Source organism: Schizothorax lantsangensis (assembly GCA_027422415.1). NCBI lineage: Eukaryota > Metazoa > Chordata > Actinopteri > Cypriniformes > Cyprinidae > Schizothorax > Schizothorax lantsangensis. Next base: position 24,825,518 of record CM049847.1, on the reverse strand, counting down.
GGTTTCAAATTCCTGCGAGCTGGGGATGAAACACTCATTTCACAATTAAACTGACCCATCCCTATTAGCTCAAGCCCCCCGGGGGATCACTTTCTGCTAGGTGGTGACAAATTGCTCTTTTGAACCGAAGCCTGGGCCATTATGGATGCCACATAGACTTTGTTTATCAATCTGTGCATACTAATAGAGGTCTGAATGGAGTGGGATTGAGTTGAGAATGTGGAGCCACTAAGAGCAGCTGATAGTGTTGCTTGTTTTTGATTTTATTGTATCAGATACATTTGAGATGGCGGTATCCTTTTCTAGAGCTTGTGGTTAAAATGATGACATGAAATATCCATTGTTATGTTAAAGGAATGTGTGCTGCTAAGCATTACAGATGGTGGACTTTTCCCCATATGTGCCTCGTACAAGGACTCTTAAGCCTCACCGGACCCTTGGTACCTATCTGTCATTCCAACATGGCACCTTTGGTTTACCGCTATGTTTTTTCTGGTATGAAATCGGATCCAGGACTCCAGCTAGAGCTCTTATATGCTGACAATGTTTAAAAAGGAATTTTTGGGGAAGCCAGCTGAAGGATTGGTCTCAATGATAATCATTGGAATGAAAATGTATTTTAAAGCTTGGGTAGCTCGTGTAATCTCCCAGATAACTGTTGTTTAGCAAGATGCTTTTCATCCATGTTCAAGGAGAGTCCCACTGGAGCAACCATGTGTTAAGCTTCATAGTGATGATACAGCAGGATTGTAATGTCAGTAAACCTGCAGTTCCTGCGACTAATCTCTGGGTTAGTGTTATGTAACCAACACCTTGACACTTAGGGTCGTTGGGTTTCCAAAAGCATACAGGTTTTATTCACAAACTGTTGATCCAGTTTGATTCAATCCACGTGTTGATTCCAATTATTAATTTAGTTGTTTTTTATTTTCCAAGTTTATTTTCTTTGCATATGAAAGAAATTCTCTCTCAGCTGTAAAACATGCTGTAAATTATACAGAACAGTGTTTCTGAGTGACCTGCATCGCTAACAGTGGTTTTGATTGAACTTCACTTAAAAATGGCTCATGCATAATTTGTGACTCAGTTGCACTGTACAAGAGTTATTGGTAATGTCTCATTCATTAGTTCATATTAATATTATGCTAATATTCTATCTTACATGAACTAACAATGAGCAATATAACTTTCACAGCATTTTTTTATGTTTTTGAAAGATGTCTCTTATGCTCCCCAGAAATGCATTGATTTGATCAAAAATACAGTAAAAATAGTGAAATATTTTTACAATTTAGTTTTTTTTTTTTTTGCTTTGAATATATTTTAAAATGTCATTTATTCATGTGATGGTAAAGCTGAATTTTCAGGACTCATTTATCCAGTTTTCAGAGTCACATGATCCTTCAGAAATCATTGCTTTGCTGCTCAAGAAACATTTTTTCTTGCTATCAGTGTTTAAAACAGTTGTGCTGCTTAATATTTTTTGTGGAAACCGTGATACATAATTTCAGGATTCTTTGATAAATAGAAAGTTCAACATAACATCATTTATTTGAAGTAAAACACGATACATGCATTTGTAACATTAATGTCACTTTTGATTAATTTAATTTAGTGCGTTCAAACGCGATTAATCGCATCCAAAAAAAAGTTTTTGTTTACATGATATATGTATGTGTACTTTGTATATTTATTATGTATATATAAATGCACACACATACAAGTATAAATTTAAGAAAAATATGTTATGTTTATACATTAAATAAATTTATATATAATATAAATTATATGAACATATACATGTAAATACTGTGTATACTGTGTATTTATATATACATAATAAATATACACAGCACACACATATATTGTGTAAACAAAAACTTTTATTTTGGATGCAATTAATTGTGATAAATCGAGATTAATCATTTGACCGCACTAATTTAATTCAAACACTCTGTTTATCCCCATTCCTAACTGATGGCCTTGGGAATGGAGGGTGTGATGTGTGTGATTGGGTTAGCAAGGAAGACAAACAGTGTGAATAAAACTGTGAAGAAAGACAAAGGAAACTGAATAAAAGTGTTAGAGCGGAAAAAAGGGACCAGAAAGGGGGGGGGGGGGGGGGGGGGGGGAATGTAGAGATTTGGCCCACATTTGCAGTGGTCTCAGACTGTGTGGGGGGCAGATCTGGGAAACAGGAAGTGCAGCAGACACCTGTGATTCTCATTTCTGCTTCCATCAGCACAGCAAGACTGGAACAAAACCCTGAAACACGCACACAGACCGTTCATGCACGCAGCACCTCACCTGGTCCCTGTCTGGCCTGGGGGTTTGAGCCCTTGTGCCAGCTAAACCTTTACTGACCCCTCAGAGCCCACTGTACGCTCACAGAACCGCATAATCCAAACCACAGAAAGAAGTCATAAATCCCCCCACCCTAGTAAAGCGTTCCCTCTATGTGCAGTTGCGATGGCAACCCGTAGGTCTTTTCCAGATGTTTTGGAGGCCCTTGCTGAGCAAAGTCCCTCTGTGCTGCTTTCCTGCTGTGCATTCACAAACAACTTCTAGGTTAGTGCCCCACCACCTGCTGCCCCCTAGAGCCACGCGCACAGACCTGGGAGAGCCATCATCACTAATTTCGAGAGTAGGTGAGGATGTGGGTTTAAGTATTGGGTTGTACGCTAAGGGAAGTCTTGAACAGCCACAGCTTCATGACAGTGAGTGGTGTACAGGGAGTTCATTGGGAGTCCGTGGTCCAGGTTTCATGAAAAAAAGATATAAAGTTACTGCTGTGCACTCATTTACACACCAGGGGATTTGTAGCCAGTCTTAAACTATTTGCTCTTTAACTATTTAAGTCAGGCTTGTGTAAAATTCATAATGTAAGAATTGGCTCCCTTTTCATATCTATCTATCTGTCTGTCTGTCTGTCTGTCTGTCTGTCATGTTTATCTTGTGAAGAGGAGGATAAAGGTTCACTAATCACTGACAGCAAGTGTGTGCATTTGCTTTGTCTGATTTTCCAGTTGTATGATCATCCGTCATAGCACCTGCCAAAGTGGCGTGCGCTGGGGCCTTGACCAGACCGTTCTAGAGGAGGGCCACGTGTCCTGGCCACCCCCTGAAGGGACGACAACACCCCAGAGAGAGCAGAGCAGGGAATGGGGGCAACAGGTGTGTGTTTTTAATAGTGGCACATAGAGCGCACATTTTTCCCCACCCTCAGTGATGCTAATGACGGACGTGATGTGACATGCTAAGAGACAGGAAGACAGACGGAATGATTGCTGGTGTTTGCAGACTGCCTGGAGAGACACTTTATAAATAGAAACCCAACACAGTTGTTGGAGTACAGCCTTAGAATGATCATTCTTGAAATTTAACTGCCTTGATGATTTAGTTCTGTGTTTTGAATCATCATCACGTTGCATGGTCCAACAGCTTTTTGGTTGCTAGCTGCCAAAATCAACAGCCAACTCTGCTATATCCAATCCACCAGTACACTCTTCTTCTTTGACCTTTACTGCAAATGTATTTGTCCTATAACTCCTCGTTTTCTTGAGTGATCTGTAGGATTTGTGGCAGTTTTTCACTTTCAGCAATTGTAGCTGTCTTGTATCTTGACTCTGACACTGTAGTAGCTTTCATGCATCTCAGACTTCACAGTGCTTCACTTGGTAGTAGTAACCGTGGTGCTGAGTTTCCTAGTTTGTAAACCATCTGCCTAAATGTGGACTTATGGGGCCTTAGGCCTTTAGAAATCTTTGCATAACTCCTTGCCGGGCTTGTAGTTTTTAAGAATTGTTCTTCTGGATGGCTTCAAATATGAACTTGAATGAAATTGTAATGAGCAGTCCACTGGAGGCGAGCATAGTGAGAATCCAAGTGCAGATTTATTAAACAAAGTGCAAACCAAAATACAAAAAGACTTGACTTGACTTGACTTGACTTGACTATAACTAAACACTCACCGACAGCAGGATAAATACATTCAATACACGACCAGGAACAAGACAATGACATGGCTACTTATAACAAACAAGGAGGGTCACATGACATGAACAAACCAATGGCAAACAAGACACATGACTAATACAACCAATCAGAACATGACACATCGAACAGAGGAACCAATAGCAAGGAGACAAGAGGGAAAGGGAAGCATGACACAAACAGGAACCATAACTAACCTTAAAAATAAAAGACATGAAAACATGAACATGAAACAGAACCAAAAACAGACCTTACACAAATCAAAATTTTGAAACAATTGACTCTTTTCAGTCTTCGTAAAGGTTTAATAGAGATTGTTTTTCAAGATGTTTACACTCAAAAAAATGTTAGGCCCAATTCTTATGATTTATGTATTTCAATTGCATATAAAATTTCCATCCATTTTGATTACATATTTTAACTTAAACAAACTAATAAACTATATGTGATGCAAATTTGCCCACCTTATGTAAATTGAAACAAGTAAGTAATACGATTTATGTACTGGTACCAATAAATCCAACTTGTTTTAAATACATGAGAAACATGTATATGTATTATTAGGTAATAAACCCAATGTACTTAAAATGCATCACATTAACATATTTTTTATCAATAAACCCAACGTATTTCATATATTTAATCCTAACCCACCCAATTACACTGTGCTACAACAAAATCTAACACAACACACAAAAAAAGAACAGTAAGACCATCTGGTTACATTATATAAATTTATTAATACGTCAAAGCATTTGGCTATATATGAGCTAGCAAGAAATACTACACAGTGTTCATACACTTGTGTGCAACAACAATGAAACAAAAAGTGCCTTCATATTTACATGAACATTAAGGTTAAACACTATTTTCGAAGTTTTTGCCACACTGTAAAAAGCGATCAGTTGACTTTACGTAAAAAAAATTGAGGAAACCCGTTGCCTTATAATTATTAAGTAAATAATAATAATAATAAATAAAAAAAAATCTGTGACATGCAATAATTTGGAACAATAGGATAATGGTCAGAATAAATGCCATAAGGCTCAGGCGTTGAGTGGCCTGCACCACCACACATGCATATTTAATTACATGTTAAGAGTACATGAGTACGAAAGGAACATTCTACATCTACATTTTAAACGTTTAACCACTTAAATGGACTCAAGTACAAAAATGACATCAAAAATGATCTCAAATGTCATTACTTAAGAGTTCTTTGGTGACAGCTTGGCTGTATCAAGGATTTTCTTCAAACGTGCACTTGAGCTCCGTTGCGTAGCTTCAGTTAAGCACATAAATCAGTCCAAAAAGCATCAAACACCCAAGACTGACACTGCAGAACTTCCACACCAACATCCGTAGGTTGGTCTCCATGACCAACACCAGCACCCTCTGAACAAAAGAAACATACATTATTGACATATTGACAACATTATGACATGTGAAAAACTTTAGAGATGAAAAGTTTACAAATTATTTTAATTTCATAGAACATTGAATTTAACAAGATATGTTCAATGCTACAACTATTTCTGGTGCTATATTCAATCCATCACTTTACACAAAGGCTAAACATGTTGAAATTTATATATTCATTAAATCATTACACTATTATTGAATATTTATTTTGTTTGCCATGGTACATTTTTTTTAATTTTATATAAATTATTAAATAATAGTTTGTACCTAAAATAATCATCACATTGACACTGTGCGTTTTTAAGTGTGGATTACTGTAAGAGTAAAAAAAAATCAGCAGGGAGTAATCCAATTATTCAAAAGTGACAGTACAGGCATTTATAATTTTACAAAAGATATCTAGATTCTAAATGCTAGTAAATAGTTAATTTAAATAAAAAAAAAATATTGCAGTTTTTGTTGTATTTTTTATCAATCAAATGAATGCAGCCTTGGTGAGAAGAAAAAAAAGATTTATTTATTTTTATCTTACCAACCCTAAACTTTTGAACAGCACTGTATATCCAAAAATGTATGTGTAAACATCACGTAAGAATACTAATGAGATCAGGCTGAATTAATAATACATTTCACGAAGTAATATTTTTATTAAACAAATATTTAGGGAAATTTCACATACACTAAAAAAAATTATTCTTGGCACCATTTTTTATTCAGTATTTGCATCTAATTTATTTTATTTAAATAATCGTTGTTTAAAAATGTATGTACTCTGATTACTTAGAATCAATATAAATCTGTTAACTTTCAAAACTATTAGATTTAATCAGTTAAAAAATATGAATAGGGTTTAAATAAAGCTGGCTCTGAAACAAGTCACACTTTATGTATAATGCATTATAAAAGTAGTTTTAATGCATTAATTATACCTTGTAATGCACCTTATAATGCATTGTACAATCTCATGAATAATTGTAACCACAGTTAATACATTATAACACTTATCAATTCATTGCTACACTAACACTATGCATTTTAAATTCAGTTCTAATTATTTACGACAAGATGTAATGTATTGCTATGCACATTATGAATAATTATAATGCATTATACCCTTTAATAACCCTTTATAATGCATTATGCATGTTTTAGTGCCTATGAAAAAGGTAGGTTTACGCTTTATATGGATACCTACGCTTATTAATGAGATCATATTGAATAGTTAAACACAACTTAGTAAGACTCAGCAAACAACAACTTTTCTCATGAACCCAGTGCTCTATCCAGTGGGTTCAGGGAAAAGTGCAATCCAGGGCAGAGCGGTGTGTGAGAACCGGAGACACCTTTAACAGGGCTGACCGGTTAAAAATGCGGCCATGGGTTTTGAGGGCCAGCGGTTCCATTATCCATTATCTGAACGCGAGGCTGCGGACACGGAAATTTTTTTTACCGGGCTTTTTCACCGGCTGCGGCATCTCCTAACACCTGCACCAAAGCTCTTTTGTCTCAGTACGCATATGCGCTATACTGGAGCTGGCCCTACATCTAGGCCAAGCTGTAAAAGAGTAGCTGCCTTTGTGCGTGCGAGTTGAAGTACTGGACCGATAAGATCTTGATGACCTCCTCTCCGTGCTCTTTTCTCCATTCTTCTGTCTGTTTGTCTCTCTCTCATGTGAATAAGCGAGAACCAGTCCGATTTGGTTCCCCTGGCCTTCCGAGGACACCCTGCTCTGGCAGCCCCACCGAGGCGCCTCACCTCGCCCCGGTGGCCTCCCCTTGGCCTGAACCCTTTATTGTGCAGGGACTAGCTCACGTTGAAGGAGGGGTGTGTGTATGTGTGTGTGTGTGCGCTTCCCGGGGGGGGTAATCAGGTCTTCGGGCTGCCCTGACAGCAGACATCATCTCTACACTCTTTCAGTATGTGAGAAGATCCCTGTCCCTGCGCCCTGAATGAAAGGAACCCTTTCTTTTCCCACCTCAATCATCTGAAAACCCAGTGTGGTAGGTCTACAGTAACCAGATACGTCCAGAGCCTCTGTCCCCCTCCGATAGGAACTACGGGTTGTTTTTCACCCACCCCGCTCTCTCTCTCTTTTTTCCTGAAGTCTACAGAGTGGTGATCATTTGCAGTGCAGGTGTCTGATTTTCATTAAAATTGCAAATTGAAGTGGATGCCTCATCTGATAAGAAGGGACAACTGGGACTCTCTCTTTCTGTCGCTTTCTGTTTCTCTCTCTCTCTTTCACTCGCTCTCACACTATCAGCCTGTGAGGACAAGCAGGGATGTATCTCACCGCACAACAGTGAACACTCTATCTTGACCAGAAAATGTTTCATCACTGATTAAAGGAACAGCTCAGCCAATTACTCTTCTTCATGATCTTCCAAACCCGTATGAGTTTCTTTTTGGAACACAGAACATGCAAAATAACCTGGGCGCTCTGTTTAATATAATAGCCCTATTCAGAAGGGACTCATTTTTTTAAATGACATTTGAGTTACAATTCTTATTGCCAACCCAGTGTCTGTGATTTTATATAGCATTTTGGACCAGGCTATCGACTCCAACGTGTTATTTCTTATATAATTCATTTAAATTTTTATAATTTATATTTATTGAAACCTTGGTTTACTGGTATTTGTAGCATAATTTAACATCTGTGTTGTTAGTAAATTACCTGCACATGAGTATCGTCGGCTTTGCTTGTTTGTGATCATATGCTAATTTGCGCCACTCTTGGTAGATTGCATTGATCATTCTGGAAATGCGCTCATTGTGCCTGTATTCTTACATTTGTGTATTTTCAGTAGATCTCTGGAATTTTTGCAGAGGATGTGTGAGGAAGACATGGTTCTGGCAGATTCGAATGAGATTAAAATTGCAAAGTATGTACACACGTGGTCGGAATTGTTGGTACCCTTGGTAAATATGATCAAAGAAGGCTGTGAAAATTATTCTGCATTGTTAATTCACAAAAATCTAACCTTTCATTGGAGAATAATAATTTAAAATGGGGGGGGAATATCATTATGAAATAAATGTTTTCCTCTAATACACATTGGCCACAATTGACGGTACCCTTTTATTCAATACTTTTTGAAACCTCCATTTGCCAGTTTAACAGCTCTAAATTTTCTCCTATAATGCCTGATGAGGTTAGAGAACACCTGACAAGAGATCAGAGACCATTCCTTCTTCCAGAATCTCTCCAGATCCTTCAGATTCACAGCTCCATGACGGTGCTTCTCCTCTTCAGTTCACCTCACTCATTTTCTACAGGGTTCAGGTCAGAGGACTGGAATGGCCATAGCAGAAGCTTGGTTTTGTGCCCAGTGACCCATTTTTGTGTTGTTTTTGAGGTTTGTGTTTGGATTATTGTCTGGTTGGAAGATCCAAACATGGTCCATTATAAGATTTCTAACAGAGTCAGTCACTTGTTGATTTTTTATCTGTTGGTATTTGATAGAATCCATGATGCCATGTGTCTAAAAAACAAGATGTCCAGGACCTTCAGCAGAAATATAGGCCCACAACATTAAAAATACAGCAGTATATTTCATTGTACACATGGGGTACTTTTTTATCCCTGTGTTCACCAAACCCATCTTGAGTGTTTGCTGCTAAAAAGCTTTTTTTTTTTTAGTTTCATCTGACCATAGAAGCCAGTCCCATTTGAAGTTCCAATCGTGTCTGATAACTGGATATGCTGGAGATTGTTTTTGGATGAGTGAGGATAATTTTTCTTGAAACCCTCCCGAACAACATGTGGTGATGTAGGTGCTGTTTGATAATTTTTTAAAAAGGTTTTCCCTTGAAGAGTCTTTAGCCACTCAAACTCTCCTTCTCACCGTGCATTAGGACGATATAGACACATGTCCTCTTCCAGGCAGATTCATAACATTTTCTGTTGATTGGAAATTCTTAATTATTGCCCTGATGGTGGAAATAGGAATTTTCACTGCTCTAACTCTTTTCTTAAAGCCAATTCACTAATTTGTGAAGCTCAATTATCTTTTGCTGCACATTAGAAATATATTCTTTGGTTTTTCTCATTGTGATGGATGATTAAGGGAATTTGAACTTTGTTTTCCCTCCTATTTATATTTCTGTGAAACAGGAAGCCATGGCTGGTTAATTTCATGTTCATAATCCCCCTGGAGTGCTCAAAATTGTAAATGTGGATGGGAATATACTTCAGAGATATTTTACTTTTAAGAATTTCTAGGGGTACCAATAATTGTGTCCAACGTGTGTATTTGAGAAAAAAAATTCACCCATTTTCAATTGTTTTAGTTCAATGAATGATTTTTTTTAAATATGAAGTCAAAACAACCAATCATAATAAAAAGTCTCATTAAAAGAAATGAAAACCTTCTTAAGGTGTTTTGCATAATCTTCTGTTTTATTAGTTTGTTTTTAGGGGAAAACATTTTGACAACATTCACTGCTTATAATGTTTGAAAAATGTGTGAAAATGTTTCAACATGCAAAAACATACAGAAAAACAAACTAAAAAGGTCAATAAATCTCTTAAAATATCAGATATTTTTTAATTTTTTAGTTATTAAGTGAATGATGACAGTTTCACTTTTGGGTGCACTTTTCCTTTCACGGTGACAAAAGAATACACATTAATCTGTCTGTAGATAAAGGTGGGAGAGAATGGAGCTTATCCAATGTGAGACATTGTTTCGAAAATCTCAGCCAACATCTTTATCAAAATGAACGATTGATTTTCCAAAACTCTCTGGTCTAGAGTTGTCTCTCCTTCAACATGTCACACAGCTGTGTGCGTCAGACTGTCCCTTTTCAGTTTAGTTTTGAGGCTTAATGTGGCATTTAGCAGTTTGGGGACAGGTTAGCAACATATAGAAAGAGAGGGAATCTCACAAGCTGGAATGCTGTAACTGGGAACAACAGCTGTCCGTCCCGCTCTCAGTCTACAGTGAAATGTCACACCAAATTTCTTTGTCCAAATCTCTAAATTAGCAAAGACGTTTGCGTAGCATGGAAAGTTTGAGAACACAAATCACAGCAGCTGTGGCCCATCTTTCTCGTTTTCTCCTTCATTCGGATCTCCATGTTTGACAACGGAATGATCTGGACCGTTAAGGGCTTTAAAGCTGCAGACAAACCACTTTCATGTGAAACTGAACTCAGCTCTTCCCACTACCAACACTTAGCTTAGAATGCTGTGTGTACTTAGTAGTCACCATTCCAAGAGTGTCCATAAAACAACAATAATAATAGTCTTACTAAGATGTTTTACATTAATATTACATTGACTCTTCTCACTTAAGCCCTGATTTATGGCTTCACACAGCTGGTTTCAACCCATGTGGTCCGGTTGATCCTGACCCCTGCCCTTTATAGAGGTTTCCGGTTGGTTCTGGTTGGTTTAGCGCATGGACTCTGTACAGCTGGACCTGTCTGCAGACTGCACCTGGCTAAGCAGGTCCTGACAGCATGTGTGTTCTCACGACATCATGCCACTGCAGCGCACCTGTTAGTTACCAGGCAGCACATGTGCATTCCAGCATAACGCTACAGCCGATTGAGTCACGCACAGTGAGAATGAGCTTCACTAATGAATCAAAGTGTGAAGTCGTGTCATCCTGTCATTGCATATTCAACATCCTGCTTGTTTTAACAAAAAATATAGACTACTTTTTAGCTTCTGCTACCATTTAATAATAAGACTTGATGTGGTTTTGCAATAAAATATACCATTAAGTAAAAATAAATTACCACCATGGTATTTTTTTCCTGTATGCCCCAGAACATATATATGCTGCTCACCACAGTAATGTATTCAAGTCATTAAGACCTTGCCAGTTTATGCCAGTTAAATAAACTGCTTAGACTTGTCTTAAAAGTTATTTATAATATATATATATATATATATATATATATACATGTATATGTGTGTGTGTGTGTGTGTATATATATATATAGAGAGAGAGAGAGAGAGAGAGAGATATTTATATATTTATATTTTATTTAGTTAGTAGATTGGTCTAATTTGAGTCTGAAATGTAAGTCCCATTACCCCTTGGCTAATTGCTAGTTGGTCAGTATAGTTCTTAAGGCAGTATTAGCATACAGTTGTAGCTATTTGTTTTTATGTAAATAGCCACAATGGCTTACTGGATTGGTGTCCCGTTTTCAAATATGAAAATATGAATATAAATAATATAAAAATGGTCTATTACTTTTTATTTGTTTTATTCACTTAAGACCTATATACAATTAAAGTTCTCTTTTGATGTTTAGGATATAATTTCAGATAATAACCCTTAGAAATACAATATGATAGCCAATATACTGTAATTCAAAAACTAGGCCTAATTTAAATAAACAAAGTTCTATTTACAAAAGAGAGGAAATTAAGTGCTTTAATATATATATATATATATATATATGGTTATTAAAACATTTTTGTACATTTACATTTTTTTAAACTTTTTTTGGGCCTCGTTTTAATTGGTCATCTCCACTGACATGATTTTGTGTGCCAGTAGCAGCTGCACACTGCGTTGTCTTCTGCTCATTCTTAAATTTTCTGTTTTATGACAGGTGGTGACTAAGGGCAAATTTGCACAACAACAATTGTACTAAAAACTGAAAAGTTTTTCCTTTGTCATGTATCCACGAAAAACTACTAAAAGCGCTGTATTATACATGCCAGGCCAGTAGTTGGCGATATCACTTTGGAAAGCAACACTTTGGGCCCTATCATACACCCGGCGCAAGGTGCAGCGCAAGTGTTTTTGCTAGTTTCAGCCCGACGCAGTTCTCATTTTCCCGTCCTGCACCGCGTTGTTTAAATAGCAAATGCATTTCGCCCATTTGTGCACCCATGGGCATGCTGGTCTAAAAAAGAGTTGTGTTCAGGCGCATTGTTGGCGCGTTGCTATTTTGAGGAACTGAAAATAGACTGCGCCATAGACCAACTCAAACCTGGTCTAAAGTCAATGGCGCAATATTTATTTTTTTGTTATTTAAAGAGCACATTTAGAAAATGCGCCTCTGGGCGGGACCACAACGTGCTCACTTTGCTTATTACACACAGGGACACGCAGCAGCATACAAACATGCCAAATATTAAAAATTAAAAGATTACAGTGTAAAAGAATATTATTGTGTAGGCTACATAAATATAAAAATGTCATGCATGTGATAATGGATAGTCATTGCCTGTATCAGAATTAGCCTATCTATTTGCTCGCGCATGAGCAGATCCGTTTGCTCTCTGGAGACGCGTTCAGTCTGTGCGCCTTAAAATTCTGCCGTTTAAATAGCGAATCCGCCATGGTGCGAGCGCAACTTGCTCTTAAAGGGAATGGGAGATGAGACTCTGATTGGTTTATTGCACGTTATGCCCAAAAACACACCCATTACTCATTAAGAGAATAGGGACAACCCTTTTAGACCATGTGCAGGGAGCGCCGACCGTTTTTCCCGTCGTTATACTAGCAAAAATGGATTCGGAAATGCCCTAAGTGCACCTGCACCATGCGCTTTAGATCTTTAAAATAGGTCCCCATGTGCATGTGCACGTACCAATATACTGAACACGTAATATGTATGCGCATGACAGCACATTTTTCACAAATCTGCATTTTCATAGTTTACACGGAGACGATAACTACAGTATCGTTATCAAAAACCTGCACTTTGAAATCCATTTTCAGGCCCCCAAAATGCCATTGACAAAACGCATGAAAAGTTTTCCGATTTAGTTGAAAACGGTGTGATGTAAATGGCCCCTCAGATGCAATACTGCCACCTACTGTGCTGGAGTGTCAACCAAATTATTTACGATATTGTGATGTGTAACATGATATATATATATATATATATATATATATATATTAAATAGCTCAACGCCCCTCTTTTGAATCCAGCACAGTGTTGTACAGCTGCTTTGAAACATTGAGTGCGTTTACATGCACCCTCTTAATGCGATTATAATGAGATTTTGACAATATTGCGATTAATCTTTACCTCATGTAAACGCAATAATTCGATCTAAATAATGCGATTAAGCTCATAATCGCAGCAAGCATAATCGTATTAACATAGGTGGTGTACGCCAATTTTAATCGAAATATACAGGCATGTAAACACCTTAATCGCAGTATTGCCGCTCTGACCAAAGTGCGCATGCGCTTGTGACATACATGAATGATGTGACATGCACCTGTAATAATACGCGGATTAGAAACGATGGCGGGGAAGAAAGCATCGCATTCTGGGGAAAACTCAACTAACGTTAGCTGCCACCAATCTCTGTTCCTTACCCTCATCCACAAACGGTGAGAAGAACGCGAAGGCAGCGTATTCCATCTCATTCTATGGCGCCGAAAAAGCGTGGAATACCGCCATACATATACGATTTAAACACACAAACTCTTCTGTGATGCAATGGCAGTTTTTTTCTTTAGCCAAAACTTTCAAATACATCAAACAGAGGACTAAGTTTCTCTTTTGACTTTTCTAAACATAAAGCTCTCCCGTCCCTACACTGATAACACCATTGGGCTACATGGTTACAGCAAGAAAGCTCTCATCATCATCATCATCATCATATACCATGTAATTGATGTAAAAACAAAGAACTTGAATTCATTCAACCACAAATTCCTGTGATGTGTTCTGGCAATCAGCTCTCTCCAACACCCTCTGTTGGGAATTACACTTGTCTGGAATATGAGCAAACAGGTCACACTCAAAGCATTCCAAGATTCAGAACTTGGGAGAGTTTTGGAAAATATGCAGCTGTGTCCAGATGGTCATTAGATATGGACGCCTGCAGCAATGAACAAACTTGGAAAACGAGTTAGATTTTAGATGCATGATTTGTAATATATGAACATATTACAATGACAGCAAATAAAAATGAATGGATGTGTGTGTGAGAGATATTAGAGCATCAGCATCTGGTCTTCTCACACACCAGGTGCGGCTGTTAGCTCTTGTGCTGCATCAGCACATAGCATGGAAATATGAGAGCGAATAATATAAAACACACATACCCAAGTGCGCACACACTTTGCTTAAATAGCTTTGAGGGTGCAGCATGCCCTTTAAAAACACCTGCACGTGATGGATGTAGATTTGAACACATATAACCAGTGGTCAGCATATGGCTGGGTCGATGACATGATGCATACTTTTTTGTCCAGATTTATTCAAAAATGCATAAAAAATGCAAGTCATTCATGCAATAATACCTTATTTTTTACAAACTTTTTAAATATTCTTATTGGAAAATACATGTATTTCATGTGTAAAGAAGGTATTCTTTTTTAGCTGAAAGTTATTTATAAAATCATTAACTTACATCTTTTCACAAAATTTTTATAAATTATTCAAAACAATATGAAATCTAAATGAATACAGAACCAGTACAAGAACTTACCACATTTTTAAACTTTATTATTATTTATCAAGTCTCTTTTTTATCATCAAATCTCTTATATATCATTGAACCGGCTACCGATTTTATAATAACTCATTATATTTACTTTGTGATGTCCATAAACATGCTCTGCCCGAGGGCTGAAAATACTTAGAAGCCTCAGACCAGTAATGAGAGGAACATACTCAGGAAGGTGACTCGAGCAATAAATTGCATTTGGCTTTCACTTGTAATGCTTTTGACCATGAACGCCTCGCTGACTGTAACCACACAGCATGCTTTCCACCACAGTCCAGTCTCTGTCATTTCATCGCCTTCACAAATAACTGGATTTGAGGTTAGAAGCATGTTTATGGTTAAGGAACTGTTTGTGGGGAGTCTGGATCGAGCCACTAACTGTACTTGGAACGTTCTACCACATATTTGCCACATGCCACATAACAACATCTAGGCTACATTTACACCAATAACACACATGTCAGGACGAGTTATCGAGAGGCTACTTCTGTACATTTGGCAACTATTGTGAGGAATTTGACTTTGATATGCTTGAAGAGTCCAGCTGAGCTTTTAAGCGACATGCTATGTAGTTGATTCAGATCCAATCCAGCGAGACATTAATGAGAAACAAATGTAAGGTGAAAATTCTGTCATCATTTACTCACCCTCAAGTCATTCCAAACCACGTGACTCTCTTTCTCCTGTGAAACACAAAAGAAGATATTTTGAACTATGTTCATGCAGCTCTTTTCCATACAATGGCAGTTAATAGTAATTCCAAAACGAATCATAGAAGCACCACAGAAGATGTCCACAGTGTTTGTGAAGTCAACGTTACACGAGAAACATCTAAACTTTACGTCAGATTTTAATCCATATTTAAAAAAGCTATTGGTCTTCAAATATACCAAACTTGAAACATTTAGTTTACAATTTAATCCTGAAATGTCTGAAATTTAAGTTGTTATTCAATTAGAGTCTTAGAACAAAATTGAATCCAGATTAAAAATGGCACACTGTGCCAAAATAGCTTTGGTCTTCAGATATGTAGAACCAAACGGGTGGAAGTTGTGGCCTAATGGTTAGAGAGTCGGACTCGTAATCCAAAGGTTGCGAGTTTGAGTCTAGGTCTGGCAGGAATTGTTCATGGGGGGAGTGAATGTACAGCGCTCTCTCCACCTTGAGCAAGGCACTGGACCCCCAACTTCTCCCCAGGCACTGCAGCATAAATGGCTGCCCACTGCACTGGGTGTGTGTTCACTGCTGTGTGTGTGCACTTTGGATGGGTTAAATGCAGAGCAAAAATTCCGAGTATGGGTCACCATACTTGGCCGTATGTCACGTCACTTTCAAACTTGAGATATTTTGTTTCCAATTTATTCCTTTCTGCAAAAACTATTACTTTCAAATTTAGAAAGTGGCCAGGACAGTTTTTTGGATTTTGGACTGAAGATACTTGTCCCAAGTGTGTTGTCAAACACCATTTTTCTCAGGTTCCTCTGACCTGGCAAAAACACCAGAAGAGGAAATAGACAGAAAAACCAATTTACTTTTGACTAGAAAAATCATGATACTTCTTACAAGTAATTATTCTTCCTGCAGAGGTTTGTATGGACATAAGGAAAACAAGCTCTTAGAGGGGCTGAAACTTTAGCCACATGTAGATGAGATTCAAATGAGGAGCCTGATTGACAAATGTGTAGAGAGAGTTTGCCCCCTGGTGGACAAGAGTTATGTTGACATGCACTACAATCACTCCATTCTGCTCTGGAGGTCCTATGGGAAGACCCTTATAAACCTCCTGATTTGTAGCTTTAATCAAATCTGAAATTTTAAATGATTCCATATGTTTTAAAATCACACATTCATGGTGTTTTTGGAACTTTACAATAACGTGGGACTGTCTTGTAATGATTTGTGTACATCATGAAGTCGGACTGGAGTTAGAAATGGCTTGTTTTGAAGCAAAATCAATTGGCTTAGATGTTCTCCTGCCCTTCGCTTGGGTTCTCAGCTGCTGAAATGCGAAAGTTGTTGGTCTAACAAAATCACAGCCGTAGGGTGGTGCCTCAGAATGCTCACACATGTACTCAAAATTCTTTAACATACCAAAGCACTTCACTTTTTTGTGTCTATCTCTAATGGTATCTGACTACATCCATATGTACACAAAGACTTGCCAAACAACTGCAACCTTTAAAGAACTGGCCAAACCGGCCAAAAATCTGGAGAACAGAAATGCACTACTGTTCAAAAGTTTGGGGTCGGTAAGATTTTTTTTTTTGAAGGAACTCTTTTTGCTGAGTTGATTTGAACAAAAATACAGTAAACAGTAATTTAAAATAAGTGGTTTCTATTTTAATATATTTACAAATGTAATGGAAAAGCTGTATTTGTAGCAGAAATTACTCCAGTCTTCAGTGTGATACTTCAGAAATCATAATATGGTGATTTAATGCTCAATTATCATATCTTAATATTATCAATGTTGAAAACAGTTGTGCTACTTAAAATGTTTGTGGTAACCATGATGCATTTCTTTCAGGATTATTTTATGAACGTTCAAAAGAAAAACATTTATTTGAAATTGACATCTTTTAAAATGTCTTTTATTGTCACATTTGATCAATTTAATGCATTCTAGCTGAAAAAAGCATTTTCTTAAAAAATAAAAAAAAACATATATATATATATATATATATATATATATATATAGTATATTGAACAGAATTGTATGTACACAAAACAAACCAAAACATAAGAATTTTGAATGCAGTAAAGCTGTTGGTGAACATCCCTTTGTTTGTCACTTTTTTATTTTTATTTTTGCCCCAATACAGTACTGAACCAGTTTGATTTGCCATATTCAATTAATTTAAGTCATTATTTGCTTAAAGGAATAGTTCACCCAAAAATGAAAATTCTGTCATTAATTACTCACCCTCATGTCGTTCCAAACCTGCAAGACCTTCATTCATCTTTGGAACACAAATTAAAATATTTTTGATGAAATCCAAGAGCTTTTTGACCCTACATAGACAGCAATGCAACTGACACATTCAAGGCCAAGAAAGGTAGTAAGGACATTGTCCTTACATTAAAAGAGTCCATGTGACATTAGTGGTTTAACCTCAATTTTATGAAGTTACAAGAATACTTTTTGTGTGCAAAGAAAACAAAAATAACAACTTTATTCAAGTGTTTTTTTTATCTCCTTTTTGTGTTCCACACATGAAAGAAAATCATACTGGTCTTGAAAAACATTATGGTGAGTAAATGAAGACAGGATTTTCAACTATCCTTTTAACATCATGTGAAATTGCACCAAAATCAGAATGTAAGCATCCAGCAGATGGCATTAGTGTTCCATGATTTATCTCTCTATTTACCATACTGTGAAGTAGTAAATTATATTATGTTTTTGTTTTTATCTGAGTGCAATTAAAAGTTTTAACCTAAAGCTCAGCATCTTTTCGTTGGATTTACAGTGTGATTCTTCTAGCTGTAAGCTGTCAAAGGAATAAGCACTTTGAATATGGTAACGTCACAGTTATGTCCTTCACTACAGCGAAAGTGGACACTTGAGATGACACGAATGACTATTTGACAGCACTTTAACAAGCTTTATTACAGACACTTGAGCCAAAGTTGCAAACAAACTACTTAATACAAGTGATATTGTCTAAATAAACACAGCCAAGGACATCCTCACTATAGGTCTCTTGTGTAGTTGTGTAATGCTATGTACAGTGGGTACGGAAAGTATTCAGACCCCCTTAAATTTTTCACTCTTTGTTATATTGCAGCCATTTGCTAAAATCATTTAAGTTAATTTTTTTTCCTCATTAATGTACACACAGCACCCCATATTGACAGAAAAACACAGAATTGTTGACATTTTTGCAGATTTATTAAAAAAGAAAAACTGAAATATCACATGGTCCTAAGTATTCAGACCCTTTGCTGTGACACTCATATATTTAACTCAGGTGCTGTCCATTTCTTCTGATCATCCTTGAGATGGTTCTACACCTTCATTTGAGTCCAGCTGTGTTTGATTATACTGATTGGACTTGATTAGGAAAGCCACACACCTGTCTATATAAGACCTTACAGCTCACAGTGCATGTCAGAGCAAATGAGAATCATGAGGTCAAAGGAATTGCCTGAAGAGCTCAGAGACAGAATTGTGGCCAGGCACAGATCTGGCCAAGTTTACCAAAAAATTTCTGCTGCACTTAAGGTTCCTAAGAGCACAGTGGCCTCCATAATCCTTAAATGGAAGACGTTTGGGACGACCAGAACCCTTCCTAGAGCTGGCCGTCCGGCCAAACTGAGCTATCGGGGGAGAAGAGCCTTGGTGAGAGAGGTAAAGAAGAACCCAAAGATCACTGTGGCTGAGCTCCAGAGATGCATTCGGGAGATGGGAGAAAGTTGTAGAAAGTCAACCATCACTGCAGCCCTCCACCAGTCGGGGCTTTATGGCAGAGTGGCACGACGGAAGCCTCTCCTCAGTGCAAGACACATGAAAGCCCGCATGGAGTTTGCTAAAAAACACCTGAAGGACTCCAAGATGGTGACAAATAAGATTCTCTGGTCTGATGAGACCAAGATAGAACTTTTTGGCCTTAATTCTAAGCGGTATGTGTGGAGAAAACCAGGCACTGCTCATCACCTGTCCAATACAGTCCCAACAGTGAAGCATGGTGGTGGCAGCATCATGCTGTGGGGGTGTTTTTCAGCTGCAGGGACAGGACGACTGGTTGCAATCTAAATCTGCAATCTGGTTGAGACCTAAAAATGGCTGTCCACCAACGTTTACCATCCAACCTGACAGAACTGGAGAGGATCTGCAAGGAGGAATGGCAGAGGATCCCCAAATAAACTTGTTGCATCTTTCCCAAAAAGACTCATGGCTGTATTAAATCAAAAGGGTGCTTCTACTAAATACTGAGCAAAGGGTCTGAATACTTGGGACCATGTGATATTTCAGTTTTTCTTTTTTAATAAATCTGCAAAAATGTCAACAATTCTGTGTTTTTCTGTCAATATGGGGTGCTGTGTGTACATTAATGAGGAAAAAAAATGAACTTAAATGATTTTAGCAAATGGCTGCAATATAACATAGAGTGAAAAATTTAAGGGGGTCTGAATACTTTCCGTACCCACTGTATGTTGCAGAATGCGAGACCACAGCGTTCAGTGCTTAAAAATAAAGCTTTATTAAGCTATGTGATGTGTTTGTCACATAGTGATGAGGTTATTGCCGTAGAACCAGGTGTTGTTACTGTGGCAACAGGCTGCTGTGCTGGGTGTGTGTGTGTGTGTGACATCTGTTTGGGCCGAGCTGTTTAGGCCGTTGCACTGGCAGCAGAGCTATTTGTCCATATGGAAAGGAGGATTAGATGATAATCAACATTTTATCTCCCTGCAATAATGTTTAATTTACAGTGGCCCAAATTGGACTACAAGCATCTGTATGAATAACTCTGGTCTAAACACTTTAGTTTTAATACATAGTTTTGAAATACAAACACGGTGGTTTCCGTCGGGTTTGTGTTTTTTTTCCCAGCCTCATTCATTTTAAGAAAAGCCTCTTTAGTTTCATGTATTAAAATCACCAAGCAAATTTATTCATATAGTAGCTTATTTATTTATTTTTATTTAATTCTATATTTATTGTTTTGCGTTATTGACAATCTAGTTCCTAGCCATTTTTTTAAGATAGAAAAATCTTTTAAGATATAAAGTTTTGTATAGCTTTCAGACCTTATTTTAGGGGTCAGAGCACCCCAAAATCTCTCCCCCGTTGTTTTCACTGTAAATTCAACTCAGTAAACTTCTAAGTGCATCTATCTGGATATACATGCATTGTGAAGTGATGCTCTGCAGCATTATTTCCTGTCACAGCGTGAGCATATGTCGTCAGTCTGACTGCTGTCTGATATTTGTCTGTTCTTCAAAGGAACTATTCCTCTTTGAGACTGATTAAGATGTTTGTCATGCTTTGGAGGACCCAGAAGAAGCACACTCACTCGGCATTTCTCATCGACTGAGGCGTGTAGGACTCATTTGTCTGAATCACTGCTGGATGTCAGACTCATGGTTCCCCTCCTCTTCCATTATCTATGACAGACGTCTTATTAATGAGTCCTTCTCAAACTCCAGACTAAAACCTGGTCCCCATCAACATCATCCTAAAGGGATAATTCATAGTGTCATCATTTACTCACCATTTGATGTTCCAAACGTGTATGACTTTCTTCTGTGGAACAGAAAATGTATGTTTCTCCATATAATGAAAGTCAATGAGGTCTGAAACAACACTGGACTGAATTTTCATTTTCTGGTGAACTATCCCTTTAATCAAGGCAGTGTATTTTCCTGTGACACTCTTCAGGTTCTCTGTGCTCTGCCAGTGTGTTCTGACATTTACGCAATTCCATGCATAGCTGAGTAAATGTCATTTTGTGTGGATATAAACTGTTTTTCAACATTGAATTACAGAGCAGTCTGACATGTACAGTACCTGACAGGCGAACGCTTTGAGAAAAACGTGTTATTCTTTCCTCGTGTCAACAACTGCAAACATGATGGAACTGTTTTATTAACCTCTGTATTGCTTTTGTCCCCTCAACCGATTTTTTACCCATCACGCAGCTGGGATACATAGATATATCTTGTATAAATGATAGCACATGTCCAATAAAGTGTGCTTTCAGTGGAAACATAAACTCATGTTACCTGATCTGACAGGTAGTGTGACTAACAAATTAATGAAAAAAAGTCACAAAAACAAAACTTTGTTGAAATACCTGATTCTGATTGGACAGTTGCGGTATTCTGTGGTGATACCAAACTGTACTATTAACTGGCATAACCATTGTAATTGTAACCTTGTCTTTTTTCTCACATAATTCAAATCAATATTTCAATATCACAAAAATAAATGGCATTAGGATGATAGAAGACCCCTCTGCTTCAAGGTCCTGATTACCTGATTATATGTTGTTTGTATTTATTTATTTATTGACTGCTTGATTGATTGCAGTAATTTATATCATCCTGCTTTTCCTTATTAACTTATTGCTGAGGTTAGTTTGTTTCTCCCTAAACTAGCAATTATTAAGTATAGACAGCTAAACAATTTCATATGGCTTATTCAATGCAGTTGCACACTTTTTTTTTTTTTTTTTAAAGAAAACATAAGCATTATATCCCATATGCATTACATACTGCATCGGCATTCATGTCCTTAACCCCGATTGGACATCAACATGACAAAAATAACACTGGCCAGAACAGAACAAATGAAAAATTTGGTTTTAGGATTGACAGAGACAGATATTGCTCTGACGCAAAGGGAGAACCTGAATGGCAAGTGTACTTTAGGCTGGCGAAAGGTGTAAAAAAAAATGACATGCTCGCTTGAATAATTAAACAGCCTCTCTCTCTCTCTCAGAGATCAATCAATGACTTTACTCGACCTACAAGTTCTTTAGATCTTCCAAGTTTAAAATGAACTGTAAAATGCTATCGTTGTTGTTTTTTTTAAATAAAACAACTCCCTCGGTTTTCATACAAAGCAATACTGCTGTGAGACAAAGCAAGCATTCGTAATAAGCGGTGCAGACCGGTCGGCATCAGCTAGGGAGCCGGATTAAAGGTGTGCTTATTTCCTAAAAGGATTTTGACCTCTGTGTCTCTGACAGGAGGAATCATTCTCTGACAGGAGGAATCATTAACCACTCGAAGCGCCGGCCGCTGCTGCAGCCACTCTGATGCAAATTTCATGTCAAAACATCAAACGCACTTCTGATCAAAGGTCATCTCCCCTTTGTGTAGGTGTTTGATAGCAAAATTTATATTTCATCTCCAACTGTCATAGTGCGTTAGAGTGCGCGAGGAGACAAGGGAGGCTCTGCGCTCGGAGCGTGTTGAGCACGAGTTGAGAGGAAAGAGAAAATGGTATTTTGAGGTGTTTATATGAGAAGTTTGTATTTTCAAAATTGTTTGCTTTTCCAGATAACCGACTTACCATATGAGGGCAGCAACTGAATGATAACTTATAAAGCAATATCTCTTCAATTTAAGGTGGGTAAATCTTTTTTTTTTGTTCTCCTGTTGCAATATAGTCTTTGCAATAAACTCCTCATCTAGATGTCTTGGTGTGTGTGTGTGTTACAGCATAACCCACAACTTAAATTGTTCTGCCAGGTTTAAGTGTATGTGTTTGTGTGTATGCATGGGGCCTAAAAGATCTAATATCACACAAAATTGTACAAACAATCATAAATTGAGTGAACATTTTGCTTAGTTGAGCATATTTGATTAGTAAAGAATAAAACATTTCCTAAAAATATTTATTATAATATTAACTTTGTAATATCATAAATCCAGAATATATATATATATACACACACACAC
The DNA here is from genome assembly GCA_027422415.1 of Schizothorax lantsangensis. Lineage (NCBI taxonomy): Eukaryota > Metazoa > Chordata > Actinopteri > Cypriniformes > Cyprinidae > Schizothorax > Schizothorax lantsangensis. The sequence continues at coordinate 24,802,251 of CM049847.1, read as the reverse complement.
ACACACACACACACACTATACTATATATATATATATATATATATATATATACATACACTAGAATTCAGAAGTTGGGAGATCTGCAAAATACTTTTAATGTGCAAGGATGCATAAAATGCATAAATGTTACAAAGTTTGATTAGTCTGTTCCAAAGAAATTATGTTCTTCCTCAAAAAATGTGTCATGATTTCCACACAAATATGTATTATATATAATAACAAATGTGATAAGAAATGTTTCTTGAGTAGCAAATCAGTACATCAGAATGATTTCTGAAGGATCATGGGAAGACTGGAGTATGATGCTGAAAATTCAAGACATTTTTATGCTGTAATAATATTTCACAATATTACTGTTTTACTGTATTTTTAATCATATAAATCCAACCTTGTTAAACATAAGAGATTCGTTTTTTAAAAAAAAAATATTGCAGTTTTATTTTTATTTATGTAAAATTGAAAGTGGTTTTAGACTTTTGGACCCTGCTACATACAAATATGCAGATTCTAATCTGCATATTTTCTGCCAGCATCTCTACTTCCATACTTTCTTCGCATTAGCCCACCTGAACATACAAGAATCCCATCCCAGCATTCAGCAGCTCTTCAGGAATAAGGTGGTGATATTAAACAGGCTGCACTGCACCTTTGGAGACGTCAGAGCCCATTGCTCTGCATTATCATTACTGCATTTTCTGCCGACCTCTTCTAGTTCCCATGCAAATGCGACACCTGCGGAGTGTGGCTGCTCAAAAGCAGGCCGGTGGAATAGATTTCACGGCTCATAATGCATAGCCGGGGAATGCAGGTATTAGAATGTGACACTGCATGCAAATCGAGTGAGCGCGAGCCACGTGATAAATAGTCAAAACGGCCTGGACCGTTGGCTGTTGGAAGCGTCCCTAAGGTGTTAATGTTGATATTTTGAGCCGGAAGACATCCATCATTCTAACCTCACTTTCCGAGCTTGACGTATCGGTGCATGTCAATCATCGGAGAACAAGTTACCTGCCAGATACGCTAATACTGCGATAGCGCGGACGAATCACGCGCTAACAGAATGAGACGTTCGCGTGTTGTTTATTTCGCACTGGTGACTCGCTGAAGTGTGTAGGAATAGAGATGGATCTACTGAGAGACGCGCCTGCTGTTCTTTTTCAGACCGATAGATGGTACCGTTGCACTTCCGCTCAAAGGAATTGACATTTGCATTCTTAGCGCATCCACATATTCATTCTTTGTGAATATGAGCATAGGTGTGTATTGGTTTAACACTTTTACTTTTCTGAAGGCATCACGCTGTGACTTTGTTCCTGAGAGGATGTTTTAGGTGTTTCTGTTGCTGATTACTTGCAAAGTTCATAACGGAGATGCAATTGAACTATTGCGAATATGTACAGTCTACAGTGAGCGAGCGAGCGAGCAAAAACGTCTCACTTACTCACTATGGTTTAGCTTTTTCCATTTACCTTCCTGTTTGAAAATGGAGAAATGCTCATTAAAAACCCACCACTTGTTTTGCCTGATGTTGTTCTTCCTGTGATGAAAATGAGTGGTTCTCAACATTTTTGCCTCAAAGGGCCCCCACTGTCCAATATTTAAAGGCCCCCAATATAAAATTAGATATATCAACAGTGGCAGTGTTGATATAGTTCAATTAATTAAACACAATTTATCTTATGATTCCCAAAGTTTCCAGTACTGTATATATCAATAAAAACCAATTGTTAAATAGTTAAGGATAAAAACGAAATATGATTTCAGTTTACCTTTTTAATATGTTGCAGTTCATATCTTTATGTTTTATATTTTTGGGTACTGTAATTATGTTAGATCATTTTAATGTACGAATAATATTCATTCTGTTTTAAATAAGTTTGCTGAGCCCCCCTAGTGGGTCCCGGGCCCCCGGCCCACTGTTGGAGATCATTTGATCTAAAGGAAACTGATTTATATGCCACTCAGGTTTTCTAATATGAGAATATGATGTCTGAAAGACCATCAGTGTTAGAGAAACACAAAACTCATCTCCGTAACAGATTGCCTTGTCGTAACATGTCCAAAGTGAGTCAATGTGAGATAGATAGATTCATTCCAATGGGCAATTTATTCTGTCCCGGCTGCATATTAAAGTCGAGCCTCAGTGTCCATTGTTGGGCATAAGGGATTAAGACTTTCACCACAGCACTAATACAGAGAGAGAACGAGATTAGGAAAAGTTATTCAAAAATTATCCGCAGATATTTTTTGAAGGACCATCAACATGCCTGGCGCAGTCCCTCCGGTGCAGTTTAGCAGAGGTATTTATTTCAGTATTTGTATTAGACTGGAGTCTTGTGTAGGACTTCGTGGTATGGTTTTACAGTGGTTTCGTTTTTATTGGTCAAATAGGTATTTTACTGTTCAAATAGGGCATTGCGTTTCTACTGACATTCCTCTTGGTTGTGGTGTTCCACAAGGTTCGATCCTTGGGCCTGTGTTGTTTTCAATGTATTTGCTCCCCTTGGCCTCCATTTAAAAAAAAAATATGCTGTCTCCTTTCATCTATATGCTGATGATACACATCTTTATCTTCCCCTACAGCGTAATAATAAGTATTCTCTTCAACCATTATTAGATTGCCTAAACAAACTTAAGCTATGGCTAACTCAAGCTATTTTTTTTTTACACGTTGTGGAAAATGTTGCTTTTAATTTTGATCTTGGTTTCCTTACTCCATATAATACACAGTGTGCCAGGAACTTGGGCATTTTATTTGACTCCAGTTTAAAGTTTGATAAACAGATTTCAGCTGTAGTTAAGTCATGTTTTTATCAACTTCGCCTTCTCAGTAAAGTTAAGCCCTTCCTATCTAGGACAAATCTTGAAACAGCTATCCATGCCTTTATAACATCTCGGCTTGATTATTGTAACTCTTTGTATTCTGGTATTTCTCAGTCTTCAGTTAGTCCAGAACGCAGCCGCTAGGCTGCTTGAAGGGAAGCGAAAATATGAACATATTACGCCTATTTTAATGTCCCTACACTGGCTTCCAGTCAAGTATAGGTTTGATTTAAAAATTGTATTATTTGTTTAAAAAGCTCTCAATAATCTGGCTCTTCAATACTTAACCGATTTGTTGCTTCCGTATACCCCGTCTAGAACATTGAGATTGTGTGACCTTGTCCTACTCATAGTCCCTAGAGTTAAACTTAAAAATCGTGGTGATCGCGCCTTCGCTACTGCGGGACCGAAGCTTTGGAATAGACTGCCTGCTTTTATCAGACGTGCCCTATCTATTAGTATTTTTAAATCTTATCTAAAGACATATTTTTTTCACCCTGGCTTATAACATTCCTTAGTATGTTTCCTGGGTTTTTTACCGTACTTTGTTGTTTTTATTTGTCTGTTGATTTCCTTGTTACTCTTATTTTATTTGTGTTTTATTCTTTGTAAAGCACTTTGGTCAACCTCGGTTGTGTTTAAATGTGCTCTATAAATAAACGTTGTTGTTGTTGTATTACTGCCATTAAATTTGCAATGTTTGCACGCTCATTCTCTCCCCAGGTCAGAGCCTTTGCCACACAAAGACCCATCATTAGTATTCCTTATACGACTTTGCACCAGACAACCAGCGCTGCTTATAAAAAGCTCCTCTTCTATCACAGAGAGACACCCCCCGTACACATAGTGATGGGCTTATTTAAGCATGAGATATAGGTGTATAAATGGAAAGAGAAAGCCGAAAACCTTTATCCAACAACACAAAACCTATCCTGACTAAATCTGTTCCATTTTTTGTTTAGCTCAGATTCAAATGGAATATGTAAAGGGAGTCAAAACATCTTCACTTTTAGAAAAGATGGATTTTCGTGCACGCACACTCACGCATATATGCATACGCACACACGCCTGCTCATAAATACAAAACACCGGCCCCTGCTAACAGTTGTCATGTTGTCAGATGAAATGACCTTTACCTAAATGACTGCATGTCTATTCACGCCACATTGAGTGGCTTTGCATCGGCAGACAGGCCTCTGTTGGACACCATCACATGTCTGATGAGATGCAGTGAATTTGAAAGAAATTAAAGGAATAGTTAATCCAAAAATGAAAATTTGCTGGAACTTTACTCACCCTCAGGCCATCCAAGATTTAGATGAGATTGTTTCTTCATCGGAATAGATATCTGCAGTGAATGGGTGCCGTCAGAATGCGGCGTATCACAATAATTCACAAGTAATCCACACAACTAGAACATTCTTATGGATTATAGACTGCTAATTTTACCTGAAGCAATGGTTTAAAGTTGAAATGCCTTAATGATGGATTTGTTTTTACAAACGCGCAGCTTTTTACTTTGCAAGATGTTAATTGATGGACTGGAGTCATGTGGATTATTGTATCAGCTGTTTGGGCTCATATTCTGACGGCACCCATTCACTGCAGAGGATCCTTTGGTGAGCATCTTCTTCAATTTCTCCAAAACTGTGAGGGTGAGAAAAGTTAGATTTTTGGGTGAATTCTTTCTTTAGCTGTTTGCTACAACAAGGGAAATCCTGAAAATGCTCATAAAATAATATTTTTATAGCATTACATTTAATATATTCCAGATTTTCACCAGGCAAACTAATCTGTTTATGCAATGTATGAATATTTATCTGGAACCTGGGAGGATATTACATTTTCAAAAAGAACAAACAGGGACTTTCATTTTTAATTACAATGACATTTACATTTGTTATCATTTTTGCTAAATCGAAAGATAGCATCCATGGTGAAGATATTTTCTGTTCCAGCTGAAGCACAAACCAAGTTCAGCTCTACTAGATTCCAGTCAATTCAGCTCAGTTCACATTAACTCCAGCAGCTAACTCAGCTCAGTGTTGTTCAATCAGCTCAATTCTGTGCAGCCTAACTACAGTTTACTGAGCTGAATTGATTTCAGCCCGAATAAACTCAATATCTGCCTGATGCAAAATGCTCAATAAGCAGTATCCCCGGAAACTGCTATAATTCATTGCTTCAAATACAGTATCCAATAACATGACACAACATCTGTGCAGCATAATCTTAAGATATTTCCATGTTAATCAGGACATCCATATCACTATAAAATTACAATATAGAAGCCATTTAGGTCCACTTACATTTGCATTTGCATTGCATATATATTCTTAGAAAACTTTTTTTTTTTTCTTTTATAAATAGAGGCTTTTACCCTAAGATATCCATCTCATGACAAAATACAGTATAGGAGCCTCATTTAGTTCCACTTATATTTCCTTTACGCTGCATGTTTTTAGCAGACACCTTCTTATTAAAGTGGTGAGACCATGCAAGACTGGATTTCAAAACTTTTACTCTAGTAAATGTTTCTGTTGTTGTTCAGTGAACCGGGGTAAGTTGTCACAGAGGAAAAATGTAACCTATAATTAATTAAGATAAATATATAAATGATAAAATAAAAGAATGAATAAAAATAAAGAAAATGTTCTAATTTAAGAGAGTTACATGCAAAACTACTGCTTGAGAACATGTAATTGGACTTTGACTGAAATCTTATATATGTGACAACTTACTCCGGTTTCCCCGATATGGTTTTTGCATAAAGTAAGAGTGTAGCAACTGTTGCATGTGAACATTAATTGTTTTTATACATTAACTGTACACATTACTCATTATTCATACTTGACCATTTCACAAAATTAACTGAAAACTGTCAAGGAATGCCATATTTTTCTTTGCACAATAGATGTGCTAAGTTATTGTTGAATAAAGTATTGCATTTCTTCTCATGGCAGAGACACACTGTTGCAAGGGCAGTAAAGCTACGGTGCCCTTGTTAAAGGAATGGATGCCTGAGGCTGGCTCAGATGCATCTATATCCAGGGTGTGATCTTAAGCTGGAACATTTTCATCTGACCCGGGATCAGTCCAGCCCTCTGGAAACACAGCCAGGGAATCAATCACATAGTAATGCCGACCACCCTCTCCCTCGGAGCTTTCTAAAAAACACAGCCCTCCTTCCCCCCCTCCTCTGCTCTCTAGGTCAGAGTTTGTCTATGAATTTTTCTGTCTCACTCTCCCAAGGGCAGCTGGACACTTCAAGCCGCTTGCTGAGACTGTGCTGTGACCATTTACTATGACGTGTATTGGTCAAGATAATAAGGACACTTGTGTCATATTTATGAGGTTAGCTGTGGTGCTTTCAGTTACTTCATAGCAAACTTTTTTTATTTATTTAGTGTACATTGGAAATGACTTGAACCAATCTAATGTATCACACAGTGGTCGTAAGAAAGCTGTAGTTTAGGGCCGTTATCAGGAGGAGACACATGGAACTTGTTCCTGGCCCCTGTGTTGAGATACTTGGGATCAAGAGGACCTCTTTGGTGTTTGCTGGGTCATGGAAATTGGCCAGCCTTGTGTGGCATAATGCAGGGCTTTTAAAACTGGGGATGCATTGGGGTTAGTGGAAAATAACTTTAAAATAGAGAGAAAAATATTATAGACTATTAAACATTTAAATATGACATTACTACTATTATTTTTTGTTACTGACAGCCCTTTTTAAATCCACATTTTTAAAAGGTTTCACATCTTACATCAATCTAATATATATATATATATATACGTATATATGTGTGTGTGACCCTGGATCACAAAACCAGTCATAAGTAGCATGGGTATATTTGTAGCAATACAATAAATTATATGGGTCAAAATTATCAATTTTTCTTTTATGCCAAAGATCATTAAGATATTAAGTAAAGATCATGTTCCATGAAGATATTTAGTAAATTTCCTACCGTGAATATATCAAAACTTAATTTTTGATTAGTAATATGCATTGTTAAGGACTTCATTTGGACAACTTTAAAGGCGATTTTCTCAATACTTAGATTTTTTTTGCAACCTCATTTTCAAATAGTTGTATCTTGGCCAAATATTGTCCTATCCTAACAAACCATGTTGTATTAATATTTATATATGTATTAATGGTTCTTAATATTATTTAGCCAAAAAACAGGCATGCCGAGTAGTGTTGTTCTAAAGCTGTGTTATAATGTTTGTGTAGAAATAAAAACAAATAACTTCCATTATAGCCAAAGCTGGAGTCGCTTTAATACTTATACAGGGCTAAATTATGTGATGAAAAGGTAAATCCAGACTTGTGGATTATGGAAGATATTGCTTTCGGTAAGAAAATCAAATGAAGCAACATATGAGAGATGGCCTATTGGATTGACTTGCATACCGGCACGGCATGAAGATCAAGTACTAAAGTTGCATTTTTTGCCTCCAGTCCTGAACTCGAGGACTATGTGATTGCCTCTGTGTGATACATTACATTGACATGATTGCTGAATATTCTCCTGAGGAATGGAATAAAAAATGAAAAAAGTCCAGAGAAGTTTCTACTGGGATCTCAGAATTCATGGCATGCAATTGGATTTGCTGAATGATCTTTCCGTGTGGCTGCAGTGATATTGATGACAGCCAGAGCTTTCACACACGGTTGCTCACCGCTCGTGCTGGGGGACTTTCTCTAATCCGATTCTGCTATTAGAGCAGGAGACCTCTCAGCCGGGGGTCCGTCACTCTCTCCCTCGCTCTCTGTTCTCAGAGCTAAGCAACCAAACTGAGCTTCATGGGGCTTACTGCTGTAGAGAGGACAGACTGAACAGAGGAAGAGAGAGAGAGAGAGAGAGAGAATTAGAAGGATGCTAAAAAAGCATGATTGTACAAAACTGGATCCATCAATTTGACAGGTAGGACAAATGAGTTCCCTTACAGCAGGTTCCACTGTGCCTTATTTATTTGCATTAATAACCTGAAGGACAGATGCAGTGCGGCCACTAAACCTAATGAAGTGTTACCACAGAGAAAGAGAGATAGAAACTGTGAAAAACTATTAGTATTATAAATGAATAGTGTGACATTAGGTTACATTCAGCAAGATCGGACTACATATGTATACATTTTCAATAGACTGTATATATGAAAACAAAAAAAGCTCTGCAAGAATTTCTTTGTCTTACTCATAGTTGTCTCTGCATATTAAGATGTTTCTAACAAAAATAAATAAATAAAAATAATATTTACATGCACAGTGTATAAATCACAGTTTTTTGGACAAAACAAGATGCTATCCTACTGTAAATGAATGAATGACTGACTGACTAACTGTCTGACTGACTGACTGACTGACTGAATGACTGACTGACTGAATGAATGAATGAATGACTGAATGACTGACTGACTGAATGAATGACTGACCGACTAACTGTCTGACTGACTGACTGACTGAATGACTGACTGACTGACTGACTGACTGAATGAATGACTGAATGACTGACTGACTGAATGACTGACTGACTGACTGACTGACTGACTGAATGACTGACTGACTGACTGACTAACTGTCTGTCTGACTGACTGACTGACTGACTGACTGACTAACTGTCTGTCTGTCTGACTGACTGACTGACTGAATGAATGACTGACTGACTAACTGTCTGTCTGACTGACTGACTGACTGAATGACTGACTGAATGACTGACTGACTGACTGACTGACTGTCTGTCTGACTGACTGACTGAATGACTGACTGACTGACTGAATGACTGACTGACTAACTGTCTGACTGACTGACTGAATGAATGAATGACTGACTGACTGACTGAATGACTGACTGACTGACTGACTGAATGACTGACTGACTGACTGACTGAATGACTGACTGACTAACTGTCTGTCTGACTGACTGACTGAATGACTGACTGACTGACTGAATGAATGAATGACTGAATGACTGACTGAATGACTGACTGAATGACTGACTGACTGACTAACTGTCTGTCTGTCTGTCTGACTGACTGACTGACTGAATGACTGACTGACTGAATGACTGACTGACTGACTGACTGTCTGTCTGTCTGTCTGTCTGACTGACTGACTGACTGACTGACTGACTGACTGAATGACTGACTGACTGACTGACTGACTAACTGTCTGTCTGACTGACTGACTGACTGACTGACTGACTGACTGACTGACTGACTGATGACTGACTGAATGACTGACTGACTGACTATATGTAACAAAACAAACTGCATCATGTGCTAACATGTAAATTACCATGTAACATGTAAATGAATAAAGGTCCAGTTCTCACTATTAACTAACTATTAACTATGACTTTTTTCCTCAATAAACTGCTAATTACTGCTTAGTAATAATTGGTAAGGTAGTTGTTAAGTTTAAGTATTGGGTAGGATTAAGGATGCAGAATACGGTCATGCATTATATATATACATAATATATATACTCTGCATTCCATTATAGACATGGCAGCTCATTTTAAGAAGGCCTGGCGGTTTAATCGACAAGTTCCTCTGTCATTGTGGAAACCTCCTGTAACACATTAGTTTTGCACGCCATCCTCTCATCATTCAGCATTCCTCTGCAAACAAATTGAGAAATAATTGTTCAGTCATTTGAATAAGTAGCTCCCCAGCATGTATGATAACCATTGTTAAGACACACAAAGCTCCATTTCTGTTCTAGGGAGGAAGATTGTTCTCTCTGTGAGATGGAGCCACGAGTGATGGACATGTTACTCGCAGATGCTCGCATATTCATTCCACGTATGGGGGGTAGAGAGGCACTTTTTAAACATGAGGCGGGAAGCTTGGGCAGGTATTTACAGCTGCCTCCCATCGCGTTCGTATTTGCCTCATCACGGGTGGTGAGGGAAGACACGGGAGACTGCATATAATAACCTATTAACGACTAAAACACACATTTAAACTACAATTACACCCCCTGTTTCTCTGCTTTTCATTTCATTCCCCTACAGCATCTGCAGATGCTCTAACATGGGTCTCCAGAGGCATATAATAACCTATTACCTCCACTTTTCTGTTTTCTCATGTTAATTATATTTGACTAAAACACACATTTAAACTATTTTCTTGTCTCAATTACACCCCCTGCTTTCTCTCCCTCTTGCTTTTCATGGCAAATGAAAGCGTCACTTGCTTGACACGTGAGAACAAGCCCCATTAAGCTACAGCGTCTCCTCTGCAATTCAGTGTTTTCAACTGCAGCAATTTTTCCGGAATCTGTGAATCACATATCCATATTCTTCCTGTACTTGCTCAACTCTCGCACTTTGCAAAGCGCTCTGTTTTCTTGGTCAGCAAAAGATTTAGTATTTCATGTTAATTATAACTTGTTGCGATATGTGCGTGAACCAACAATAAAATGTTGCCGCAGTCACATTTATCTGTTTTAAAGAAAATTGAACACGCATCTTAACACTGCTCACTGGACAATTCACTTTGAAACTGCTTAGAAAAGTGCAAGAAGCAATGTAATATTATTTTTTGCAAAAATGTCGCAACAGGCCCGTATTTTTCATAAGCCAAAAATGACAATTATGCTCATGGTGATTGCAAGGATTAGGGTTCATATAAACAGAACTCTCAGAATCTGAAATCAAACTGGATTCATCAATTTAGGTTTTAATAAAAATCTTCAAAGATTACCAAAACATTTTAGACTGCGCCGAGATGCATGACTTTGCCATCGCTAACACCTTTTTTAAGAAGCGACACTCTCACCTTACGACCTATTCCAGAGGAGGGCACTCCACACAGATCGACTATTGGATGTTACGTCGCCGAGATTTGAGGCTAGTGCTTGATGCCAAGGTGATCCCCTCAGATGACATAGCTCCCCAACATCGGCTGCTCATCCTTGATGTCCGGCTCTGCTTGCAGCAACAACTGCATGTGCAGAGGACAGAGCATGAGCGAATTAGATGGTGTAAATCAGGGGTCACCAAGTTCGGTCCTGGAGGGCCGGTGTCCCTGCAGAGTTTAGCTCCAACCCTAATCAAACACACCTGAAGCAGCTAATCAAGGTCTTAACAGGTATACTTGAAACTTCCATGCAGGTGTGTTGAGGCAAGTTGGAGCTAAACTCTGCAGGACACCGGCCCTCCAGGATCAAGTTTGATGACCCCTGGTGTAAATGGTCTGAACTAGAGGGCTGCATTGGGTTTGGGCTCCCGCGGGACCCAACGCAAATCTCGCGGGAGCGGGCGGTTTTGGGGAGACCCACGGGGAACGGTGGGATTTGGCGTGTAATAGAAATAGTCAACGCACGAATTTGAGAAGGAAATTAAAGCGGCTGTTTACTTGACAAAAGCAAAGCAAGGCAAGTCAGACATCTGGAAACAATTCTCAATTGTCACTGAAAAAAGGGAGAGTTAAACTTATTAGTAAGTTGTGATAAATGTGCAAAAGTGTTTGTTTACAACGAACATAAATCTGGCACCTCTGCCCTGAGGCGACATACCTATTTTCTAAGTTATATGTGTTTATTTATTTAATAAGTTAAAGTTATTTCATGTTGTGCTTTGGCTTATTTACTTAAACTGTTTGTTATAACAGTTAAACTGTTTGTTTAGTTAATCGTTTGGTGCATGCATCATGCAGTAGGTTTAAAAACTGAGGTGCCGCTAGTTGTGGCTTTGTTTTAACGGTTAATGTTTTACAATGCTAATAAAAAAAATACCCGATGTTTTTGACATATGTAGTGCTTTGGTTTAGCATTACTTCATCTGATTTAAATGCAGTCATGTTTAAAGCCTGTTATTCTGGATGTTAACTTGAACAAATATTTAGTCTGATCGTATTTGTGTACATTTTTCACAAGCTCTGAGAGAAACTCTGAGGGAGCAGGCGGGAGTGGACACAAACATTGCGGGAGCGGGCGGTCCTGGTCAGAAATTCAGCGGGAGCGGGCGGGTGCGGGTTTAAGAAAACAGTCCCGCGCAGGGCTCTAGTCTGAACCCAAGAACAGAACACAAGAACGAATTGGCAACAGCCCTCGATGCCCTTAACATCGATTCTGATCAACGAGTGGAGACTTTCTGGAATGCAATCACCACCCAAATCCATAAAAGGTCCATCAATGTGCTAGCAAAGACGAGGCAGGGAAGGCGATTTATTGACAAGGTGACTTGGTGGTGGACAGAGGAAGACCAAGCAGCAATCAAGGCTAAGAAGATGGCCTATAAGGCCTGGTTTCAAACACGTCTGGCCACCAATTTGCAACAATACAAAAATAAAAAAACAATAAAAAAGAGTCTTAGATCAGTGGTGAAGCTGGCAGTAACAAAAGCCAAGGCAAAACACTACAATGACCTGTATGATTAACTGGATATGCAGGAAGGGGTGAACAAGATCTACCGCCTTGCTAGCTTTCAACACAAGTCCTCCCAAGCCATTGGCCGGGTGGCGCATGTTAAGGTGAGTGGGCCTGTACAAACCACCTGTAGTAACACACTCTCCTCTATGCACTAGACACTTTTCCTAACACTGCTATGTACACAATCCCACAAAAGACTCAGCAATATATGTATGTTTACATGCTCATGCACCACTACAAATCATCTTGTACTGTTCCCCAGCCAGCTGCTGACTCCCAATGTTTCTCTCTGCACATGTACAGTATTTATGTGAAGCATTCGCATAGTTTGTATAGTTTGTATTTTTTATCTTTATCTTTAGTTGTATAGGATAAACATTTAGCAGCTAATCAAGGTCTTAACAGGTATACTTGAAACTTCCATGCAGGTGTGTTGAGGCAAGTTGGAGCTAAACTCTGCAGGACACCGGCCCTCCAGGATCAAGTTTGATGACCCCTGGTGTAAATGGTCTGAACTAGAGGGCTGCATTGGGTTTGGGCTCCCGCGGGACCCAACGCAAATCTCGCGGGAGCGGGCGGTTTTGGGGAGACCCACGGGGAACGGTGGGATTTGGCGTGTAATAGAAATAGTCAACGCACGAATTTGAGAAGGAAATTAAAGCGGCTGTTTACTTGACAAAAGCAAAGCAAGGCAAGTCAGACATCTGGAAACAATTCTCAATTGTCACTGAAAAAAGGGAGAGTTAAACTTATTAGTAAGTTGTGATAAATGTGCAAAAGTGTTTGTTTACAACGAACATAAATCTGGCACCTCTGCCCTGAGGCGACATACCTATTTTCTAAGTTATATGTGTTTATTTATTTAATAAGTTAAAGTTATTTCATGTTGTGCTTTGGCTTATTTACTTAAACTGTTTGTTATAACAGTTAAACTGTTTGTTTAGTTAATCGTTTGGTGCATGCATCATGCAGTAGGTTTAAAAACTGAGGTGCCGCTAGTTGTGGCTTTGTTTTAACGGTTAATGTTTTACAATGCTAATAAAAAAAATACCCAATGTTTTTGACATATGTAGTGCTTTGGTTTAGCATTACTTCATCTGATTTAAATGCAGTCATGTTTAAAGCCTGTTATTCTGGATGTTAACTTGAACAAATATTTAGTCTGATCGTATTTGTGTACATTTTTCACAAGCTCTGAGAGAAACTCTGAGGGAGCAGGCGGGAGTGGACACAAACATTGCGGGAGCGGGCGGTCCTGGTCAGAAATTCAGCGGGAGCGGGCGGGTGCGGGTTTAAGAAAACAGTCCCGCGCAGGGCTCTAGTCTGAACCCAAGAACAGAACACAAGAACGAATTGGCAACAGCCCTCGATGCCCTTAACATCGATTCTGATCAACGAGTGGAGACTTTCTGGAATGCAATCACCACCCAAATCCATAAAAGGTCCATCAATGTGCTAGCAAAGACGAGGCAGGGAAGGCGATTTATTGACAAGGTGACTTGGTGGTGGACAGAGGAAGACCAAGCAGCAATCAAGGCTAAGAAGATGGCCTATAAGGCCTGGTTTCAAACACGTCTGGCCACCAATTTGCAACAATACAAAAATAAAAAAACAATAAAAAAGAGTCTTAGATCAGTGGTGAAGCTGGCAGTAACAAAAGCCAAGGCAAAACACTACAATGACCTGTATGATTAACTGGATATGCAGGAAGGGGTGAACAAGATCTACCGCCTTGCTAGCTTTCAACACAAGTCCTCCCAAGCCATTGGCCGGGTGGCGCATGTTAAGGTGAGTGGGCCTGTACAAACCACCTGTAGTAACACACTCTCCTCTATGCACTAGACACTTTTCCTAACACTGCTATGTACACAATCCCACAAAAGACTCAGCAATATATGTATGTTTACATGCTCATGCACCACTACAAATCATCTTGTACTGTTCCCCAGCCAGCTGCTGACTCCCAATGTTTCTCTCTGCACATGTACAGTATTTATGTGAAGCATTCGCATAGTTTGTATAGTTTGTATTTTTTATCTTTATCTTTAGTTGTATAGGATAAACATTTAGGGTAAACAGTTTGTATAGTTTGTATTTTCTATCTTTATCTTTAGTTGTATAGGGTAAACATTTATATATAGTATACCTAGTCAAATCTGTCAGTAGGTTAGTTTTGTGTATAGGTTTATAGTGTTTTACTTCATTGTTGTATGTCTGTATTTATGTAGCACCGTGGTCCTGTGAGGCACGACATTTCGTTCCACTGTATGTCCCCACATGTAGCGGAATGACAATAAAGCTCAACTTGACTTGACTTGACTTGGATGCAAACCATCAGCTACTTCGAGACACACCAGCCATCCTACAACAATGGTGTGAATATTTTTTGCAGATCTCCAATGAAGAGTTCCCACATCCACCATTTCCCAGTCCTGAGCCCATTTCCGGACCCCTCCCACCAATCAGTGTAGCTGAAGTATTGGCAGCCATCAAAAAAATGAAGAATGGTAAAGCGACGGGACCAGACGATATTCCAGCTGAAGTCTGGAAATTAATGGGATGGCAGGGTGCTGAGATCTTGGCATTACTCTATAATAAGATGATTTCAGAAAACAAGCCACCTAAAGCTTGGACAACCAGTGTCACTGTGCCAATTTGGAAGGGAAAGGGTGATGTCAGTGAATGTACCAACTATAGACCTATCTGTCTTCTGTGTCATACAATGAAAATTTATGAATGGATTCTTGATGGACATCTCCGAAGTATCGCCAGAACCACCCCAAATAAGTGCGGTTTCACCAAGGAATGCGGAACGATCGATGCTATCCATGCTGCCCATCTACTTGTGGAGAAATACCGAGAGAAAAACTAAAAAGTCCACATGGCGTTCCTGGACTTTGAGAAGGCATTTGATCGGGTCCCCCACGATTTGATCTGGAGTGCCCTTCGATCGCATCAGATCCCTGGGGCCTATGTCCGATGGACCCAACTCCTCTACCAGGACACTCTCAGTGTAGTCCGCTGCCCGGTGGGAATCTCACCAGCTTTCCACGTTAGCGTTGGAGTTTACCAAGGATCAGCCCTTTCGCCCTTTCTATTCATCCTGTGTATGGATACAGCAACGGAAGATATCCAGTCAACACACTCGTGGACGCTCCTGTATGCTGATGATGTTCTACTCGCAAATGAAGAGCATCAGACTCTCAATGACCAAGTGCAACAGTGGAAAGATCGGCTGAATGAAAAGGGACTGCGGCTCAATCTTACAAAGACCGAATATATGGAATGCGGCCTACAAACCGTATAGGTACCATTATAGTAGACGGTCAAGACCTGAAGAAAGTGAAACATTTCAAATACCTCGGCTCCACTCTCTCGGCAGACGGTGACAGCCTCCCAGACACGCGTGTCAGCGTCACCTGGTTAAAGTGGCGCCAAGTCTCAGGAGTATTATGCGATCGACGATTACCCATCCATCTCAAGGCGAAGATCTATAAGACCGTCGTGTGGCCAGTCACACTCTATGGAGCGGAATGTTGGCCTGCATCCACCAAACACCAGCAGGCCCTCCACAGCATGGAGATACGTATGCTCCGATGGGCGCTTGGGCTGACTCGACTGGATCGGGTCCGGAATGAGGACGTGCGGAACATACTAGGAGTGGCCCCAATCAGTGAGAAGATGAGGCAAGCAGGTCTCCGTTGGTACGGCCATGTCGTCTGCAGCGGAGAAGAATCAGTTGCCGATGAGAATTGCACCTGAGGTCGACCGAAGAAGAGGTGGATGGACCGGATCAAGCAAGACATGAAACAAATCAATGCTGCCCCCGAGGACGCCCTAGACCGGAAGAAGTGGAGAGCGATGTGCCAAACAGCTGACCCTGCACCAGTGTGGGATAAACGCTAGGAAAGAGAGAGAGAGAAAGATTACCAAAACACTTAAAAGGTTTATTGTTTATTGTCAATAGTGTAGCCATGTATGAAGCACAGCTCACACAAGTTACTTTCAAAGTAAGCAGCCTTCTGTTGAACTCGTTGCAACTGGATTGGAATTATATAATAATTTCAACTCAAACCAATATTTTGTCCATGTAGTTTATTTGATGAGCATCCATGGATAATGGGTGCAGGATAACGTACAGTCAGCCATCATTATTGCAAAATAAATCCCTTCAGGGTGATACAAGACCTCTGTGCTCCTAGTCCCGGTCCTGATGACATCATACCCTAATCTTAATGATGCCATAAATTGCTTTGAGATGCATTGCAAAGCAAGCAAGGCCATATTTGTTGATTGGTGTTCTGTTCCTGGCAGGTGTGAATGCATATATTGAAAAATGTGACTGGCTAACAAAGCAAATGTCTTTACTGTCAAAAGCTGAAATTGAAATGCCATAAATGCCTCAAGCAATTCCAGATAAAAAAGTACAGCAGCTTATCAAGTAGGACTGCTATATTGGACAGGAGAGACTTTCCTGATGGAATACTACAAGGTTAAAACCTTATAGCGTGATTGTAGCTTTCCGCAGTCCTGAGCATATTCTGAATTTTGCAAGGAATAGAGCTTTTCAAGTTTGACCTGTTCACATTTTGAATTAGTAAATCCGCTTTGCTCTGATGTTAGTACAAAGTGTGTAGTCCCAGGGATATATGATGATATGGTGTGCTGATATCAGGAAATCTGGCACTGTATATAAAGGTAGCAGTCTATAGGAATGTAAACATAAGCAAAAAGATATTACACAGCCAAGGCAACAGAAAGCCTTTCATTTCAGTGCAATTTCATGGCCTTTCTAGTTGTTGTGGAGGAAAGGAATTGGAAAAATATGAAATCGATTGCCTGGATTGCGGTTACACCTTATTGGACCACCTTTTTGTGCAGTGTTAGACAGTGTCAAAATAGATCTCGTGTGCTAGACTGACAGGAAGAAAAGAAAACAGTTCATGCTGGGCCAAAACATGTGCCTTTATCCTCTGTCCTGAGATAAGGGCACACAGAGCCAAGAATCAGGAAGCATGAGAACAGGAGTGTTGTAATGGATGACTTAAAATGAATTAGTACATCTGATATATTCCAGGTCCATTGTTTTTATATCAGTATGTGAAACAAATATGAATAATGTGTATTATTTTGAATAAATTATTCATATTCAGGCTGCCTGTACTAATGGAGCAGGAACCACTATCGATTTTAGGAAATAAATTACCTTGAAAAAATTGCGATGTGTGAGACAGCGTGCCTGTAAATTACAGATATCTGTATGACTGAAGACGAACCTTGAAACAATCCTAATGAGAGAGATTTAGAAATAAAGTTGACTAGAAATGAAAATATGCCCCATCTATTTTCCAAATGCATGTTATTCATATTTTTGTGAATAATTCATTCATGCATATGGTCATCTTTTTAAAGCATTTTTCTGACCTCGCAATTTTTTATCAGAATGTCATAACTCGATTTTCCGTTAAAACCATTGATGTTCTTACAATTGACTGCAAGCTTACATTCAGACATGCTTATATCCAATTAATTACAATGGACAGAACCAAGTCCCCACTCTTCCTTTTTTCTTTTTCGATAATCAGTTTCATTGGGATGTACATCACAATATTGAAGAAAAGCTCTGTTGCTACTTCAGTTTCATCAAGACTTTAAGTAGTTGTTATTTACCAAGTCTGTGGGATGTAGATTTGTTGAGTGAATCTCACACAACCTGTACAACATTTCACTGCAAAGTAAGAAAAAATTATATTATTTTCAGTCAATTTAGATTTATTTATATTTTTCTGGTTTAAAAAACATTAATAAATATTTAAAGTTTTCAAAAATTGTGGTAGATTTGTTGTATTAATTACAGTATTACAGTAATTGTATTATTAATTGATGACAATAGGAATTTAAAAAATCTCAAAATAAAACATAAAGATGCATTATGTCAAGTGAGAATTTATATGAAAAAAACAATGTGCTTAATTACTAAAACAATGATTTAAAAAATCTTAGTGCTAAAAACAGGCTGCAAGGCTTCAATTCCTCCTCTCTCTCCCCTCCCCCTCCCCCCATTGATTTTGGGAAATCACCAATATTCAGAGGCGGACAGTAGTGAAGTATTTATAGTCTGCAGTAAAAGTACTTTTCAAGTGTCTGTACTTTATCAGAGTGTTTTTCTTTAGAAAACTTTACTTCACAACATTCCAAAGAATAATATTGTACTTTTTACGGCACTACATTTCATATTAAATATAATTGAATACTTAATTACATTAGAAATCTAGGCCTATTACTTTCTTACTTTTACTCAAGTAAAAGTAATTCAAAGATTTACTTGAGTACAAGAAAGCACTACATTTTTATTGTTCTCAAGTATTAAAGGTAAAACAAACAACAACTTTTATTTATTAAATGAAGTGCAATAAAAAGTATGACATTATGCTTTGGAATGTAGTAAAGTAAAGCTTTCCAAAGAAAAACACTCTGATAAACTACAGCTACTTTTAAAATTAACTTGAGTAAAGTAAAATATTTCACTACTGTCTGCCTCTGCCAATATTTTGTCAGATTCATCCTAATCAGGGTTAAAAACTTAAACTTATGAAAGAATGGATAACTGAGGGATGAATAGGTGAGTAAAATTAGGCATTGGGCTACACTAGGGTTTCCCAAATTGGGGTTTGCAAGGGTTGCAAGAGTTGATGAAAAGCTAATAAATAATTCAATCATAAAAATACAAATTAAAATCAATAACTTTAAAATAAAAAATGTATATTTTATTTGTTCGCCTCCATGTGACCATTAACCAACATCAGCATAACACTGTTATTATTTTATTTGATATTAAATCATTTAAATATTAACTTATCCACACTTGTCTGAAGATACACTCTGGCATGACAGCTACAGAAATCAAAGTTAACTGATTTGTTTTTTAACCTAATGCCTAATTCTTCCTGGCTGATCTGGAATAAGGTTCCCAAAAACACTGATTACTCCTAACATTTCTTTACTTTCAGGGAGTTTTCCCTGGCCATTGTGGCATTGTGTTTGCTCACTGGGGGTGAGCCTGAAATTATGTAAAGCTGCTTTACAACAATTACTATTGTTAAAAGTACTATACAAATAAATCTTAAGTGAACTGAAAAGAAAAGAAAGAGTGTGAGCTGCGTGACCTCTTTTTATCAAGCTGTTTTTTACCTTTAAGCTTTAAGCTGTGGAAGTGGTAGCACTTGATGTCTGTAGAATTTCAGCTAGAACAGAAGATACATAAAATGTGAAGAAAGATAAAATAGCTTTGTCACCTGTTATTATTCAGGGTAACCACCATATATATGAAGGGCACACGTCCAAACCAGTATGCAGAGATCAGAATAATAATTTTCAATTGAGCCATTCTTAAACTTGTATATTTAGTCCCGCTAATCCTGAATATTTGTTTACGTTCTAGCTGTTAATAATTAACTGTATACATTTAACTCCCTAAATCCTGGTTTATCTTCATATTTATCAGTTATTCATATCACAAACACAAGCACGGACGTTCCTGATGGAATATAAACTCCCTTGATATTGCTTTGAACTATTTAGCAAAAACAGACGGCCTCGGAAGGCTATTGGCTGTCACGAGCGGTCGGCGACGCTGAATGGCTGCTGCCTGTTTCCGGGGCTCCGTTCCATTAGTGACGTTTTCCCAGTCGCCGTGCGACAGATTGGGGAGAATGGCCGCCAGTGGAGGTTAGATCTTCTCTTCAAATTACAAACTTATTTCCAAAAGTTTTCTAGTCTTTTTACGCGTTATTCATCTCTGATATTATGTAGTTTGGTCGGAACGAGATAGAGTTAGACGGTTTGTTCAAATATACGGCGAACTCCGGTGGTTGTTTGGATATAACGTTAGGCAGAAAAGTACGGAGAGGTAACTGTTAGCGGCTAGCGAGACTAACGTTAGCTCAGTCAGTGGCTGTGTAAACACTCGCTTATTTGCTCGCTGGTTTACGATACAATTCATTCAGCTGCGTTATCCCTCGTGTAACTCTGTACTTTCGCCATATGTAATGCGTTGTCACGGTTTATTTAGTGCTATGAAAGGGCTCTAGTCTGGACTTGAATGGCTCGAGACCGGACTAGCCTGATGTTGTGCTAACCGGTAAAACAGCACCAGGATTAGCACAGCTAACGTTAATAAATTAAGCACCGACAGTCGCTTGCTCGTAGTAACTAAACACAATTCTTCTGTCAGATTATCAGGAGAGGATTAAATGTCCAAAGTTATCGAAAGCATTACTAGTTCTTTGAAACATATTGCTAGTTTTCCTGCTGTTAACTAGTTTTACAGTAATATCATGTGGGGGATGTGGTTGGTTGGTTAATGGATAACATGTTTTGTCTGATTTTGTTGTTCTGAACAGCTCTAATAGATTATTAGTAAGTAAACTTGGATGGCACTGACTTTGTACAGAGCCTGTGGGTTTGGAACATCTGTAGAATGAGCTCTTAAATATTTATTTCCAGTTTAATTTTTTGCATTGAAACTCAATGTAGTTCTAAAAAACAATAAAGAGCTAATAAATTGTAATATGGGAACTGGGCATTTTTACATGTCAGTTTAAAAGTTAGAAACTAAAACTTGACTGCAAAAGAGTCATGCTTGTAATTTATAATGTTTGTCACTGTAAAACCTGCAATCATCCCAGCTGTCTAACTCTTTTGTCTTGTAGACATAGGAAAGCTGTTACAAGTACAGAATGGGACTCCAGCAAGCACAAGCTACAACGGGGTAGATGCCCTACATGCCTGTAACATCCTCCAGCAGCTTAAAGCCTTGTACGACGAAGCTCAGCTGACTGACATTGTCGTGGAAGTGGACCATGGCAAAACATTCTCTTGTCACAGAAATGTCCTCGCTGCCATCAGTCCTTACTTCAGGTGGCTCCTCCACACACCAATGTTTTAAACCTTTAAGTAGGGCTGGGCGATATGGCCAAAACAATTATCACGATATTTTTTTTCATATCAGTTGATATCGATAATTATCACGATAAATGTCAAATCTTTATTTCTTTCAAGTTTAAAGACAGATTTTTGCTCCAAAGTGAAAGTTGTAGAAACCAGACCATTAATTTTCCTTAACAAAATAAATATCTAAATAGAAAAATTAATTTCTTAGTTTCTGCATGGTCTAATGAGTGATATTGTTACAAATCAAGAAACAGGTTTGGGTTGCCTGATAATATTAATAATAATATCACTTTTTTTTTTGTCTCTTAGAAATGCACATTTGTTAGCAGCTTGAGTTAGGATGCAGAGGTACATTTTTGTTCATTATCAAAATCAGTAACATCTGTAAAAATTGTAGCAACCTCAGTTTTATATGGTTAAAATTATTCTGACCAAGGATTTTTTTTTTATTAAGCATTGGTCTCCCATTGTAGCATACATTTAAATCATGATAAACAGTTAAAACCACACATTTAGCACCTCAATACCATGGTAAAAATATAACTGAAACAGTAGTCTAAAAACATTCAGTATAAATGCACACATGCTATAGCTTAATCACAAATACTTATTATAATTATATACTATTACTCCTGTAATAAATTTATATGTGAATATCCCACATTTCTGTCACAATACCATGGTGCAGTGAGTGTTACTACAGTAAATCCATGGTAAATGATGGTGATGTGTAGATTGAAAAGCCTTCTGACTGTCTCGTTGCACACACTGTTTCTCCTGTTTGGCTTTGGCTAGTTTAAATCGGAGTCATTTGTTCATCACTGAATTCGCGCTTCACACTGGATCTCACAGTGCTGTTTAGTGCTCGCGTGACCGAGTAAACGCATCTGCTCTAGTGAGCTCGCGCCGCGCGGCACTTTGAACTTTGATCCGAACGGATAAACGGTCATTTTGGCGCGATTCAAATGAGTCGCGATGTTTCGTTCCACTTTTGGCACATAAACATATCAAACATTTATCGAACTCTTCATATCGTTTTATCGAGGAAATTTATATCGTGATAATTATCGTTATCGAATTATCGCCCAGCCCTACCTTTAACTATAAACCATTTGCATAACATTTGTTGAGAAACTGTGAAGTGATAGAAGCTAAGATTGAAACACAGACCCTTCATTTACTGAAAATACGACAAAAGACTTAACTATTAAATTATTATACATAGTTATGATGGCTTTAAACTGTTTAGACAGTCAGACTTTTCAATACTTAATCAGCAAAAACTTTAAAGGCGTGTTCCTGGTTCAATACAAGATCAGCTCTATCGGTAGCATTTGTCCCTCAGTTAAAAAAATTTTTTTTTACAGTAAGCCAATGTAAGTATACAGGGCAAGCAATACATATAAAAATATGTACTCTTTCAAAAATATAGCCGCTTGACGATATGTTTAAATCATTGTAGACATTGTTAATTCCAATCTTTCAGCTTTGATGTCATGACCATGCAAACCTGTTAACTCTGGCATGATATGCAAAATAATTAAAGTATTGCCACCTCAGCGAGACATTTGCACTTGCAAAGGGTAAAGTTTGCTGATTGATCATTTTTGGTTTAAAAAAGTTTCGGTTGAAGTTGACTATTTTTCTTCTTTAAATAGAAATGTAACTTGTATTGAACCTCCTTTAACAAAACTATACATTAACTGTAATAAAAAAAAAGCTTTGGAGCGCCACTTATTTAGGCTTGAACACGCTTGAGTTAAGTACTGGAATGGAATCACACATTGTAATACCACAGTTAACTAAACACATATTGTCATAAAAATGATTGCCATAGCCGCTTTCTTTCCTCTGGAAATTTTTTGAAATGCAGTCGACAACACTGCTTTGTTTTGTTCACATGGTAATGGTCTTTGTTTTATCTTTTGTCAGATCCATGTTCACAAGTGGCCTTACAGAGAGCAGTCAGCGGGAGGTGCGGATTGTTGGCGTGGAGTCTGAGTCCATGCATTTGGTTCTGGACTACGCTTACACCTCACGTGTCACTCTCACTGAGTCTAACGTGCAGGCACTGTTCACTGCCGCCAGCATCTTCCAGATCCCAGCCCTCCAAGACCAATGTGCCCAGTTCATGATCAGCCGTTTGGACCCTCAGAACTGCATCGGGGTCTTCATGTTCGCAGATGCTTATGGCCACCAGGAGTTGTGGGAGCGCTCGCAGGATTACATCCGCAAGAAGTTCCTATGTGTGATGGGAGAGCAAGAGTTCCTTCATCTGACCAAAGAACAGCTGGTCAGCATTCTCAACAGCGATGATCTGAACGTGGAAAAAGAGGAGCACGTGTACGAAAGCATTGTGCACTGGTTAGAGTATGACTGCTCACGTCGGGAGGCAGATTTACCTGAGGTTTTTGCCAAATGCATCCGCTTGCCCCTGCTGGACGAGGCCTTTCTGAGCCGTATACCCCCAGCCTTCGCCCTGGCATTGTCCAGGGATCCCTCGGATAAGGGTCTGCTCAATGGCACCAATGGCTGCCCGCAGCGGCTGGGTATGACTGCATCCGAGATGGTCATCTGCTTCGACGCGGCTCACAAGCACTCAGGGAAGAAACAGACCGTGCCTTGCCTGGACATTGTTGCCGGGAAGGTGTACAAGCTTTGCAAGCCACCTAATGACCTCAGAGAGGTTGGCATTTTGGTCTCGTCAGAGAACGACATCTTCATCGCTGGAGGCTATCGGCCGAGCAATAGTGAGGTGTGCATCGACCATCGCGCAGAGAGTGACTTCTGGCAGTACGAACATGCTGGCAACAGGTGGCTCCCGCGATCGCCCATGCTGCGGGCGCGCATCGGCTGCAGGCTAGTGCACTGCTACGGGAAACTCTACGCTCTGGGTGGTCGAGTGTATGAAGGGGACGGGCGAAATGCTTTGAAATCTGTAGAATGCTATGATGCCAGAGACAACTGCTGGACAGCGTTCAATCCCATGCCGGTGGCCATGGAGTTCCACAGCACAGTAGAGTATAAGGACCGCATCTATGTGCTGCAAGGTGAGTGGGGTTATTGCAGAGTCACCTGAAATCAGGGTCATCAAAGTGTGCAAACACATATATCCTTGTAATTCATTAGCCTGTCATGTCTTTTAGCTCTGCTTAGATAAAAAAGGTCAGGTGGGTTCACCTCTCTCAGCAAAATCAGCAATAACTGAGAGCACAAAAGAGCTAGACTAGTATTTCATATTAGGGATGGAACGACATTTCAGCCACTGAATATTTTCAACAGACAATGCCACAGAAATTGAAATAAAGACTTTTAAAGTCAATATTACACACTGAAACATGCTTTCTCTAGTTTAAAAAAAATATTCCAACAGTTGTTGCCTATGTAATATCACACCTGTTTGAAAAGAAGTAAAGGTGTAATCAGTTAAATAAAAAAATTAAAAATATTAATGACAACAACAATAATAAACATTATTATTAAATGTATGTGTGTATATCAAGCGGCAACCTCCCGCTCCCTCTCTTGAAACCAACACGGAAGTGACTAAAACTGCAATTCATCGACTGGCCGCTGGAGGCTGGCTCAAAAAGGGAGTCAGTCCCATAGAGTCCCCATGTTAGAATGCCCAACTTTACAGCAGAAAAAAATAAGTTTACAGCCTGGTACAAAAAGTGGTTTTGGTCTATATAGCTAAGTTTGCCCTTTGTGACAACTGTGAGGGGGGTGAATTTTTTTATATTCATTTTTTTTATACTGGTAAATAATATTTCTGGTAAATACTCCTTTATTTAAAATACTGATTATAATTTTATTATTAGACTAGAACACGTTGTCATTCTTACACTATAATACTGAACTTTGATTTCAGTGATTTGGACTGTGAGATGGACACTTGCTTCTTGCACTCTGTTGCACTTTACTTTTGCTTTAAAAAAGGATTTCATAGAAATTTGGATTTAATTTGGTTTAATAAAATATTCTTAAGTAAAATTGTTGTTTCTTTTTGTAGGGAATTAATCGTTTAGATTAATCGATTAATCTATAAATTAGTCGATAGATTAATCGAAATTAAAATAGTCGTTAGTGGCAGCCCTACACAAGTCACACTGTAATTTAAACGCGGTAGACTTTAATGGACAGTAAAATAAAGGCAGAATACCATATAACTGGAGTTATGTCTTTGCACGGCAGCACTGCGGTCACTATAGACGGGTGTGGTTTCAGCTCAGGTTCACCCACGTCCCGCCTTTTTGCCCATTTTCGATTATCCAGGAGTGACGCGCTGCCAAGATGGCGGCGGTCGGCTCCGCCCACTTTAGGCTTCAAAAATGCTCTTCAGAAACCTACGAGTGACGTCACGGACACTACGTCCATTTTTTTTTTTACAGTATATATATATATATATATATATATATATATGATCAGCCATATATAAATAAATAAAACTAGACATGTTTGTTGATTGAATTAAATGTGAAATAAAATATAAATATTAGTTTATATAAATAGTTAGTTGCCAAGGCAGCAGTTCTAAGTTTTGCTTGAAGCACTATGATTAACTGGAAAGAAAATAAATTAAAATAAACACAAATTTAAATATTAATATTAACAAAAACAAATCAATAAAAATTACAAAATGAAATAACATTACTGAAAATTGAACTAAGATTATAATGAAAGCAAAAATAACAATAAAAAGGTAATTCAAAATATTAATAAAAACTAAAAAAAATTCAACCTTGTGAGTCCTGAATTTTCAGTTTTGGACAAGTAGTTTAATTTAGGTGCTACGTAATATAAATTACTAATTTGCAATATTAAGTATTTAGCAATTTTGGCCATCAGTTTGGATAATGATCATTCTTTTTTTTTTATGACTTTTTCCCAGGAGAATACTTCTTCTGTTTTGATCCTCGCAAAGACTACTGGGGGCATTTACCATCCATGAATGTTCCCCGTACTCAAGGCTTGGCTGCCCTGTACAAAAACTGCATCTACTACATAGCAGGCATCTGCAGAAACCACCAGCGCACGTTTACCGTGGAGGTGTACGACATCGAGCAGAACACCTGGTGCCGTAAAAGAGACCTCCCCTTCGACCAAGCGACCAGCCCCTACATAAAGGTGCTTCTGCTTCAGGGCAGATTGCATCTGTTTGTTCGAGCTACGCAAGTCATGGTAGAAGAACATGTGTTTCGTACCAGCCGCAAGAATTCTCTTTACCAGTACGACGATGAAGCTGACCAATGGACAAAGGTCTACGAGACGCCGGACCGCCTCTGGGACCTCGGCCGCCATTTTGAGTGTGTGGTGGCCAAACTATACCCTCAGTGTCTTCAGAAAGTGCTGTGAGTGTTGAGGATGTGCTGTTTGAGACAGCTTATCAATATTTTTGGAGAAGAGGGATGATGGAACTGCTCAATACATGGTGCTGTTTGTGTCCCCAACACCAGAACTGCGGGGGAAGTCTTAAAGCATTAAAGGTTTCAATCAATAAACTCGAGGGTGCTGTTTGAAAAAAAACAACAAAAAAAACGCAGTATTTTATGTTAGACAATTGTGCACAAAGCACCCACACAATTGCTTGTTTTACAGTTAGAAAAGTGAATCATAAGTGCAATTATCCTTTGTTTTGTTTTTTGCAGATGTTGAGTAGTTTCTGCTCCATTATATCAAAATATTTTGTTGCTGTTTTGGCTTGGGTTGTTGGCATGCATTGTTGGCGAACATGAGCAGTTGATGTCCTTAAGGACAAGCTGTATGTCAACAGTTGAGTAAAAAAAAAAAATAAGTGGAAAAACAAATATGTAAAGCTATAAATATTCATACGGGTATGATGAGCCTTTTTGCTCACTGTTAGTGTGAATACTGAGTTTTTTTATTGTCATTTCTTTCAGGTATTCAGCTGAATAAGTTGACTCTTTGTGATTTGCTTAAGAATTTAGTTAGAGAATTTTGATTATTAATGGAAAGCAATGATTTGCCAAGATGTGCGTAGATGGCTTTTTTTCTCCTTTTAAGTCAACCCATGTGCTAAAACATCACAGCAGTTTTAAATTTTCATTTGGACTCTGCTTATGATGTTTCGTCCCACATCGAAATCTATTATCTTTGCAATTTTCAATCACCAGCCAGATCTTTAGTGAGGTTACAAGATTTTACTCAGTCTCCATATTGGAGAAGAAAAAAAGGATACCAGCTTTGTGTAGCTGAAATCAAAAGTGGGCAATTTGTTGACAGCCAAACACAGCTCAGATCTGGAGAGAGCATCGATAGGATTGGAGAAGAGGTGGCCAAATTGTGGTCCCTCACATTCCACTGTCATTTATTGACTCCTCATATCTGAAACCTACAGGTGCGGTTTGAAGATAGATCCGCCAAAATGCCAAAACATGTTCAAGGAGTCATAGCCTGCACCCCGTGGCAGCAATAACAGGTGTTCTGTCATTGTTCCTTAGATAAAGTGCATTAGAAACTTAAGCGATGATGTTTTCGTAAATAATTCCAGAAAAATGGCCTTTGTTTTGCCATCATGGGTTGGTTAACGTTCAGTGAGATGTGTTGCTATCCAGGGATGTTACAGTGCCTGTTCACATGAAAAGCCCAGGCATCAGTGATGGAGTGAGAAAAGCCACTATAAAGTCTTACAGTTCAGTTGGCTTCTGCACTAAGGTGCTTTGACTGAAGGTCTGTTTTGCAAATGAATCCTGTCCTCCAACATTAGCGTTTCCCCATAAATGAACACTTTCTTTCTTCCCTCCCATCCCCTCATCTTCCAGACTCAAACTACGGAGAAGAATAATTGTTTTTGGTGCTGCTTTTTTGACAATCTTGTACAGAATATACAGTGATTTTACAGCATTTGTCATTGCTTGACACTTCCGAAAGATGTCAGTCTTATAAGTTATTGTCTCTCGACATTTGTGTTGTTTTTTCAGCCTCTTGTTTATTTCGTCATGCAGGTTCCTGATTTTGCACTACATTATTTCCTCCCTTGAGAGCTTCTCAGAATACAGCGCTCTGTTTTCAGACACAGAGACTGAGGACGTGGTGAATGGCATCTTAAAATAGGACAGCTGATGCGCTCTCATGTCGGGCTCTTTGGCGCCTGTGAGGCCCAGCTTCATCTGGGGCTTTGGAGAAGGGAGAGGGATGAGAAATTGCATTGGCTTTGGTGCAGTTGCCGCACGTTTCACATACTTACATATGCTCAGTAGCACGGGAACCAGAAATGGACACTTCTCAGGATTATTGTCGATACACAGTACTGTATTTAAATGGTTTGTTGTACGTGTAATATACTGTACCATATGTTTGCTGTACTTGCACAGTTTTTAAAAAATAATTTTTTGTCCTTTATTTCTAACTTGAAAATCAATTTTGTTTTTAGGATTTTTGTTTTTCTTTCAGATGGGTGTGTATGCTTTTGTCTTTTTAGTTTTAATATTTACTCTTAGGTTTGATAGAGTTTATGATTTTGCTCTGTTAAAAAATTGTGAATCACAAAACATGGACATTAACATAAGCATTTTTTGTGTTCTTTTGTTTGTTTGTGATTGCGTCAGTCTTGAAGAACACAAAGCATTATAGAAAATAAGTTATGGCAGTGCTACTTTCCAAAACACCAGTCTGTCTACATGTTAAATAAAAGCTTGGAAAGAATTGATAAATTATACTTTTGTGTTGTTGGCTGCTGCAGGTGTGAATGCTGTACAGCCAATTGTTCCATTTGTCACAGCTTGCAGTTAATTTATCCACAGAAGTTTAAACAGTGTTTTCTTTTCCTTTTGCATTACTGCTTTGCATTTTGTTCATTTTTTATGTATTTGGTTTACTTGTATGTATGGTGTGAGAGTTTAGTAAACATTCATTGATCTCTACTGTGAAATTCACCTTGCACATAATTTGAAAAATAAAACAAAAAGTAAATGAGCGGAGCTGGTATTTTTGCAATGAGTAAAGAACTGATATAGGAAGTTGACAACTTATTTTTTATTTAGATTTTATACATTTCAATTTTGTATGACATATGAAAGTGCATTTTTAAGTCTTGTAACAGCTTTTTTACCCCACAATATACAATGGGGAAAATAATTATTTGATCCCCTGCTGATATTGTACGTTTGCCCACTGACAAAGAAATGATCAGTCTATAATTTTAATGGTAGGTTTATTTGAACAGTGAGAGACAGAATAACAACAACAACAAAAAAAATCCAGAAAAACGCATTTCAAAAAAGTTATAAATTGATTTGCATTTTAATGAGTCAAATGCACACTAGTTGACCCCTTCACAAAACATGACTTGGTGGCAAAACACTTGTTGGCAATCACAGAGGTCAGACATTTCTTGTAGTTGGCCACCAGGTTTGCACACTCAGGAGGGATTTTGTCCCACTCCTCTGCAGATCCTCTCCAAGTCATTAAGGTTTCGAGGCTAACGTTTGGCAACTCGAACCTTCAGCTCCCTCCACAGATTTTCTAAGGGATTAAGGTCTGGAGACTGGCTAGGGCACTCAAGTACCTTAATGTGCTTCTTCTTGAGCCACTCCTTTGTTGCCTTGGCTGTGTGTTTTGGGTCATTGTCATGCTGGAATACCCATCCATGACCCATTTTCAATGCCCTGGCCCTGACGGTACATGACCCCGTCCATCGTCCCTTTGATGCGGTGCAGTTGTCCTGTCCACTTAGCAGAAAAACACCCCAAAGCATAATGTTTCCACCTCCATGTTTGACGGTGGGGATGGTGTTCTTGGGGTCATAGGCAGCATTCCTCCTCCTCCAAACACAGCGAGTTGAGTTGATGCCAAAGAGTTCGATTTTGGTCTCATCTGACCACAACACTTTCACCCAGTTCTCCTCTGAATCATTCAGATGTTCATTGGCAAACTTCAGACAGGCCTGTACATGTGCTTTCTTGAGCAGCGGGACCTTGCGGGTGCTGCAGGAATTCAGTCCTTCACGGCGTAGTGTGTTACCAATTGTTTTCTTGGTGACTATGGTCCCAGCTGCCTTGAGATCATTGACAAGATCCTCCCGTGTAGGGTTGGGTACCGAAACCCGGTACCAATATGGCACCGGTACCTATGGAACCGGTATGTCCTAGAACCGAATCAGAACGCAGATTTCGGTGCCTCATTTCGGTGCCATGCATGAGCGATCGATTAAAATATTTTTCCTTTGTTTCTCCGAAACGCACGTAAGAAGCATCACAGGCTACAACTACAAATATTTCAGCAAAATGTATATTTTAGTCAGAGTTATTGCGCTCCTATTTCATTGTGCGCCGTCTGTTTGGCGCGCATGCGCACGGCGGCGCTCATTCTAAAACAAGTCTGTGAAGTTTAGCAGAGAATCGCAAAGCAGAAGCTCACGCACTTCTGACAGCAAAATGGAAATATTTCCATGGCATTCTAACATTTACAGATGGAGAATATACCTGTGAATTGTAAGTTATGCATTACGGAAAACAGCAAACACATTAAACAGCGCGAGAAGCATCTGTCAGCGGCACACACAGCCTTTCTGACAGGTAGAGCGCGAGCCGCTTTAAACTGAAACTATAAACTATAGGCTACTGTATCTTACGAGTTTTTTTTATAGCCCTTCATATAAAGCTTGTCACATGTTTAGAACAAATTGTATTATGCACTTTCTCCGCAGCAGTTCAGTCTGTGTCCTCCCTAGATATTTTATCAGATGCGCTCGTATCAAACTGTATATCAATATTATATATATATTATAATAGTATATTAACTGTATTGCTTCATAATAACGTATTGATTATAAAGAATATATCAATATATCGTACAAACTCTATATACCGCCCAGCCCTAGCTTTAATTAAAATGCCTAAAGCTAAAATTCTCTTGTATTAGCGTTTTTAAACCCGTTTAAACCAACAAAATAGAACATTATAACCTTTTTAGTCCACAACACCAGTTAAATGCTTCCTTTTGTGATCTGATAGCTTCTTGTCACAGAATGAGGCAGAAAATATGTTCCATAGGCTACTAATGCATTGATTAGCAATGGATTTTAAATATACTTAATTATTATGAAAATACCAGAGATGGCTTGAATAACACAGACAAACTATATATTGTCGTAGTTGAGTGTTTAATGTACTGTATTTGTTTTATCATTCAAAACATTTATATCTTCTGTTTACTCAGTTACAGGAATAGCAATGCCTTTGTCCATATTGGGGATTTCCTGGAGCTTCATTAGTTCCATATACTGTATGTGTGTGTGTGTGTGTGTGTGTATATATAAATATAACAAGTATCGGTTCAGGCACCGTTTAGGCACCGGCACCGTTTTAAAAGTATCGATTTGGCACCGGTATCGAAAAAAACCAAACGATACCCAACCCTACTCCCGTGTAGTTCTGGGCTGATTCCTCACCATTCTCATGATCATTGAAATCTTGCATGGAGCCCCAGACCGAAGGAGATTGACCGTTACTTTGTGTTTCTTCCATTTGCGAAACACCAACTGTTGTCACCTTCTCACCAAGCTGCTTGGCGATGGTCTTGTAGCCCATTCCAGCCTTGTGTAGGTCTACAATCTTGTCCCCTGACATCCTTGGACAGCTCTTTTGTCTTGGCCATAGTGGAGAGTTTGGAATCTGATTGATTGATTTGCTTCTGTGGACAGGTGTCCTTTATACAGGTAACAAACTGAGATTAGAAGCACTCCCTTTAAGAGAATGCTCCTAATCTCAGATCATTTCCTTTATAAAAGACACCTGGGAGCCAGAAATCTTGCTGATTGATAGGGGATCAAATACTTATTTCACTCATTAAAATGCCAATCAATTTATAACTTTCAGCAGGGGATCTGAATCGTTTTCAGGGGAATATTTTTCCCCACTGTACATTCACCTTCTTGTCTTTTAATGGGTATATATATATATATATATATATACAGGTGCATCTCAATAAATTAGAATGTCGTGAAAAATTACATTTTTTCTTGTAACTTATTTCAAAAAGTGAAACTTTCATATATTTTAGATTTATTACATGTAAAGTAAAACATTTCAAAAGTTTTTTTTGTTTTAATTTTGAAGATTAGAGGTTACAGCTCATGAAAGTCAAAAATCAGTATCTCAAAATATTAGAATATTTACATTTGAGTTTCAATAAATGACCATCCATACAGTATAAATTCTGGGTATCTCTTGTTCTTTGAAACCACAATAATGGGGAAGACTGCTGACTTGGCAATGATCCAGAAGACGAACGTTGACACCCTCCACAAAGAGGGTAAGTCACAGAAGGTCATTACTGAAAGGTGTGGCTGTTTACAGAGTGCTGTATCAAAGCATATTAAATGCAAAGTTGACTGGAAGGAAGAATTTGGGAAGGAAAAGGTGCACAAGCAACAGGGATGACTGCAAGCTTGAGAATACAGTCAAGCAAAGCTGATTCAAACACTTGTGAGAGCTTCACAAGGAGTGGACTGAAGCTGGAGTCAGTGCATCAAGAGTCACCACGCTCAGACGTCTTCAGGAAAAGGGCTACCAAGCCACTTCTGAACCAGAGACAACATCAGAAGCATCTTACCTGGGCTGTGGAGAAAAAGAACTGGACTGTTGCTCAGTGGTCCAAAGTCCTCTTTTCAGATGAAAGTAAATTTTGCATTTAATTTGGAAATCAAGGTCCCAGAGTCTGGAGGAAGAGTGGAGAGGCACAGAATCCATGTTGCTTGAAGTCCAGTGTGAAGTTTCCACAGTCAGTGATGATTTGGGCTGCCATGTCATCTGCTGGTGTTGGTCCACTGTGTTTTCTGAAGTCCACAGTCAACGCAGCCATCTACCAGGAAATTTTAGAGCACTTCATGCTTCCTTCTGCTGACAAGCTTTATGGAGATGCTGATTTCATTTTCCAGCATGACTTGGCACCTGCCCACACTGCCAAAGGTACCAAAAGCTGGTTCAATGACCATGGTGTTACTGTGCTTGACTGGCCAGCAAACTCGCCTGACCTGAACCCCATACAGAATCTATGGGGTATTGTCAAGAGGAAGATGAGAGACACCAGACCCAACAATGCAGATGAGCTGAAGGCCACTGTCAAAGAAACCTGGGCTTCCATACCACCTCAGCAGTGCCACAAACTGATCACCTCCATGCCACGCCGAATTGAGGCAGTAATTAAAGCAAACGGAGCCCCTACCAAGTGTTGAGTACATATACAGTAAATTAACATACTTTCCAGAAGGCCAACAATTCACTAAAAATGTTTTTTTTATTGGTCTTATGAAGTATTCTAATTTGTTGAGATAGTGAATTGGTGGGTTTTTGTTAAATGTGAGCCTAAATCATCACAATTAAAAGAACCAAAGACTTAAACTACTTCAGTCTGTGTGCATTGAATTTATTTAATACACGAGTTTCACAATTTGAGTTGAATTACTGAAATAAATGAACTTTTCCACTACATTCTAATTTATTGAGATGCACCTGTATATATAAAGTTATATATATTAGGGGTGGCACGGTACACAGATGTCACGGTTCTGAACGTACCTCAGTTCGGGGGTCACAGTTCGATACGATTTCGGTACAACATGAAAAAAAAAGAAATCTACTATGCTCTGTTTCTTTTAATTTATTTTGAACAGACAGTAGTGCAAATAAAAAAAAATCCATCTAGATGTGAAAATACTACATATTACATGCTATATATATAAAATCCGTTTTGTTTTCACAAATAAAAGCAGATCTTTCATGTGATTATTAATAAGACAATAAGTGTTTAAAGTTGATTCTGCTGGTATAAGGAAACAGTTGAAGTGATCGCGTCACACGCACACACACACTCGCGCGCACACACACACAAAACACATCAGTTCCAGCATTGCTAACTTGACAGCCAGTTGGTACTTTATCAAAATAAAACACAGTGAGCCAAACATCAGCGAGGCCGCCGCTCTGTGTCACCATTGGCATTCGCTGTTCTTCTGCTGGCGGTTATCAAACAGCGTTGCATTGCTGCGGGCGCCCCCTTCTGGATTGGGGGTGAATTGCCTGTACTCGTCGTAAGGCATCATGCACAGAACCGAGATGCCTGTACCGTGACGGTTCGATACGAATACATGTACCGTGCCACCCCTAATATATATATATATATATACACGGGCGGACTGGCCATCGGGAGAACCGGGACAATTATCGGTGGCCTGACAGCCAATTTGGCCCGCTACCCTACTTTTTTTAATTAATTTTTGTTGTTGTTGTTTTTGCCTGCCGAATGTATACTAAAGTGATTATTTCCGAATTCGCCATTCAATAATACAACTCCAATAAATCATGAATCGGCTAGTCTTCTTGGCTGGCGACGCGATTCTCCTCGTGCACGCTCCGCGCGTCCTCCAAAAGGATGCGAGACACGAGAATGGAGTAGAAGCGCCCAGGTGGAGCAGAGAGGCAAAACTGTCCTGTTTATGACTTCAAGTGCAGGTCAGTTACATCTGTAAATAGACAGACTATTGTAGTTTTGTCTTAGTTTACTTAGGTTAAACTGCTAGCAAATGTTAGCAGTAGCAGTCAATTGCTGCAAAATTACCAAAATGACAATTACTATTGTAAAGAGTAGGACTTTAGCAGACAAATATTCACATCGTTTTATAACAGGTTCTGAGGGAGCTAAGGCAGACAACAACACAACCCTTACGAAAATGAACTGTGGTTTCACTTAAAATAAAACCAAAAACCATGGTTACTATAGTTAAACCATGGTAATCACAAATTAACAATGGTTTTGCTACACTATATAGCTTCACCATGGTATTTGGAGTAAAACTCTGGTTACAAATGGTAATAAATCTGTCAAAAAAACATGGTTACTATACTTTTACCATAGGCCTAATAAAACCATGGTTAATTTTCCTTAGGACAAAACTCATGATAATGCAAAAACATGTTAAGTATTAAGATTTTTCTATAAAGGTATATTCAAGATGTAGCTATTATTGTACTTATTTTGAAATTCAGGAAAGATAAAACAATAACACATGGTCCTAATGTAATAATTTTTTCTCAAATAAATGTATACTATGTGCAAACAAATTACGATGAGAGGTGGTTGTTTTGCAACAAGGTGGAGACGTGTTGATGAAAAAGTGACAGGTACAAGAAAAACACACACATGAGAGACAGAGAGATGACAGGGATAATGAAGAGACTAAAAATGAAAATGGAAGTTCAAGAGATAACCTTTAATTATTTTGCGCGGCCCCAGCCTAGGGATTTAAACTTTTATGTGATGATGATGATATGCCATACAAAAAATATTGTTGTCCGTGGTTTCAATATTTGTTGTGGGTGTATGTGATGGCCTGGATGCGTGTGAGATTTCCCGGCCTGAAATTTTGTCCCAGTCCGCCCCTGTATATATATATATATATATATATATATATATATATATATATAAAACAAGCCACTGAGATAAATTTATATCTCATCTTCAACTTCTTGCAATATAACAATTGGGATAACAATTGAAATATATGGTCTTAGGTACTTCTTTATTATTATTATTTATGGCCCTGCTGGCATGTCCTGGCTGATAAACAGTCATATTTTTTTGGGTACTACTAGCAAAGTTATTGTATTGTTTTAGCAAACATTTGGTGCTACACTGCACCCTTTAAAATGTTTAATTCACATGTAGAAAGAAGCTGAATGTAAAGGAAGGAGAATGCTTTACTATATTTGTAGTGATCTAGGCAGCTAGTTTTAATTTAATATAAAATCACAAATAGGGGACAGAAAATACCAACCCAGGCTTCATTCAATGCTCCTTTCAGTTCTTTGTGCCTATCAATTTTTAAGGAATGGCTGTTTTCACTGCTTCTCTGTCTATGAAGTGGTTATGTCTCATAAATCAGCCTGAGCTTACAATCATATCGATCTGACAGGAGTTTCTGCTTTCATCTCACTTGGCTTCACTTGAATTGACCATCTACTTTAAAGCGTTTCTCCCTCATGCTGGGGTATGTGCAATTTAATTATTCAACAGAAACCTATTTATCATCAAATTAGGAGGAGAGCTAAATATTCATTTGCTCCAAAATTGTGACAAATGAGAAAATTAACTTGTCAACTTTTCTAACAGATTTCTGCTCTCAAATCTAAAGAAATAATAAAAAAATACATTTCAGAATTAATTTTAAGATGCAATCGACATTGACAAACATATTACATATCTAATATACCATATAAACGGGTTCCTAAGTGTCTATTATGCCAGCAGCACGCAGGAAGAACATATATATAAAAAAAGACAGAGAGCGAAAGAAGGGAGAAAACGAGTGTGAGACCCAGCGGTCCCATGTGTAATAGCAAAGGCAGAGGGCTTCATCATACTGCCCTTGGCTTCACTTTCCCCAATGTCACCCTATGCAGTGGAAGAAAGACAGCAGGAATACATCAGACACGCTTCCACTGCTTCTCTACCACACACAAAACAAATGCTCGCAGCTGGAGCTCCATCATAAGCTCACCTGAGCAGCTTTGACTTTGGCAGTCGAGCTGTTGGAAGTGTAATGGAAGAGAGACCCCTGATACCGCCGGAGAGCCCACCTCACAAATGCACAACTGCTATTTCTTTTGTTTAGAAAGCAATGACATAAAAACTAAATCCATTACGATGGAGACAATCAGAATGCAAGGAAAGCATGAATGCCTGCAGCTCGTGTGAAATGAAGGACTTTCATGCTTGGATTTTTCATCCCCGTTTTTTCCTTCGAGCCGTTCCTGTAAGAAACGTATTCATGTCTGGTGCTTATTCATGAGGACGTGCAGTTTTCTGTGTAATTTATAACCTAAACACAACCGCAAAAGCTTTTCAAGGTTGTAAGCATTTGCAATGAAGGATAATCGCACCGTCGTCAGCCGGTAACTGTAATCTTTGAAAATGATCCATGTCTCGCAAATGTGTAATCTTCCTTAGGTTTATGAGAGATGCTGAATTATGAGAGGTTGTATATTTTGTAAGCCTGGGAAGATGCGCATGTAGTAATCACTTTTGTGTGGAAGCGTCTTTTGATTGATGTTTTCTATTGTTCCTTCACTGTGACATTGTAAGGTGGATGGAATATGATTCATTTTCTGTCCTGGGGTGAAACAAGCATCCCAAATGTTTTGATTACTGAATCGTTTTTATTTTTTTATTTTTTTTAAAAGTCTACAATAAATGTTTCCTAGAAGACATCCAATTGCAAAGGCCTGAGTTGACCTTAACATAAATACTTTATGATTACACAGGAAAAATAAATTGCTCATGGTCATCATCTAGGCAGAATATTAATAATGCCCAAATATATTAATTCTATCATCATCCAAACTTTTCAAACATTGTATGTAATTGATTAATTGTTGTAGCTTGAATAAAGATGAATCCATATTCAATTTATATATGCATTTGTTGTCCAATTACAATTTGTAATTTGTTTTCAAAGCCTATTAAATTCAGTTATACTGTAATGTTAAATAGCTATATTTAATGACTTAAATTGAGGGAAAAATGCATTTAATAAAGACATCATAGCAGTAGCTATTGGTATCAGTGATACTGGCCTACATTATATAATGCTAATGAGATCATTATTCACTGTTTATTTAAAAGAAAGAAACATTATTTAGAAAAATTAAAAATTATACATGTTTTTTATGAATCTTCAGTTTTAAAACACTGGCTATAAGACAAAAAAAACACTAGCAGACAGACTCATTTAGTGCATCATTTAGCTGACAAGTTTCTCTTCTAGCTCGAGGTTGTTTTCTTCAATACGATACGTGACTGTGACCTAATAGGTGTCATCAGAAATGGGTTTTTATTACAGTTCAAGAGGATATGAGATGAATTGCGAAGCAATCTTGTAGGTGACTGGTATTTGAGAGTTTATGGGCATAATGGTACTGAACAAATCTTTCTCATCAAAATGCTTGTCTTTCGTTTGCTGTTTTTCCCTCTCCATGTCATGTGAGCAGCAATGAATCACTATATGAGCAGGCAGGTGTTCAGAGCTAGTGACGTGAGGTGTTGCTACGATACTAAAAACACTATCACACATTTACACAAAAGCAACCCAAGTTTGATACTTTGATACAGGAGCTGTACATTTTCTTTACTGATTAATTAAGCAATAGAAAGAGTGCTGTTCTTCAGACCAACCTCTTGACTGCGACTGTAACATTGCTTTTATATAACAAATGATTTAACGAGTAACTACTAACTTACATTTTAGACACAATTATTATACAATACCATCCTTTACACTATGCTGTTTTTCCATTGTTTAACAATACTAGATGGATGTTTTTGACCATCACACTCACATCTTGCATCTTATGCAGCACCTCGCACATGAAACGGCGTTCTGAAACCTTCACTTCAAAAAAGTACTGAACAATTAGTACAAATTGTACCATAGTATGTAAGTATATATAATGATTCTAGAGCATACATAACTCCTTACAAAAGATTTAAAATTAAACTACAGTCAAATTTGACCTGCCATATATGTAACACTACATCATCAGGCACTTTTCTTCATATGTTTTGGGAATGTCCTGTCATCATCAGTCTATGGACACATGTAAACCTGGTTTTGTCATCATTACTGCGAATTGATTGGTCTGTTAACCCAAGTTTGTGTCTTCTTAATGATGATTCTGGTCTCTGTATTAATTCAATGCAAAAGAGAATGTTGTTTGCTGGTTTTACAGCTGTGAAGAAGACAATAATCCAGAACTGGTTTACACCGCACATGTGTGGAAAAACATATTGGATCCGTAGCCTCCTGCAAATAGTGATGTGTGAATGTGCAACGGCGCGAGTCGGTGGGGCCAAGCCTTCGACCATTGATGCTTGGCAGTGTTTTTTGATGGATATACGTGATTGTATAAAGGAGTGACTTTTCTGTTTTTATTGTCCTTCCCTCTCTCCCTCCCTTTTGATTGGACCTTGAGTTGTTGAGTATGTGTCTATTTGTATATAAAATAGGCTAATGCATTTGAATTAATAAGCAAATTATATTTTTATTAGGCCTATAATATAAATCACTTTCCTATGCACACCACTCGAAAGCAAAAGTCCTCAGATTTACAATGTTCTAGAGTAAGATTGGGAATGATTTTATAGATTTTTAAAAATTTTCTTAGACACGTGAAATCACGGAAGAAAGCAGATTTACATTAACTCTTATCTCATGTCTGCTGAAAACTGTATTATAGCCTACATTGTGATGATTCGAATAACGGCATTAAAATCTGAGAAATTTGAAAAGGCTAGTAGTTTGCATTCCTGAAAATCAATGTCTGTCGTTTAACTAAACGGTTGGCAAATATTGCTGAATTGTCTCATCATGTTTAGCTGCTTACATCTTACCTCAGATCGCATTCAAGTCACGAGCAGCTCAGCGTCCGTGAACGGTAAATCCCGCCTTCTACACTTTGATTGGCTATTTCAAACATTTTGACATTGACAAGCGCTTTTGAGCTGCTGCACTGAGCCGGAGTATGCTAAATTAATTAGAATTTTTGAATGAAGAGAGCCGCGCGGCCCGGGCCATTCGTCTGGGCCGATGGAAGGATATTTTTTATATAGGCCTATATATATTACGCAAAGGGCCGGCCCACATTGTACAGCGGCCCACCGGGAAAACTCCCGGTGCTCCAGATGGCCAGTCCGCCACTGCTGACAGTAATTTGTCCAACTTACAGCCAAACATGTTTTGGTTGATATCCCAAAGGGTGAGTTGATGAGCACTCTGGAGTATATATCATTGGGCTTTATTTAGCGAAAGCCAGATTTCCAGTTGTTTCTCATTATTAAGGCCTTTGGGTCTCTGTGAACTGCTAAAACAAGTCTCCGCAGATCACGATGATCCCACTGTCCCTCCTCGGAGCACTGAGTATGCATGCTCTGGGAAAAGATCATGGCCTGTAGACCTCTGCCTTGTTCTCTTTCTCTTATTTTCACTTTCTGAATGTAATTACGTCTGTGCCATCCCATTGCCCCGGGACGGGAGTGTAGTGTGTGTGCCAGCCCTGAAGGACTGCCCAGCGAGCCTCATTACCCTACCACAACCTGCCACAGAGGACAGGAGTATAGATAAAGAAGGAATTAGTGGCCTCTGTGGCCACATGTGCAGCAGTGACTGTAAACGCTTTCTGTAAGCCTAAATAGTCTGTCCAAGCATGCAACTTAACATTACTAACACTACTATGAATCACAAAATATTTGATGATATTTTCATGCTGTGATGCATGTAGGAGCACTACCTTATTAAATTTTTAATAATAACTAAATTAGTACTAGAGCAAGCATCACTACTATGGCTCAAAATATGTTCAGTTTAGGCCTGTTCACACCAAGTATGATAAAGTTCTGTTTACTGTAAGTGGCCACTGCAGCTCTGTTGTCTGCCTCTTTAAATGCTCAAGTGCTTTAAAGTCAGGTGAATTCTGACTGGCTGTCAATGTTTTATTGGACTGTTAGGAGGCCACGAATGATAAGGACCAATGAGGGAATTTGTCCAGGACACCCCTACCTTTTACGAGAAGCGCCATGGGATTTTTTGATGACCACAGAGAGTAAGGACCTCAGTTTAATGTCCCATCCATTTATTGTATAGTGTCCCCATCACTATTCTGGGGCGGTAGGAGTAGGACCCACACAGACCATGGGATGAGCTCCTCCTTGCTTGCAACCTAGTTTTCCCTGGAGATCTCCCATCCAGGTACTGGCCAAACCCAATTCTGCGCATAGCTTTATTGGGAAACCAGTCGTGGGCTACAGGGTGTTACGACTGCTGGATGGAGGCAGATCTGAATGCATGCAAGCTTAGAGACTGAAGAAGTCGAATCCAGTGATTGGAGAAGTCAGACATAAACTCCCATGTCACAGGTTTATAACTAAACGGCATGGAGTAACTGCATGAGCTACAGAACTTTACGATTGGCTCGAACTCTTGACTTTGCACATGCTCAAACCCTTAATCTTACAGCTTTGTTCACACATAGCATCAATACAGAAATAATCTGCCAATGTTACAAGTTCCGAGGCCAGAGAACTGCCAGAGCTGATCTGCCACCGTTTTGACAACGGGTCTCGTTCACAGATGACCTCTAAATGGAAAAATGCAGTTACATTT
This sequence comes from Schizothorax lantsangensis, assembly GCA_027422415.1. Lineage (NCBI taxonomy): Eukaryota > Metazoa > Chordata > Actinopteri > Cypriniformes > Cyprinidae > Schizothorax > Schizothorax lantsangensis. The sequence goes on along the minus strand of CM049847.1, from coordinate 24,760,919 downwards.
CCAAAAAGTGCTGTATGTGTGAAAGCGCTTCTAATGTTTTCAAAACTTTTCACAAAAAGTGTCACCCCGTCTCCTTTAACATTTTCAGAAACTCATCTATATAACTTGAGAAATGCTGACTGCCTCCTTCTGACAGGAAAGTTGTCACTTCCTGGAATTCTCAACCTCTTTCACACATACATCATGCTGACAACAGTAAAAGATAGTCTGCCTCTGATGTGTTCTGATGCCTGAAATGCCCTAAATCCTGTGGTGTTGATCTCAATTTTTTTCTGAATTTCTAAACGAACAATTACACAAGTGACGTCATTAAAACAAGAAGACTCATATTCAAAGGTTTATAGAAATCATTGTTCAGCAAAAACCTCTGAAATGAGAAACCTCTCTCTCCCTTTACCTACATCTCTCTCTGTAGGTGAAGACGAGTGTGATGTTCATTTGGAAGATGAAGGGGCATTAAACTGGATTTTTTGGTGAAGGAGGCAGTGCCCAATGAATTGTCCAGAGTCTCTAATTTATTACCATTTAAATAGAGGAATCATTTCTGAAATTATTTCAGCTTCCGTTAATGAGTTTTTAGTTGCCAATGTGAAATGAGATGGAACCCTAATGTGCACAGAGCAGAAATGGTCTTAATTTAATCACAGACCACACCACATTTAGGAATGGCCACACTAGCCTCGGAAATGGAACTCATTTGGTTTCAATCTTTATTTTTCACAGGCTTTGGGCTCTCCTTCAAACTTTGGCCTTCCCTGACGATTACTGGGATGTATTTCCAAGCCAGAAGGCCCCTAGCACATGGATTTGCTGCCATGGCAAGAAGTCCAGTCTTCCTCTGGCTCCTCTAAATCAGCAATGTTTTATCTGTTCGTCTTTATCCTGGCTGGCCGAACAAGAGTTTTCAATACATATTAAGGCTGAGTAATGTTGAGTGATACTTCATTTTCGGCTTAGGATTGATTTTTAGTCTAAAACTAGGCTTTCATTCTTTTTCATTGTCATCGTACATCTTTTTCAACCCAACTCACGATTAAACATTATTGTTTTGAAGAGCACAAACTGATATTTAATGAACTATTTTGATATGGCAGGCTGTGTTAGCCTATTACGAAGCAAACTGTAATAAAAAGTGATTTATCAAACATGACTTTTCAAATTGCATTATCAATATCATAATTTTTTTCTTGCAGCAGATATAGATTTTATCTATATCAGACAAATAGCTTAGTGTAGGACTAACTGTGACAAGAGGTGCAGTTTTAAAGCCATCAACATGCATTTCGCAAATTATTATTTTTTCCTCATTTAGGTAACTGGCTGTGTTCTCAACATCATCCACTCTGCCCCATCAGCCAAACATTGTGACTTGAATGAATACTCACCACTATTTAGATATTCTTGCCTCAGTGGACACATTTGCCAGGCCTGGAACTATAGTGTACTGGCCTCTATCAAATGGATTCTGGCTTGAATGTCCCATTAGTTTTGTGCCCCTAGCCATGGTCTAGTCACGTGCATTCATCACGGTTGGTGCTTTGTGGACCAAGTTGAGCTTTGAGAACTTGTTGATTGGTTCTACTCAAGAACTTCATACTGTATATGGTAGAAGAGTGTATCTTTGTGGTGAGATTTTTCTGTTTCTTATATTTATATTAACATTTAAATATAACAATTATATGAACACACTGGTGTTCAAAAGTTAGGAGTTGGTATGATTTTTTTTTCAGCAGCCTTTACTCCAGTTTTCAGTGTCAAAAAATCTTTCAGAAACCATTCTATTCTTATTTGATTAACATTCCTTATTGACGCAGATCTGTTGAATATTTTTATGAAAACAGTATTTTTACATTTAATTTTTTTCGGGATTGAATATGAAGTTCAACAGAACAGGATTTATTTGAAATTAAATTGGTACAATTGGTCTTTACTGTCACTTTTGATCAATTTAATGCATCTTTGCTGAATAAAGGTACAAATTTATTTAAATAAACCCCAAGTATTCTTAATCATTGCGAACAAGGAGAAATATGAAATTTGTTTTTTTCAGGTTCTGGTAAGTTGGAGCAGAAACATTAATATTTAAATATTATATTCAACACTGAAGTACTATATCTGTTATACATCTATTCATTACATTTATATAGTATTTAAATATTTAATCATTATAATATGATTTATGGGCCATGATCAAAAGGTTGGTAAGCCATTGTTTTTCTCCCTTTTCACCCCAAAGCTAAAAAAGCCTCAAAGCTTTCTTCATCTGAGTCAACCATAATATTTCCTATCCCCTGTCTCGCCATAAGTATTAACCGCTGGTCTCAGGCATAGCAGGACAATGACATTTACTGTGGCTTTACCGTTCTTCACTTTCCCTTACTTTTCTCTCAAAGGAAAAGGTCAGACTTGAGGCTTAATAAAGTAGTTGGAACAGAACAAAACAAACAAAATCAGAGCAGAGCCAAAAACAGTTATTCTCTCTCTGTTGCCTGCCTGCCTAATGTGAGTACACAGAGGTGGTGCTGTAACGCTTTCCAGGGTGTCATTATTGTAAGACATTCCAGCAGAATTGGATTATGGTTGGTGAGTGAGATTTCGCAGTGAGCTCGGGGAGGGAAAGAAAGGCAGTAATTGGTCACGCTTATTTACTGCTGTGAATCAAGTCGCCCCGCTTTGAGTTGCGGTGCACGCCCGCTTGAGGATTTGGCTCTATGCACAAATTACGGAACGTTTTCCAAGCATAAGTAGCTGGAGGCGTAATGAAGTCTCCTTTCGCCTCACACTCGCTTACTTCACCCCCGTCCCTATCGGCCAACAATAAACGCCAGGAACTGCCCAACGGACCCTAGTCTGCTGACCAAAGCCTCTGTATGAGTTAACAGCACGTTACGTAATACCTGGTCGGCTATTATTGAGGACTTCTATTGTACTTCTAAATAGTACATTTTTTTGTACTACGTAAATCCAAAGGGGAAAAATATGTCCTCATTTTGGTGCATTTGAACATTGTTTACTTACAACATAGTAATTTTACTATCTTGATGCAGTATGTTGGACATCAGCAGTAATGGCAGAACATTTGAAGAGTCTCTTTGTACTTTCCTTTGCTTTCATTAGAAGTTTCTGTATATAAACTCAAGGAAAGACAAAATAATTCACATATTCATGCACAACCACTTTCAGAAAGCAATTCAAAAAGTGTTCTAGAGCAGAGGTCTTCAACCCTGTTCCTGGGGACCCACTATCCTGAAGAGTTTAGCTACAACCCTAATCAAACACACCTGAAGCGGCCAATCAAGCTCCTCAAGACTGCTTGAAAATTGCAGGCAGGTGTGCTGAAGCCGGTTGGAAATAAACTTTCCAGGAGAGTGGGTCCCCAGGAGCAGGGTTGAAGACCTCTGTTCTAGAGTCTAAAAATTCAGTTTCGGTGGCACAGGTAAACAAGCCATATTGGCCTGTATTTAGACAGGAAGTGCCACACCTCAACAGATTTATTCTTGTGTTTTATAATGAGCTGGATTTTTTAGGCCTACTAGTTCCGCGCTGTGACCCCTTTCTGAAACCCATGTTTAATGGAGTAAATAAGCAACCGTCCACAGGCATACCCACACAAATACACTTTTAGCTCTCTCCTCCGCAGGACAGAGTCATTACATTCCCACTTTATGCCCCAGCTCCTTGTTATGACCAGAATCCGTATCCCACTGCCAAAACCTGCAGGTCAAACTAATGAGGAAGAAGACAGGAAATTGCAGTAATTAGCCTTTTGCTTTTCTGTGCTCTTAATGAATCTCAGATCAGCCCTTCACTCATTAAATGCTTTTACCTGTGCAATAATTAACCAATTAATACATTAGGAAACAAAAAGAAAAAAATTAGGGGTGACCACCAGATTGAGACTCATTACCGGTGCACCAATCAGGCACAGGCCCTAATGAGGGCCCTGGTCATCGGCAAACACCCCGAAACGCTGAACGTGATCAATCAAACTCTGGCGGTTGGTTGTTTGGTGTGACGCAGAGCAAAGGGCAAAGAGAACGCCCTCATCATCATCTGCACAGCGGAAAAACTCATTAGCTAACGTTTTTTTAATTGCAGCAGCAATGCATACAGAAATGTTTTTATAACATCTCAGAGTTTCTTAGCGTGCAATAACAGAGTTTCCCAAAGCACGGCTGATCTGTTATTGCTTCTTATCACTGGGGTTGAATGAATGATATAGATTCTGTGTTATAAATATTAATTTTTTTCTTCAACAAAATGTTTTCTTTAATAATTTGGTATTTCCATCAAAATTTAATGTCCCGTCAATATTTTGTACATTTTTCTGGGCACAAATATGCAGGATAAATGTATTGTTCTTTGTTCCTTATCATCAACATTTAAATGTCTTAGCATGACACTAAATTACTGCCTAAAAAGTTATATATACACACAAACACACACACAAAACACTTGCCTCACCTACCAGGAAGCATGGTAGGCAGGTTTGATGACAACTGGAACATGTATGACCTGTATGGTGTTGTTTTTCTTACTGCAGGTTGCTTCTTGTTCACAGTGAATGACTGCCGTAACGGACAGGGAGAGGCAGACTTACAACTCACGAGACGGGCTCTGTGGGGTAGAGCAAAGATCAAAGGTCAAAAAACAGAGCACGTACATTGGCTGCATCAAAAAGATAGAAAACAACATAGAGAGACATTAAAATTGCAAAACCATCTCCCTTCTTTATTAATGAACTGTATTTTAACAAATATGTAAATTGTTTCTTAAAAGACTGTCTTTCACATTTGTGAAATTCAAAGAGCTGTCTCTTGTGCCAAAAACATGCCTAATTAATTTATTCTGTTTTAAGCAATCTGCTATTTGTTTAGTTTTTTCCAATCTAATTTTATTTCATTCTGTTTAAAATTGCATTTTCAATAAAGTTCATTCCAACGCATATGTTCTCAGGATTAAAAAAAAAAACAACTTTAGAATGATGTAAAGTCAGAATCTAAATAATGACTTTAGTTATTAAAATTAATTTGACAATTTTCTTTGCCTATTTAACCTCTTTTTTTTTTTTTTTAGGTTTATTTGACAGGGACAATGCACACCAATAATACATGAATGTACAATGTGCCAGAATTAGCCATAAGGCTATTTTGCATCTGCAGTCCCTGGACTGATGGTAAAATTGTCACCATAAAAATATCAAACAATTAATCAAAACATAACAAATACATACTTCAAAATACATATAAAAATTACACAAATCTTAAAAAAATGTTTACATCCATTTAAAAACTATACTATACCTAGGACCAACAGATCAATGCCAGCTCACGCAAACACAGACATAATCCAACAGTCAAACAAATGAATCAATGTATCACTAACACATAATATCAATATACATACAAAGACAATTTTAGCATACAGACAAGTATGTCTTAACGTCATTTTAGTCACTTAACGTCATCTAGAAACCCTGAAATACAATATTTTGAATGTCTGGAAACTGTGATAATGACCACAGAACAGCAACTAGAATAAAAGGGAGGGGGACCTCTCCCAAGGACAAAAACATGGTGTCAGATCAGGATTTACTATGCAGCCATGACTGTTTGGAGCTTTGCTCAATTTTTCACGCCAATTAGAAAGCTGGGTAACAAGTTTTGAAATGTCATAGCTAAGGGCGTGACTAGCTAATGAAGCGAGTCCTGGATGTTCTGAACCAGTAGCTTGGAGCTGAAAACTCTCTATCTCTCTCTCTCTCTCTACTGTATTTTTATTTTTCTCTCTCTGTCTTACACACCCACATTCTCTCTCACATTCAGCAAATTGCCAAGCCAATAAATTAGGCAGGCCCTGCTCAAGGTCTGGGGACAAGGCAAAGGACGCAGAAGAAAGCCCTTGAGATTGAGAGGCCTGCACGCTGAGTGTGGTTGTCTCTGCTTGATTCCACGACCCTTCCGCACCCTTTGTATTTTTCGTCTTTTACGTCCCCCACCCTCGTCATCCATCCCCTAGTGCTTTGGTTTGTAAGTGTTGTCCTTCATGGTCTGGCTTTTACAGAGCTTTCCTTTTTTATGAGCTTGTGTCCAAAGGTTATGAAATGACCCATGCTAGAACACATTAATACACACTATGACCAAAAAAAACTCTTATCCCAGATCAACTCCACCATTTATAACACTGATGGAAAAAAGTTGGATTTAGAGCTCATGTATAATGTTAAAACACCTTTCTGCTCTCTGATCCATTTAGACCAGCGGTTTTCAGAGTGGAAATAAGTGGGTCAGGCAAAGTGTGAAAATGGTGCTGTGTTTACGTCAGAAAAATGTAAGTTCTCAAATTCAGTTATCAGGCTTGTGGTTATAACTTATACTTACATGACATATAGTTCAACAGTGTTGCAGACCACAGCACTGCTTTTCAGCTGCGACGCTCCTCACAGGCTGTAGGATTCACATCCAAATAACTCTTATGAGTCGGTTCTTGTAATGAATCATTTAAATGACTCAAAAACTCAGGAGATGGTGGCATGAATCATACTGATGAATGCTTGAGTTAATGAACTCACTGAATCCATCAGGGCTGTTGCTTTGTAAAAAAATAAAAATAAATCTATATAGTCTACTTTACAACTTTAAAGATATAAGCCATATGGTAATGCAATTAAATTAATTGGCTAAGTAACTGATAAGTAATTAAAATAGGCTATCGTTTTTTTTTTGTTTGTTTTTGTAATTTTTACTTCTGGTTTTGGTGGGTATCAGTATCACTTAGAAGGGCTAGATAGGGTTTGTGGGTCGTATAGCATGAAAAAAAGGGATGCCTGGTTCATATATTTTATATCCTGATTATTAAGACAATATGAGCACTGTTCCTACATACTCTTACAAAGAAACATCATTCATCCCAAAGCTAAACGTGGGGTTAAAAATTCAGACAAAAATCAGTCATTTTAAATGATCTACACTACCATTCAAAAGTTTGGGGCCGGTAAGACTGTTTTTTAAATTCTCTTACGGTAACCACAGGTGCATTTAGCTATTTAAAAAATACAGTAAAAGCAGTAATATTGGGAAATATTATTTAAATTTAAAATAGCTTTTCTATTTGAAAAGAACAGTATCTATGTACATGTGTTAATATCCAAGGATTGCCAGTGCTTTAACAGTTGTGGAAAAAAGGGGCTACAGAGAAATTTCCCTGTGAGACTGCCGTGCCGAGATCAGCGTTTAGTCTTCAGATGCCTCCGTGGAACAATAAAAGATCACAGATTTAATAGACGGCATTCAGCGAAGATATGTTTAAGCTGAAAAAGCAGCACAAAGCAGCAAAAAGGATGAGAAGCACGAGTGTCTATGTGTCCGTATGTGTGTGTGCCTGTTCCAGCCCGCATGTTGCTAAGGGAGGTATTGAAATACTGCTTCATCAGTCACTACGCTGTGTGTGTCCCATCTCTGGAAAAGGGGAGGAGATGAAAGTAATTTAATGTACATCTATAATTAATTCCCTCTGTGTGTGCGTGTGAGTGTGTGTGTGTGTGGCGGTCGGCCTGAGCCTCTGTGATCGAGTGTATTTATTATGTGCTTTTGAAGGAGGTGGCATGATGGGGCATGGCCCAGTGACACGCAGTGCAAGACTCATCAGTCCTGCGCCGGGCTATGGCACAAATGTGGGGCACGACAGAGCTGCAGTAACACTTTCTTTCTCTATAATTCTCTTTCTTTCTTTTGCGTCCTTTCCAATGTCTGCAAGCTTTTTTTGTCACAGTTTCCTCTCCTTGATGATCCTTCATTAGATTCACGGTGCCGCTCAGACCGTGATTAAACCTGTCAGTTCAAATACTCTCAAAGAGGCATTAGTCTCTCCTGATATCTACAGTAATTAATGCATGGTAAACAGATGTTGAAAGAGGTCAGATGGCATTAGACAGGTGTGAAAACAGGTGACTGTAATGGGCGGCATATGGAGGTGTGATGGATGAATGTCTTTCCCCCTGTGGCAGCTGGTGACGGGTGCTCTCTGTGACCCTCTACGAAGAGCAGACCAACATTTCGGCCAGTGTTGGCAAACTCTCCATCCCCTCCTTCCAGTTCACATTTACTCACAGTTTCATCCTTTAAATGGTTAGTAATAGCAATTGACCCGATATATTGCCAAGGCCGATATTATCTGCCAATTTTTGCCATTTGTTTGAGTTCTTTGTTTAACAGTTCTGTCCAACAATCGATAGGCAAATATTAAGACAAATACTAAGATCATTCTAATACTATAATAGAATTGCATAATCAAGAACCTGCTATCCAAAATATAAAGTAGAAATAAAATGTATTTTATAGATTTAATTTTAAAACAGCATTGTCAGTAGTGTTTTTATTTATTTATTTAATTAATTATTTATTTTTTGTTTATCATTTTGCCTTGTGAAGCACTTAATAATAATGTTTTTTTTCAAAGGTTGCATTATTTAATTCTAATGATTTCAGTAAGCAGTTATGTTTTATCATGTAAAAAAAAGAAAGAAATGTCTTTGTAGAAATTATGCATGTGCTATTTAATATTTGAAATTAAATAGTGTGAAAATACGGGTTTATATTGGTTTTATATCGGGCATCGGTTACCCTGCTCTGTAGATATCAGCATGGGCATTGGCCATCAAAAAATCCATAATGGTCAACCACTAGTTATTATGCTAGTTTTAACCCCATATTCAAGAAAAAAATTTACCCTAAATGCAAATTCTGTTTTTATTCACTCTTACGTTGCTCCACTCCCATATGACTTTCTGTCTTCCATTGGATTACAATATAAATCACTTCAATGGTGCCATTTTTGGAGCATTTGTCCCATTCACTTTCATTACATGAAAAAGACCAGCTCGGACATACTACAAAACATCTCCTTTTGTGTTTGTGTTTCACAAAAGAAAGAACGTCATATAGGTTTAGAATGAGATGAGGATGAGTAAATGATTATGGAATGTTCATTTGAGAAATAAACCCGAACAAATGCAAATATTCATTAATAAATGCAATGTAGAACTTTATCTCAGTCTGAGCAACCTGATCTTGCCCGCATAGTCATCAAGCTGTAATTACCTCATTGTCTTGAGAAAATGACCTCATTGTCATCAAGTTGTTGATTACTGACAGCTACAAGCATATTCACTTCTTATATTACATGTGTATGTCTCAGCAACTTCCTTACACTCACACAAACACACACATACACGATGCTGTAGGTATTCTGTGTCACTTGGCGAACTCTCAGCAGAGCTTGTTTTTACGGTGGAGATTATTTCATGTAATTGGGCCCTCTGTGGTAATGACCTTGCATCTTTTTTCCCCTTCTCTCTGTAAATTGGAGAAGGGAAATCTAGTTTGACATGGAGCCTAGAAGATGTATTAGGATTCTATGGTAACTGCCTGGCACAATAAGGTCGCAGCGTAAGTGTTTAATTAGAGTAAGTGTGGCCATCCCTAAGGAGAGACATTTTATTACCCCAATATGTCATATGAAAGATTCACCAACAGAGAGAGAGGGGGCACTGTAAAATATAAAAATGAGTTATATTTTCAGGTATGCAGTAATTACAATGCATAATGTGCTGAGTTTTAATAGATATCTGCGTAAAACTCAGGTTAAACACATATGACATAGATTATTAGATATATTTTGTAACACAGCTTAATCCATTTGCACCAGCCACATTTGGCTTTAAGCGATTTCTGAAACATGCAGCAAAATGCACCAAACTGCAAAATTACTGTTTCCAAACAGGTTTCCCAAACACTACATACAGCCCTAAAACATGATTTTAAGAATAGCTATTTTTGATTTGTAAGTAACATAAGATTTGTGGTTAACATAACTCGAAGTGTTATCAAATATTATGTATACGCAAGCATACTTCAACACAAAGGACTACAAGAATGTGAGTTTATGTGTTTGAGTAATCAGACTGCTGTTGTAGTCTTTAATTAACAGTTTGGTAACACTTTAGTATAGGGACCAGTTCTCACTATTAACTAGTTGCTTATTATCATGCCTATTATTAACATATTGGCTGTTTATTAGTACTTATAAAACACATTCTTTATGACCATATTCTACATCTCTAATCCTACCCAATACCTAAATTTAACAACTACCTTACTAACTAATAATTAGCAGCAAATTAGGAATTAATTGCAGCAAAAGTTGTAGTTAATGGCTTATTAATAGCGAGCATTGGACCTTGAAATAAAGTGTGACCAACAACTTTATTAAATAACACATCATCTTCACAATTTACTTTTGAAATGTGAAAGTAAGTACAGTATGTTATGCTGTACAAAAAGTCTTTTAGACTTATTAATGAAAAATTCCATTTTAAATACCCATGTGAAATCCTGAGAAAATAATTGATTCTATAGTTTGGACCATTTATGTGGTTTGGAATGCAGTGGACTTGTATATTTAAAATATGAACCTCAGTAACAGAAGGCTGCTTTCAATTTCAAATGCTGACGCGCGCTTTCTATGGTTTGGACAAACAGATAACTCCACCCACAATCACACACCATTGGTTGAGAGACGATTCTGCGTTTTCTGATTGGTTATCACATCCTGTCAGAGTTCTGTTGTCACAAAGGTGAGTGTTACCACACAGGACATCTATTTCAGTAAACGTCATTAGATTTTAATCTGAAAGTGTTTTATGCTACACTCTTTTTGTCCAGGTACGAACTTTACCCTATCAAGATGACACCTGAATTCTTACTGTCAATAAATTCAATGAGGTTTATACTTAAAGATGGATGTGTCCGACACTAGAGGTCAGTATTGCTCCATCATACAGATGAACACAGCTCAAATCATTTTAAATGCAGATTTCTGTGGTCACAGGTGTTTTCTCTGTTAGAATATTTAGGGGAAACGGTTCAATCCGCTGCTGAGAAGGAACATCAGTGAAATGTCACTCACCTCAATTCAAGAAACACAAGTAGTGGTTTAAAGCTGTGGTCTTTTATTCTAAAACAAATAACATATTCCAAAGCAGGTTACAGTGTGGAAACAAACACCAATCACACACTGAAATATTGAACTGACCTTCTGTGAGAAAATACAGAAGTACTTTTATACAAAGAAAATTTAGAGTAACAGTACTTTTCAAAGTTGTTTATCTGGCTTCATTTTCTAAGATAATTATATATTTTTTATACTATTTTATATTACTACTGAGCTGACATGAACTAACAATCAACAGTTTTAAGATTAATAAATACTGTAATAAATAAATTGCCCATTGTTAGTGTTATTTAATGCAGAAACTAATGTTGTTAACTTACGGAACCTTGTTATAAAGTGTTACCAAAATTACTTTTGTATTTTAGACATTTGACATCAATCAAGTTAAAAGGAACAAATACAAAAACCGTAATGGTAATTTGGAGTTTTTGGCTGGTTGGGCCGAAATATTACATTGCAAAATAAATTACAGTCTTGGACTTCAGGCCACCGTTATTAACATTGGAAACGCAGTCTCAGTATAGGTACCAAAAGCGGTCAGAGAGACGGAGGATTAAAATTCAGAAGGGAAAACATGACCATTTTCCCCCTGCAATTGATTGGCGAGGTGTTGTTGTCAACATTAAGATTTGATTACTGCTGACACGATGGCCTGAGTGGAAAACAAAGTCGCGTAATGCCAGTGATGCCGTGTGCATATTAAATATAGCACGGATCCTGTCGCTGTAATTAATATGCTGCTGTGGTTTATGAATTTCCTGTCAAAAGCAGAGGACCACAGCAGCATGGACAAACATATGTTGTTTCAATGCCTATTCACTCACTGTTATGTGCTTAATAGGTGGAAAAAGAGTTTAGCACTGCAGCATTTCTAACTTGTTGACTGACTCCATACAGAGCCCCCAGTTGTATGAGGTAAATTAATAAACAAATTATTTGTAAATATTATTTTTTTGTTACATTATTTAAATATTACACTGTTTGTATTCCACTGTATAAATGGCTTCAAAATAAGATTGCTGTTATGTCTCGCTGTGTGTGTGTGTGTGCCAAAGTTATGTTATAGATCTGCTGTTTCTCTTGAAGATTTTTCTCACCTGCTCTTGTGATATTTGCCACTCCATTTAACACGTCAAATGTCATATGTGCCTTCAGTCCTGAAGCCTTGCTAATTATTATCATCCTGTCAAGAAATGTGACAATTAATGGATTAATGTGAATCTAATTTTAATATGTGCATTGTTTCAGCTGATTCTATCCAATGCCACTAAAGAAGAGACTATATTTTATCGTTTCCCTGTTGTAAATTCCATTAAATCATACACTCGCTGTTTTGTACTACAGAATATTGTATCTATTTATCGGTGCACTATTTCCTGAAATCTCCAAGTCTTTGGTGAAATTGAATGGATCACTATTCTGTGTGCACTTTCTTAATTCACTGTGAATATTGTGAAGTGATATCCTTTTCTTTAGCCTTTATGAGACAATTTTATTATTTTATCATTTTACCAATTGTATAGCTGCACAACAGCTTATTAAATATAAACATATTTTAAATATACAGTGTATGTATATTTAAAAATAAATAAATCTATAAATTTTATTAAATCTTTTGTGAACAGAGAATATGCATTCAAGCAATACGTATAAATAAATATTTATAATATATATATATACTGGTACCAGGGCCGTTGCTAGTGGGGTGAAAGGTGGGGACAATTCTAGGGGCCCCCACCGCCCAGGGGGCCCCACAAAATCCAGGAATTATACTATATAGGCCCATGTTCTGTGAATAATTCTAATATTTTATTAGTTGTATAACTGAGATATTATGAAAACCACAAAAAAGCATGCAATTTGGTTCCATGCTTGTATATTGTACAGTATATGATATGTGTGTGTGTGGGGGGCCCACAGCAATATTTTTTCAGGGGGCCCCCAATCCTCTAGCTACGGCCCTGACTGGTACTATAGAAATACAACAATTTAAAACTTTTATAATGTTTTTGAAATAAATGTCTTATGCTCACCAATGCTGCATTTATTTGATCAAAAATACAGTAAAAACAGCAATATTGTAAAATATGTTTACATTTTAAAATAACTGTTTTATGTTTTAATTTTTACTTTTTTTAACTAAATTTTATGCAAATCTAATATGATTTGATGCTTAAGAAACTTTTATTTTTTATGACCAGTGTTAAAAATCATTGTGCTGCTTAATATTTTTTGAGTAAACTTGGATACATTTGACTTTTTCCAGTTTTCTTTGACGAATGTTCAAAATAACAGCATTTTTTACTGTCACTTTTGATCAATTTACTGCATCCTTGCTGAATAAAAGAAACGTTCCTAACCACAAACTTTCAAACTGTGTATGTAAACCTTGATAATATGATCAAATGCAGGTTCTTCTAATTTACAAACGAATTTGATCGCAAATTCGTCAATCTGTCAATCTGGATGGACCAGTGTGATCCCGCCCCTTGCACGACCTCACCTCTGAATTACATTATTTGGGCTCTCAAGCCTCCGACTTCACTGTCAGAGATACTCCCATTCAAAAGGTCCCTGTATATAAAGCCCATATTTCAATGCACATCTCAGGTCAAAAGCACTGCTCCTGAGATTGTTTGAAATAGAAAAATGTGCTTTCAGGCATTAGCCCTACAGAGCAGTTTTGTCCCTTTTTTTCCTCCTACTGAGGAGAAAATGAGTGATTCGGCTGTATCTGGGCTCCTTCCTCACTTTCTGTCATTTTCAGGCCAGCGCTCCCCAGAGAGTCCTCCAGCCGTAGGCGTGACATATATAACGCATGGACTCTGTCACACTGCCTTATTTTAGAGTGCCCCGCTTGGCTGCGGGAACTCTAACTTTATGTAAATCATATTAATAAATTTGTGCCAAAGTTGCTCAAAGGATTTTCACCCACGTTACTGGAGGGTGACAGAAGGGGGGACCGTAATCCCTTTTGTTCAGTTCCGGCTCGCTACGAATCCTCTGTATACTTGTGTATGAATGATTGTAGTGTGTATGTGTGTGCAAGCAATACTTTGCCACCTAATGTCAACTTTCCATTCATTAGGACAATATACAGTGCCACTATAATAATTACAGATGTGTCAAACCACAACAAAATATGATGAATAATTGATTAATTTAATCCTTTTAAGACCTAATTTACCACCTAAGCACCGTCTGCATTCAAAAAATTTCATTTAAAACAATTATTTCAGCATTGCTTACTGAGTTAAAATCATTGCTCTGGTAATGCAGGAATGGAGTTAAGAGTGAAGGATGAATTCAAGCTGCTGACATGAATGCTAATCTTATATGTAAATGCAGCTGCTCTAAGTAGTTGCTCTTTTTGTAGCTTGTTTGCTGTATTGAAAGATGTGTTGGTTGTTTAGTTAGGCTGGTTGAGGCATTTTTTCAATGCTCCTTTCACCGTCAGGTTAGACATTACAGTCTACACACACACAGCGCTATATAGATGTCCCTCTGACTCTCAATGATCAGAGCTGTGTTAATATAGGGATGTTAATTAGCTCCCTGCAGGGTTAAAGTTTAAAACTGTTAAAACTTAAATGTGTGTCTTCTTTTCTCTGGTGATGGTGGCTATGAACTCAGACTTACTAATTACACACACTCTTGCAAACATAGGAATGTAGGGGATAATGTACAGTCAAGTGGTTATTAACATGAATATTACTGCAAAATAATGCCAGTCAGGGTTTTATGTAATGATGACTGCCTGGCTATACATTATTCCACTTAGTACACAGCCAATTAATGAACAAACAAACAAAATAAATAAATATTAATTAATTTAAGAAGAAATCATTACTTGTAGAGACTAAAGAGTAACATATTTTTCTTCATCTAAATTATGCATTCCAATGAAATATTTTCTTTTTGAAGTAAATACTGTATATAATCGAGGCAGATTTTTTGTCTATGGAGTCTACCTGTCCTGCCTTAAAAAGTCCATCAGAAAATATCAGATTGCAACAAGCGATGTACAGTCTATCTTCAAAAGTAAAGTGACATTGAATCTCATACTCCACTAGTCCCTCAAGGCTTTTTTTTTTCATTTTAGATTCTTTTTAGACCATTAGTCCAAATAGGACAGTGATCCAATTCACCATGGACTAAAGACTGGACAGAGGTCGTCTCCTACCAAAACCTATGAGCAAATTCACATGATGTCCTAGAAAATGTGCTGTATAAGTCCTATGCGATAGATAGATAGATAGATAGATAGATAGATAGATTGATGGACCACACACCTGGGTATCCATCAGAGCCACCAAATATATCCTTATTTTGCCATTTAAACATTCATTTGTGCGTATGTGTGCATGACTGCCTGTAAGGAGCATTGATGAAAAAAAAAACGAAAAAAAAACCTTTCCCTTTATCTTTCTCTCCTTCCCTTGCTAGCTTGTACTTATTTGAACAATGACTGAGACTTGGTGTTACGAGCACTTCCTCTGTCTGATTGCCTCTTCAAGATGAATCGCTTTATGTATTCCCCAATTGTAAGTCGCTTTGGATAAAAGTGTCTGCCAAATGACTAAATGTAAATGTAAATGATTAGTGTGAGCTCAACATCATGTGATCAATACAGCTGATGAGGATAATAATAAAGCAGAACTGAGATGTGTCAGCATTAGATATGGCGAATAAGGAAGAAGAAAAGACTTGATGTTATCTTTAGTTCATCATTAGCTCCCATTGTGTGTGTGTGTGTGCGTGACTAAGGCGTACGACTACTAATTGACCACACAGGTTAGTCCCGATGAAGGTCAAGGCAGACATTTCAAGCTTCAGTACTTGAAGAACACAGACAGATTGACAGAAACCAACAGTAATCTTTGTAAAGTCCTGAGGGTAAAATACTGATAGGGAACCGAACAAAGCAGAACAGTAACATGAACCTTACAGTGTATTTTTAAAGTGACACTTTTTAATGTAAACAATGATATAATACTTTTCATAGTTCTCCTAACCAGCTTTCAGCTTCTTTTCAGCACAGCAGTAAATGTCACATTCAAAATGCTCTAAAACTACCGAATCAACTCATTCTTCTTGGGGCTTTAAAAAGCTTTGGTTTGTCCACAGACTCGGGTGACCTTATGTCCTCTTTGGCCAGGATTTCTAAATTGCCTAAAATGTCTGGGTTTTGGATTTGTTTTCTTGTTGGCTTCATAATTACTGAAGGTAATGACTGAAAAAGTAGTTTGACCAATAGTGTGTGCAGGCACTGTACAAAAGCAAACCAATCATGGTTTGTGAGAAGGTGGGATCTACAGATAGCAGTCAAAGCAATGCAAATATGGATATAAAGCCAAAACCTATTTTAGGCTATTTAGAAATCCCAACCAGAACATGTCAGAGAAAAAGAGGACATGAAACCCTGGTTCAAGGAATATGTGATTATTGGATTTTTTTTTTTAGGAGAAAAACCTGGTAAGTTAACAAACATAACAAACATATATTCATATCGCCAAAGTGACAGTGAGCTCACAGATACAGAGAAAGCACTGGATGGATCAAATATTTTGATAGAAAATAGGCAGCTGGCTTTGTTAAGTGGATAAGATGAAGAAAAAAGAAAGAAAAGAGAGAGAGGCGAAGAGAATCCCCTGCAGCGTGCCCTTCAAGTGCTCCTGAGAGCTCACACTCTTAATGGGAGTAAATGTTGCCCTGTCTGACTTCCACCCAAAACTCACACGCTCGCCCCCATCAAAGACCCCTGCTGTCCTGTCAGACAGAAAGTGTGTGTGTGTGTGTGTATATGTGTGTGTGTTTGTGTAAGTGAGCAAATTGCTGTAAGGCCAATGTGAGAGGCCAGAGGGGGTCAGGCACGACCACTGGACACTGTGACTGAGTGTGTGACCGCCCGCGGGGCCAAAAGCCTTCCACGCCGCTGAATCAGAGCTTGTATATTTGTTTAAGTTGCATGATTCATGAAGGGTGACATGGTATTGGCACAGCATGGGGAACTGTCTGCTTGTGATGTGTGTGTGTGTGTGTGTGTTAAAGAGACTGCCGAGGGCACAAGGTGAAGGTGACATTATTGCTATCGTCTCTGTTATATAAAGGCAAGAGGTTGTGTATGTCTCCCTCTTTCTGAGTAAACACTCATATACACTGAAAATAAAAATGGTGTAAACAATTTTCACTCAGAAACTGAGGGTAAATTTCACAAACAATTATAAAGAAGCGGAAAGTATTAAAGGTGGAATGTCGCAAACTGTACATACTACGCAGTCTTCAAATCATTCAGATGAGCAGAGATCTGTCATGAAATGACTGCTAATTGGTTCCTTGTATCAGGTGTGAAATACACTTACAAAGTGTAAGATAACAGGATTTGCTAAACACATTCCATCAAAGGTGTCAATTTGGGGTGAACTAAGTATAGATTTGCAGTATTAGCAGGAGAAATAATATTATACATGATATTTAAATTAGGTGAATTACGGAATTAGGGTGTTTGTTTATCTCCACTGGGGAGTCTATATGACAGCCTACAGAACTGTATGGTAAATGGTTGTGAAAAAATAATATATTTGTTATAACAGAACACAATTTTGCTTTTTAGATTCTTTGGGTCATAAAGAGTTGAATGATACCCAATATGCCATTATGTCCATACAATATTATATACATACAATATTAGCCATAAGCATAACAAATTGCTTAAGCTCTGGTCAGATAATCTTTTAACCTTTTTTTTTAAATCAAGTTATTACAAGCTTTTATATTGCATAAAATAAAACATGCAGATGTCTATGTGAGTCCATTCTTAGTCACAATAGTGAAAATTCTGGCCTCTGTCAATATGTAGGAAGCAGCAGTCACTTTGAAACCAAACACCTTTCTGTTGGTTAACACAGAGAATCTGTTGCAAAATCTGTGTGGAGAAATCTCAGATCAAGATTCCTACTGAAATGACTTGATTTCAATGAAGAAAATGGTTGTACAATGGTAAATTTTGACAGCACCTTCAAATCTTTACAAAGACAGCAAGTATTGCCAAAGAAGATGGATCAATTGCCATGTTTCATCAGCTACTAATTTGCATAAATAGCAATCAGATGACCAACTCTCATTAAAAATGAATGAATTCCAGTCAGTATGAACCAACCCTGTTGCAGTTTAATTTGTTTATATTCAAAGCCAATACAGCTTCCAGGGTTAAAAAGGATGCCTTGTTTAACAATCAAACAAATCAAAGTGCATCATGAAAAAAAAAAAAAACTAATGTATCTCATGTTTTCTATTTAGTTCCTATTTACTATTTAGTTGATTACCAAAAATGGAGGTTAACTAGTTTGCAAATTAGATGCATCATCTAAAGTTAGTGAATATGAATATATCAGGCAGAATGATGCCTCTCACAGTTCATTTGTTTGTCACAGATTAACTGCTTTTAATCACTGTCTCTACAAACACACACACCTAAACACACACATGCACTTGCACAAACTGCACTACTCTAAACAAACTTATGGCGCTTTTCCACTGCATGGTACGGCACGGTACGGTTCAGTACGGCTCACTTTTGGGGGTTTTCCACTGGGTACAGTACCTGGTACCTGCAACTATTTTTAGTACCACCTCGGTTGAGGTTCCAAGCGAACCGTACCGTTACCAAAACGTGATGTGTAAACTCTGCTGATCATTGATTGGCTGGAGAAAATCGTCATTGCCTGCGTCATTGAACTTGCGGCACGAGACACAACAGACCCGCTAGATTTAAATCAGCACAGTCAGCGAAGGATCGAACACAACTGTTTTGAATGAGCGCACCTTTCTTTTAACAACCAAAAATGCCTGTTTCGTTGTCTGTTGAGGAAGTACAGACTGTCCTCTCGTTGATAGCCGAGGAGCGGATCCAGCGAGAGCATGATGGAGTGACGTGGAATTAAAAACTTTTTCAGGAGTCACTGCAGTAGAGGCGGCGCAACTATAACGACACGTGAATAATCCCGCCCACTCTAAAGCGGTACTAAACTGCAGTGGAAACGCAAAAAGAGCCGAACTGAGCCATGCCGTGCCATTCTGAACTGTGCCGAGCCGAGTCGTACCACGCAGTGGAAAAGCGCCAATAGACTCAAACATGTCCACTCTCGTTGTCTGGTTATAGAGGAGATCCAGCAGGGCCTTAATGATTCATTCACAAGCTGACATGCTGATTTTCCACTATCTGAAAGGCCAGAGTAACCACCCCAAGCATTAGTTAAACAGCGAGCATCTTTTGACGGGCTGAGGAGGAGGAATAGAGAAGGAAATGGCAAGGTTATCAAATAAAATAGGGAAAAAGAGAAGCAGGAGAAGAAATGCCAGCCAAACACAGTCGCATTAACCGTGGCACGAGTCCCAGTAACCTGCTCTGTGGAGGCCAATCAAATATTCTATTACATTACACCCCAATTTTTGTCCGGCACTCCATCCTGTGCCAATTTGGAGGGGCTCAGCGGACCGAGAGGGTTGTGTATACGTTGCCTCGTGAAGGAAGTGTTTACCCTCTCGCCATCTGTCTGCGTAGTCAGACATATTGGAAATCAAAGTGGGGGGACAGAAGGGGACCGGACCCCAGGGTGCTAGGGCTTTGGCTCAGACTGGCGCCGTTAAGCAGCTCATGGGTCTACTAGACATACACATGCAGTCAGTGGATGCAGAGTGTATGCCTAACAGGTAAAAAGATGACAGAGGCCTCCACCTGTGTCTGATGTAGAGACATATGGTGTGACGGGTTGATGTGGAGCAATGCAGATGTACACATATGAACATACACAAACGCAGAACCTACAACCAAAGACTGAAGGCCAACAGAAAAAGTAAAAAGATTCGTATCAGCAAGACATTTGGGAGTAATCCCAGACATATATGGGTTGATGAAGGAATCATATTTACAAAAACTAGAAGACCATCCGGAATTAATATTTAATTGATATTAGATCTGAAAAACATTGTCTTTTCAGACTATTTTTACTCTTATTTATCATTATTGGAAGGTTTTGAAGCCGCAGAGCTAAATGGAAAAGTTTCATCAAGCCATCAGAATTTTCACCAACATGTTCAACTTGAAGACAACAACAAAAAAACTTTCCTTTTTTAGTTTTGACATAGACAGTCAGTAAGACAGAGAGATGAACGATAGATAGATGAATGAACTAATGATAAATAGTAGGGCTGTCACTAACGATTATTTTGGTGATCGAGTAATCAGTCCATTATTCTGACGATTAATCTAGTAATGGGATAAATTATAATTAACTTTTTTGTGGTAATATAAATAAACCGAAGGGAACAATAGCATTTAAAATTACTTAAAATACAGATAATAACAATGAGGCAGTAATAATTAGTTCAAATAAAGTATCAAAAGCGACTAATTGATGGCCTGACAATTTCACTTTACAGCTTAATCCTGGTTTAAAATGGACTAAACAACATATAAGTCAAAAGTCCACTTACTCTTTAATATTTGGCATTTCTTTACAAGAGAATGCTTCAGCCATTGTAATTTCTTGAATATGTTGATATCAAAACTTGTAAAGTCAGAGCGAGTGTTTAAACATTTATTTTGAAATCACGATTAACAGTTTGCATATTGAGATATTGATGATATTGATGTATTCTCCTGTGTTTGCGTAGGTTTAGAAATTATTTACCTTACAAATCTGATGAAATGGCGCATTTTGCGTTCCCATATGAATGTTATAATAAACCCAAACTCACAACAATATACAGAGATGGAGTTTAAGACTCTCCACACATGTAAATGATAACGGTTTGTGTTGTGCAGCATTTACTGTGAACGGAGATGCTCTGAAATGCACATACTTAACCTACACTCATGTAAATAATTAAAGTGCATGTATTTATTTAATTGCATCATAGCGTTTGTGAATTCACAATAGCATTATGCATTATTATGATACCTTGGAAAACGGTCTTGCATTTCATGGATTCTCCTCCGTGGAATGTGCCACTTCCGGTATTTTGCTGGTTACTCAACATGAGAAAAATACAATTAAGGATTTTTTATTATTTTTTTTAAATCGAGTGCTCAAATTGAATCGAGGAATCCTGACAGCCCTATTAAATAGATTATAGAGAGATAATAGAATGATAGAACGGTAGAAAAATAGAATGACAGACAGATGATGAAATGAACGAACAATAAATAGTACAGTGATAGCGAGATAACAGAACAATAGATAGAATGTTAGAACAACAGACAGACAGACAGACAAACAATAAATAGAACGATAGAGATATTAGAACTATAGATATAATAGACATAATGACAAACAAACGAACCAACGATAAATAGAATGATAGAGGTAATATAATGATAGAGAAAACAGAACAATAGATAGAACGAAGGAATGATAGTGTGATAGAACGATGTGTGTGTAGAGACTGCAGTGAGAACTGACACAAGCCCACTAGTGGACTTCAAATGATCATGAAACATTTGGTGAAAAACTTTCAAAACAATCTACTTTATCTGGGTGATAGCATGTGAGATCAGCATGTCTCTCTCACTAACATTCACATTAGTGACAGTGTGTAGCCCTCAAAAATTCAGAAATGTCCTCCCCATAAAAAATTATGAAAAATATCAAACTATATGAAATGAGCCATATGAAACCATTTCCTCTTTGCTTTTCATCACCTGCTCCCTCCTCCTGGCACAGCCATGTGTCCAAGCAAACATCCATCAGGGCTGGATGATATCAGGGCTTCAGATTGATTGAGGCGAAATGCTAAGCCCAGGTCCCGAGCGGATGGTACTAATTGCCCAGTGCTGGTCTGAATCCACTAGGCAGGCTGCCAGAGGAGGTTGGGAGCAGTATGGGGAGGGAGAAACAGGGAAACAAGACACATCCTGATAGGAAAGAGAAAGAGTATGTGAAAAAGAAGGAAGAGACATGAGGACAGCCCTGGAAACCGAGACTGAGGAATGAAACTTGATGACTCCTCAACTTCTAATTTCTTAATTAAGACCCATTTCCCTTTCCTCCTCTAACAGTTGGGGCGGCTAATTAGGCACAGCCCGTGCTCGATGTGGAGGGCTCATACTGTTATATTGACTGGCATATGCTGCAGTGACTGTGGGCAGATTGTGCATGGAGGGGTCCATTAGAGAAGTCAAGCTTCAGGAGCGACTGCAGAGCCCACTGAAGCTGGAACGGTGCGCTGAGATGGAGCGGAGATAATTGGGGAGTAAAGTCACAGATCCAGCCATCCCATGAAGACCCTTTAGGCAGCAGCCAATGAGCAATGAGCTTCCAAACTGGCCACTCTGTGGTGCCATTCTGCCACAGGCCTATAAGAAAATACTGTTGGAAAAATATTAAATTACAATGAATCTCTAAACTGACAGTTTTTAAACTTAGAACTTTTGCTTTGTAGGGAACATTACTGGTTAGTTTGTTCATTGATACATGTTAATTTGAATATTAATATAGTACGTTATTTTTTTACATTTTTTAATAAAAATATTTGTTAGTGTGATTATTTTAATGTTAGTTTGATAATAAATATAGTATTTTTTAAATTTTATTTATTTTATTCTAGTATTTTTTATTATTCTATTCTAATTAAAATATATTGGTTAATTCATTTTACATGTTAGTTTGATTATAAATATAAGATTTGTTATTTTATTAATTTAATTCTAATTATTAAATTGGTTAGTTAGTTCATAAGTTAGTTTGATGATAAATTAATAAATTAATAGTATTAATTTTAATTTATGTTATTATTTTACTCTAATAAAAATATTGGTTAGTTTGTTCATTGTTTATATGTTTGAATATAAATAAAGTATTTATTATTTTATTCTAATAAAGCAATATGAATTAGTGTGTTCACTGTTTATATATTAGTTTGATTATAAATATGTTGTTTTATTTTATTATTTTATTTTAAGACCTTCCCAATAGACATCAGTATTAAGGAATCCAAGTAAATAAATAAATAAATAATGTTGACTGTTTTTTATTTTTAAAATGACAAATAGCTAAAATGCCACTCTCTCGTGGATGCATGTACAACAGTGAGAGATTATGGTTTATAAAGTTTTAAATATGGATATTTTTCTTACACAAACGTATCGCTTCGCTTCAGAAGGCCTTTATTAACACCCTGGAGTCTTGTGGAGTACATTTATGATGGATAGATGCACTTCAAAATCTCGACCCCATTCACTGCCATTATAAGGCTTGGAAGAGCCAGGACATTGTTTAATATAGGCCTAGCTCTGATGGTATTCGTCTGAATGAAGAATGTCATATACAACTAGGCTGTAATGGCATGAGGGTGAGTAAATAATGGATCAATTTTCATTTTTGGGTGAACTATCCCTTTAATATGTGTGCAAATTTAACTTTACAGCACTTTTGTTCTTCTGAGCTGAATATTTTTCAGCTGATAAGTCAGTGAGAAAGCACAGCCTACCCGTCAGTCAGTCATCTGCTCAGAACCACCGCACATGAGGTTCGGACCTGATCCTGTCACACTGTGCCTGACATGTTAGTGAAAATGCGAGCGACAGAACAAGAGCTTCTGCATCTGACAGCAAGAAAAATGAGCCTGTCTTGTTTACAGACAGGTACAGCTCAGCTCCACGACATGAACAGCAATAAGAAACATTTCATTTAAATAGCCTAATCCTAAACCAGTATCATATAACCATCCTCATATTGCAATAAAACACTTTACATTTAATAAAAACCCCACTTGCTTTTCATGTCACAGTGAACAGCTCTGTTCCAAAACATCTTAGCATTTTAAGGTATCACGTGTGCGCTTCCAACATGAAGGCTGGTTCAAATGGTAGGTATTATGTTTGGGCTGCATACTAAAAAAAAACTCTTCTGACAATGGCATGTTTCTTTATTATTCTAAAATGGTGAATAAAGCCATAAATATACACTACAATTTGAAAGTTGGAGGTCGGTAAGATTTGATTTTGAAGTCTCTTATCACCGATGCTGCATTTATTTGATCAAAAATACAGTAAAAAGTATATACAGTGCCTTGTGAAAGTATTCATACCCCTTCATTTTTTTCCACATTTTGTTATGTTGCTGCCTTACTGCTACTTTTTTTTCCACATCAATCTACACTCCATACACCATATTGACAAAGCAAAAACAGAACTATCACAGATTCGTAAATGTATTTAATATAAAAAAACTGATATAAGTACATTGCATAAGTATTCATACCCTTAACTAAATATTTAGCTGAAGCACCTTTACAGTCTCAAGTCTTTTTTGTTTGATGCGACAAGCTTTGCTCATCAGCATTTGGCAATTATCTGCCATTCTTCACCTCAGCTCTTCACCTCTCAAGCTTTGTCAGGTTGGATGGGGCAGATGCACATTTTCAGGTTTCTCCAGAAATATTTGATTGGGTTCAATCCCAGGCTCTGGCTGGGCCACTCAAGGACATTCACAGAGTTGTCTATAATTGACTCTTGCTGTGTGCTTAGGGTCATTGTCCTGTTGGAAGGTGAACCTTCTGCCCAGTCTGAGGTTCTGAATGCTCTGGACTAGGATTTCATTAATGCTATCTCTATATTTTGGTGCATTAAGCTTTTCTTCTACTCTGATGAGTCTCTCAGTCACTGCCGCTGAAAAACAGCCCCACAGCATGAGGCTGCTACCAGCACACTTTACTTTTGGGATGGTACTCTGAAGGTGATGAGCAGAGCTGATTTCCTTCAAACATGATGTTTGGAATTGAGGTTAATCAGACCAGAGAATCTTGTTTCTCACAGTCTGAGGGTCCTTTAGGGGCTTTTTTGCACATTCCAAGTGTGTTTTCATGTGTCTTACCTGAAGAGAGGATTGAGACTAGCCACACTGCCATAAAGCCCAGATCGGTGGAGTGTTGCAGTGTAGTTTGTCCTTCTGTAGATTTCTCCCATCTGCACATATGATCATGGAGCTCAACTAGAGTGACCATCAGGTTCTTGGTCACCACACTAACAAAGCCCTTCTCCATCAGTTGCTCAGTTTGAACAGATGTCCAGCTCTAGAAAGAGTCCTGGTTGTTTCAAACTTCTTCCATTAAGGGTAACAGAGAGTACATGCTTCTGTGACCCTTCAGTGAAGCACAGTTTTTTTCTGAACTCTTCCCCAGATGTGTGGCTTGATGCAAACCTTCTGAGCTCTAGTTTCTGAGCTCTACAGGCAGTTCTTTTGACCTCAGGGCTTGGTTTTTGCTCTGATATGCATTATCAGCTGTTAGACCATTTATTAAGACGTATGTGCCTTTCCAAATCATACCCATTCAATTGAATTTGCCACAGGTTAACTTCACTCGAAGTGTAGTGACATCTACAAGCAATATGTATGCTCATGAGCTAAAATTCAACTGTCCCAGATAAGGATATGAATACTTATGCAATGGAATCATTTAAGTTTTTTATTTGTAATAAATTTGCAAAGTTGTTAAAAAACTGTTTTTTGCTTTACCATTGTGGTGTATGGAGTGTAGATTGATGTTGAAAAAAGGTCATTTAAAGCAGTTTAACATAAGGCAGGAACAAAACGTGAAAAAAAAAATTAAGGGGTATGAATACTTTTGCAAGGCACTGTATGTATATATGTAAATATATAATGCCTAGTATTGAAAAACAATATATAATATATATGTAATAATAATAATAAAATAAGTGAGTAATGCTCTCTGATTATGAGGTCATATTAGGTCATGTGTGAAGGAACATTTAAGTGACATGAAACATTTTCATATAGGTGGCATTTTTTCAGAAAATGTAATGTGTTTTCATTACTGTACGGAAAATTAACATATGTGGGCCGTGAGCGAGGCAGTCGAGAGAAGAAGAAGTCAGCAGACTGAAGATGATTTATGCCGTCATGCTTAAAATGTGAAATACAATAGAAGTGTCCGCAGGGACAGAGAGAGATTTGCTCTTCACTTCAGGGGTTTCGATACCTTACCATTTCCCCCATGAGAGTGTTCACTACGTCCTCTTCCTCTCTCTGTCTCTCACGAGAGTCACTCTTTTCCTTCTCAGAAACACTGGTGGCCCACCAGAGATGAGCCCTGACTAATATTTATTCAGTTATTCATTTGATCTCTCTCCGTTTGTCTCTGTATCTCTTTCACTCTCAGAGAAAATGAGAGCTGATGCTTGTAATGAACTTAAAATACAGCCCCGACCGACAGGCTCCTCGATAACCTCAAAGCTGCTTCAACCTACCATGTCGACTCTAATTTAGCACAGCATCAACCACCAGATATTTTAAAACCATAAGACTTGATGAGCATGACAGTGTATGAAATACAACACTGCACAGAGCCACACAAACACACACACATACACAAACTTGTTATCGATGAGATGGGAAACTAACACTGCAACACATTCAAAGATCAAGTAAATACTGCAGAAAACTTTTTTCTTTTGTTGTATGTTTTAAAATATTAAAATATTTCTGCAATGGCAAAGCTGCATTTATTATCAGTGTTAAAAACATTTTACACATATTTTTCAAGATTCTTATAGAAAGTTAAAAAGAACAGCATTTATATGATATAGAAATCTTCTGTAATATTATCCTTTGCAATAATAATAATAATTCCATCATTCTAATAAGCTGATTTGGTGCTCAAGAAACATGTTTTGTAAAACTTGTAAAAGAAATTGTGTAAAAGATTTTTTCAGAATTTTTAACCGAACAGAAAGTTAAAAAAGAACAGCATTATATATATATATATATATATGAATAAATAAATCATGGCAACTTGACATTATAAGTTCAGTTCAGGCACAACGTTTACAATCTTAATGTAAATAATTAAACTAAAAAAGCCATCTAAACTCCATTCTTGAGCTCTATTTTTTCCTTTCCTTTTCTTTTCTTTTTTAATACAGTGAAGTGTAAGATAAAAGATCAATAGTTGTGTGTGAAGCATCCCGAGAGGAGCAGGTAGAGAGCCAAGGTCCTGGAAGGCCAAGGTCCCCCATCATTTTTTTCTGTCCCTGCTCTCTCTCTCTAACTTCCAATACATTTACTCCTGAACGAAGGTTAAATTCACAGCAAAGGCACAGAAGAAAAAACCTGTTCTTCAGGCTGTGGGTTTTGACACGGAGCGGATAAAATCTTTAGTGTGGATCGTGTCATGTTCAAGCTGCTAGTGTAGTTGAACTCATGCTATGAATACTAAATGACAGAGCCTGGGCCAAAAACATTACACATTTCACACTACACCCAACAGGTGAGTAAAATTACAGCTTCATGCCAGTGTAGTAACAAGCAAATGCACTTAAAATTGAGCATACTCTACTGTGAGATAGAAGAACTATGTATTTGGTTGTTAAAGAATTACAAAGCTTTTTGTATGTGTGCACTAAAGGAGGCATTAAGAGTCAGTAAAAGTAAGGAAAAGTGTGAGGGGGCTCATAGTTTGGGTGGTTACCATGGTCTAGTCACTCCCTGCTAGTAGATGATATAACAACAGCATCTTTTTCCACTGTCGGAAATTCAAACGTAGCCATTGAGATCATACAGTAGATATCTATTTGTAGACACCAAAGTTGACCACTCCAGTTGTGTTAACATTTATGATATTCATATTTATGTGATATTCATCATATGATATTCAGAGCATTAAACTACTTGGCAAAAGTAGATTGGTTCATGTTGCATACGCAGCCAATGAGCTTGCTGCTTTACATTTAAATGGATGGTTAGCATTCACTTGAGCATTTCACAGCAGTTCCTCTGAAACCCTCCACCTCCCCAGCTCCACCTGTATAGACCTGCTATGGGTTATTTTATATGCTATTTGTGCAGCAGCAAAATGTCTTAAATACTCACAGCACTGCATTGGCGTATGCATTAGCAATAGCAAATTCCTGTACTTGTTTTGCAGCAGCTGCAGCAGCAATAATCTACAAAAACCGCAGTAACCAACAGCAGCAGCAATTCTGCAGCGTAGCAGATCTATTCCGCCAAGACCAAATACATTAACACTGTCATGCTAAAATGTCCAGAGAGTTGTCATGGTAGAACTATGGTTGCAGACACACAGTCAACTTGCTTTTTAGTGTTCATGGAACTGCTTTGACTATTCCATGTGCAGCAGCCCATAAAAACATCCGCTAATGAGGAATATATGTATATAAATCTGTGACTAAGCATTTTCCAAAGACCCAGGGCTCTTTTCATAACTCCAATCTCAATAGTTTTATATTAATGCTGAATCATACAAAATGTCATTCATTTACTCATTGATTAATCCCATTAAAGGTACACAGTTTTGTACCTTTGTATCTTTTGTATACAATTTGTGCAGCATTGTTGTGATTCATCAGGCTATGGAGAAAACTAATGGGAAATATTAATTACTGTGTTTTTGCAGTGCAAGTTTGGCTATTTGAGAAAGACCCTAAGCTCTAGAAATGCTGTTTTATCACCTGTACTCTGTCTTGTCTGCAAGCTATTTGCTAACCTGGCATCATTTCTGCTCTCTTTGCTTTGGTAAACCTGGCTTGACGGCTTGACATCCCGACCACTGTTTACTGAATGTTAATTAGCTTAGAATCATTTGAATAATTTATGCTTCTCAATTATTGCGACATCCACCTTGATTTACCCGACAGAATATTTCCTGTCACACCAACCCCAATCGTCTCATTACATTCATCGGGAATGCTTCACTAATCTTGCGTTTCCTTAAGCTGCCGAAAACGCTGCAACATGACGAAAACCAGCCTGGCGTAACGACAACTGAGCTTAAACAGAAAACAAAACAATCTTAAGACAAATTGCTGTTTGGCTCACCAGATGCATACTTTGCAGTTGAACGCTCACATTTTTCCTCCTTTAATTAAACTGACCAAGTTCAGTTAAAGTAGGCAATGTGAACATATGCAAAATGCTGCCCAATGCGACTCAATCCAGTGGGCTGCTAATATGCTGGGTTATTAGCGCGCACTACAGGTGTGCTAGCTAGCTGAGGGGAAGCGTGCAGCGCTTGGCTTCATTCTTCTCCGGGTCTACCCACTTATTACACTGTGCTAGTCAGGGCTGTTCATTCACTCCAGAAACATCCATCTGCTCCGGCATTAGTGGCTAAATTAGCCGCTTAATGTTGCGTATTTGTTTAAGTAATTGGCTAGTAATTAATAACCTGAAATGCTGCGGGCTCACAGTTTGAGAAGTTTTAGCTGCCTCTTCTGAGACGATGGCATTTAGACGTGATCTCATTAATATTTGTAAGCATTTGAAAGCAAAATGTAGTGCTAGCACACACATGTTAATATACGCTTACAGCATTTACAATACTGGTCAAAGGTTTGGAATAATTGAGATTTTTCAATTTAGAATGATTTCTGAAGGATCATGTGACACCAAAGACTGGAATAATGGCTGCTGAGAATTCAGCTTTTTTGTCACAGGAATTAATTACATTTTAAAATATATTAAAACAGAAATCATGTGTTTTAAAAGGTAATAGTGTTTCACAATAAATGTATGTATTTCACAAAATATGTATCTTTCAAAAACATGAATTATTCCTAAATTTTATTAATGTAAAGTTAATATAAGAAACATTTTGATGTTTACAATAATTAGATAATGTCAATGCACATGAACACATATACAGTATACTATCAGTATGAATACAAATGAGATCACCCTAAGTTACTACACAGAGATTCTTTAAGGTAACTAACTTTTACACTTCAGTTCAAACTGTGAAGGGTTTAACATTTTACAGACTTAAAAAAATAGGATCATCACATCAAACAGACTTGGCAGAAGGAAAGAGAGGGGGAGAAATCCAAACGTTTTTGTGCAAGGTAGGGTGTGTGGCGTGTAATTTGTTTGCTCTGCCCTTGGCAGTCAGGGTTTGGAAAGCAGATTTCGCTGGCATACTTCCTTCTGCTACTTTGGAAAGATCTGCAAGTGAGGTGGGAATTGCTGAATTAGCGCCATATTAAACCTTGACACTAATGACTGTGTTCAGAGGTTGTTTTTTATGAATATTTGATGTATCGTCATCTATGGAGTAGCGGAGTATGAGAAAGTGAGGGAATGAGCCAGAGATGTTGGGGGAGAGGGTGTGTGAGAGAGAGAGAACGAGATGATACAGAGATGAGTGTTAAAACAGCATCGCACCAGAGTTAACACTGCAGCTGCTGTTAGATGACTATTTCTGGAGTCTTAAT
This sequence comes from Schizothorax lantsangensis, assembly GCA_027422415.1. Taxonomy (NCBI): domain Eukaryota; kingdom Metazoa; phylum Chordata; class Actinopteri; order Cypriniformes; family Cyprinidae; genus Schizothorax; species Schizothorax lantsangensis. Next base: position 24,730,663 of record CM049847.1, on the reverse strand, counting down.
TAGGGAAAATTCAGAGTATTCATATTTGTTTGTTTTTGATCGTCTCTAGTGCCTATAAAGGCTGCATTTAATTTGATCAAAAATACAGTAAAAATTAAATATAGTGAAATATGGTTACAATTTAAAAAAAATTTTATTCTAATATATTTTAAAAAGTAATTTATTCTTGTGAAGGCAAGGCTGAATTTTCAGCAGCCATTACTCCAGTGTAGTGAAACATGATTCTTCATAAATCATACTAATTATGCTGATTTGACTTTTCTTATTATTATTATTAACACTGATGGCAGTTGTTCTGCTTAAAGGTTTTCTGGACACCGGGATATTTTTGATTCTTTGACAGCAACTCAAAAGAACAGTAGCCTACTTATTAAAAATAGAAATATTTTGTAATATGTAAAACTAAAAACTAATGTCTTTACTGTCATTTTTGATCAATTGAATGCATCCTTGATGAATAAAAGTATTAATTTCTTTCCAAAAATCTTACTGACCACAATTTTTTTGAATGGAGTAGGCCTATATAGTAGTAATAATAATAGTATACATGTATTCACCCAGAAATTGCAGCACCACCATATATTCAGCAAGTTGTCAAAAGCTTTTCTGAAGGTTGTCTGCTGGTACAGCACATACAGTCAGGTCCATAAATATTGGGACATCGACACAATTCTAACATTTTTGGCTCTATACACCACTACTATGGATTTCAAATGAAACGAACAAGATGTGCTTTAACTGCAGACTGTCAGGTTTAATTTGAGGGTATTTACATCCAAATCAGGTGAACGGTGTAGGAATTACAACAGTTTGCATATGTGCCTCCCACTTGTTAAGGGACCAAAAGTAATGGGACAGAATAATAATCATAAATCAAACTTTCACTTTTTAATACTTGGTTGCAAATCCTTTGCAGTCAATTACAGCCTGAAGTCTGGAACGCATAGACATCACCAGATGCTGGGTTTCATCCCTGGTGATGCTCTGCCAGGCCTCTACTGCAACCGTCTTCAGTTCCTGCTTGTTCTTGGGGTATTTTCCCTTCAGTTTTGTCTTCAGCAAGTGAAATGCATGCTCAATCGGATTCAGGTCAGGTGATTGACTTGGCCATTGCATAACAGTCCACTTCTTTCCCTTCAAAAACTCTTTGGTTGCTTTTGCAGTATGCTTTGGGTCATTGTCCATCTGCACTGTGAAGCGCCGTCCAATGAGTTCTGAAGCATTTGGCTGAATATGAGCAGATAATATTGCCCGAAACACTTCAGAATTCATCCTGCTGCTTTTGTCAGTAGTCACATCATCAATAAATACAAGAGAACCAGTTCCACTGGCAGCCATACATGCCCACGCTACCACCACCATGCTTCACTGATGAGGTGGTATGCTTAGGATCATGAGCAGTTCCTTTCCTTCTCCATACTCTTCTCTTCCCATCACTCTGGTACAAGTTGATCTTGGTCTCATCTGTCCATAGGATGTTGTTCCAGAACTGTGAAGGCAAGGAACTGCTCATGATCCTAAGCATACCACCTCATCAGTGAAGCATGGTGGTGGTAGCGTGGGCATGTATGGCTGCCAGTGGAACTGGTTCTCTTGTATTTATTGATGATGTGACTACTGACAAAAGCAGCAGGATGAATTCTGAAGTGTTTCGGGCAATATTATCTGCTCATATTCAGCCAAATGCTTCAGAACTCATTGGACGGCGCTTCACAGTGCAGATGGACAATGACCCAAAGCATACTGCAAAAGCAACCAAAGAGTTTTTGAAGGGAAAGAAGTGGACTGTTATGCAATGGCCAAGTCAATCACCTGACCTGAATCCGATTGAGCATGCATTTCACTTGCTGAAGACAAAACTGAAGGGAAAATGCCCCAAGAACAAGCAGGAACTGAAGACGGTTGCAGTAGAGGCCTGGCAGAGCATCACCAGGGATGAAACCCAGCGTCTGGTGATGTCTATGCGTTCCAGACTTCAGGCTGTAATTGACTGCAAAGGATTTGCAACCAAGTATTAAAAAGTGAAAGTTTGATTTATGATTATTATTCTGTCCCATTACTTTTGGTCCCTTAACAAGTGGGAGGCACATATGCAAACTGTTGTAATTCCTACACCGTTCACCTGATTTGGATGTAAATACCCTCATATTAAACCTGACAGTCTGCAGTTAAAGCACATCTTGTTCGTTTCATTTGAAATCCATTGTGGTGCTGTATAGAGCCAAACATGTTAGAATTGTGTCGATGTCCCAATATTTATGGACCTGACTGTATCTATAGTATTATAATAAATACAAATATTTGTCGAAGAGCCTTCAGCATCTTTTATAGCCCAGGGGGCGCAGCACATATGCAGAGCTACCTTTTTTAAACATGCAGCGGGATACTTGGGTTTTACACTGTGACTCAGTACATCCCTTAGAATTTCCTTTGACATCACTAACTGGGCTAAACTCAACTTTTTCATTTGAGAAATAGAATAAGGTGAGACGACAGAAGTTTGGTCTTCAAGTTTTTTCTTTAAGTGACACTTTTCAAATTTGCCACTGAAAGATAAACAGACAATAGAGTGTACAACAGAATCTACATTAACGAAAAACAATAACCAGGTCACCTTTTCCAGCCCTTTGAACACGTCAGTTTGACTGGTAATAACCCAAGTTGCAATGCTACTGTTATCTAATTTTAAATCTGACAAAAATACAATAAGCACACATGCAGAGCGTAATGAATACCGCTCGCGACAAAATAATCCTGGCAGGTTTTACCCTTGTAAATTACCGAGGGAGACATCCGCTTCTGTGTGAAATTCTAATCCATATTGATCCAGTCAAGTCACCGATAAGACCGGAGATAAATATTCTTAGTTATTAAAGGAAAAGCCCCAGGCAATTACTAGCATGATGGCTTAAGCTATTAATTGGAGTTGAGTTATCAATGGTCGGAAGCGAGAGAGGAAATAATCAGTTCATATAACCTTGCAAGCATGACAGTGACCTGTGAATATTGTTATAATATAGACCAAACTGTGTATTTCACTGCACCTCTGTGGCACGGCTCCAGCGCAGCAGACTCATTAAAAGTGAGAAACTCACAGAATGCAGCTTTAAATAGAAAAACAGACATGACCCTCGGAGATCAAGTCCAACTTGAAAGGACTTTTCCTCACCCGTTTTAAAAGAGAAGAAAGTGCCTTTTCATGATGGGTAGTTTGAACTGTATTAGCTTGCATAATTTAAGGTTAATGAGACAACAACCCAGCATGAATATAGAATCTCATCTCGTCTCTCATCTCTGCTATACTCCACGACTGTGGGCGTTCATTAAAAAGGGATCGGGCAGAATGTTTTAATGATTTGTGAAACCATTAGAATTTCAGAGAGCTATTACATCACATTCACATACATTCCCCAGTGTTTGCCTCTCAAAGAGAAGCTGCAGACTCATTTAACATCCTCTCAAACGTTGGAGGAGATAATTTGCTCTAACTGGGCAAGTAACCCCCCTGAAAACTAAATCATCACTGACTCAGGATCAGCTCCTTGCATTCATAAAACGAACCTCACAGAATAGCGAGAGAAGTCGGGACTTAAGCGACTATACTATTCCAAGATGTCGGCTTGTCTGGTTACAAATGTCACTGTGTAAGTGGATGTGAAGAAATGCCCTTAATGAGTAAACAGGGGATTCAAAAAGCATTACTGTAATTGCAATTTGCAGCATTGACCAGCAGAGCGCTGGGATGACCAAAACTTAGAAACCCAAGTTAGCATTTTAGCACTTCCGTTTCTGTCATCCTGAAGTCAACAGGTTTTTCTGAGGTTAACATAAGCTCAAGCTATTTTCTCATTTTATTCAACAACATAAAATACATGAGTAATACCCCCTTGTGATATTTTTTTTAAAAGCTTTAACTTCTCTTGCAAAGAGAGTTGCTAACAAGTGGTTCAAAGGGACTACAGAGGTTGTACATTAAATATCTCACCAAAAAGATAAACTCATCTACTCATTAGACCGCTTTCACCATCTTGTTGTGTTCATAATCATGCTTTTGCAAGCTATTCAAACTCAATCTTTCATAAATGTTTTAAACTTAATGGTGGTGACTTCCAAATCATGCGATGATGGTGTAGCTTGTTTATCGCCTACATTTAACTTCTGGGAATTGCATTAAGGCTTTAAAATTCATTAGTTTTGTTCATTTATTTTGTTTAAGATCATCATGATGAACTCAGTGCATAAGAATCCTAAACTTCAGTTGGTCACAAAGATTATTTTCTGCAATAATCTACAGCCAATGGATTTTGTTTTGTTTTCTTTTTTTTGTAGAGCGAAGCAGGGTGATGCTAACTTCTGGGTTGGCCTACAAAAATAAGTCATTATTGCAGCACACCATAGAAGTTGCTTGTTTCGGTGGGTGGTGCTACGTCAAAGCTGCAATGAACATTCACAATCAAGCATCTATTCAACCGCTTCTTTATTAAAGCAATGTTTAAGAAAATAAAATACTGCATAAAAAGTGTATCTTTTCTAAAAATGTATAATGATATGACGAAATGTTTGCTAAACATGTGTGTGTAAGTGACCCTCTGCATGTACATACAGTATACTATGATCATGTTTATTCAGCAAAACAGTGAAATTGGCAGGGCAGTATAAAATTTGTGGTATGCGCAGACAGATTCCTGAATTTTTCATATGTAAGAGTACATCATCAGCATAATGTGATATGGATCTGCTTGCTGAGGACTGTCAGACAGGAAACCATCTGTGCCTTCTCTAAACAGCAACCAACACTGTTAATTGATTATCCAGCATTACGTAAAATAATTACAATGAGAATTTCTGTTAAAATGTTTTTAAACCAATATAGAGATTTAAATCTGTCTGAAACAAGATTATTTTTTTCATGTTAGCAAAGCATTTAAAAGCATTTAAAAGTTCAAATAATTAAGAATTTGTGTCACCTTCATGTTTGATCTTAATTCAAATTAGTATGTTTTGTAAATATTCACACTTTTCTTTTTCGTTCAATAAAAGTGGACGGTGACCACAAATATTTTAAAAGAAGCCATATAAAAACCATTCACTTTCCCTGAAAAGAGCAGCTTGGACACTCTGCTAAACATCTCCTTTTGTGCTTCATAAAAGTAAAATACGTCATACAGGTTTGTGAGTCGATAATGGCAATTATTATTATTCTTTTTAAGAATTAGCCTTTCAAAATTTGCTAAATTACTGTAATTATATTTGTACATTAAGCTTATTGTTGTAAGTAAGTATATCCCTTAAGCTTTTGTCTTGGAATTATATAATGAATCTGTATCCAGTGGCTAGTGTGTGGATGTGTTCCTGCTTTACTCTTCATTAAATCTTGAGTGAAAGAGGATGGCACGGGCACATACAGGACGGAAGACACAGAGACGACAGTCGTGTAATTCCTCCACTCGCATTAGAGCCTGTATTCCTCTTAATGACATGGGCGTGCAGACGGGGCGTCATCCCATGCTACAGGCAGCCGTAATTGGACAGGGGGGACGAAGTGTCCTAACCCCTCCGCTGTTTCACCAGCCCGACACGACAACTAATCACAACGCAATTTGCATGGAGAGCTTCGCACATCAGCCTAAATAACACCACACCGGTCTGAGAGATGAGTTTTTAATCTCGTCCCCCTTCGTTTTTCTTCTTTCAGGTTTTCATTTGCGCTCTCTTCTCATTTTTGCAATGGACTGCTGAATGAATGTGCAGAGGCAGGAGTCTCATCCCCTCAGACAGCGAGAAAAAATAACAGGCCTCTTAAAAAAATGTGAAAAAAGAAGAGGCTGCCCTTGTCCCTGTGAATAAGTCTCTTCTAAAACGCAATCAAAGTGATGACAGATATTTTAGCAGGAGGGAAATATTCTAGTAGAGCCTTTTCAGATGATCAGACAGTTATTCATCTCTCATTGCCCCTGCTTGACCTGTGTAATGGAGAATTTTACAACTGGAAGTGTCTGAAATATCTAGTGGATGTAAGTAATGAGAACATTTAGGGGAAATGGCTGCTGTGAGATCTGTCTGAGGGCCATGGATCAGGCCTAGACGGCAGGAATATGAGAAGCACCTGTTTGACACGGGTGTTGGATTACAGTGGGAACGTTTTTAATGGAAAGTTTCTCGAGTTCTCGAGGCACTTCATACACTTTATTATAAGGACAGCATTTCATTTGCAAGGTCAAGTCCAGATTGATCAGCAATGTAATCTGAAATCCCACTTTTGAATTTTGAGAGCACTTTTGAACCTGCTTCTGTTTCTTTCTTCTTTTATTACAAATTTGCATTACTGAGTGAAAAGTAGAAAATAAACAAATTTTCTTGGTTTTAAACCTATGTCTGATGTTTTGAATGTTCTTTCCAACAGATACAAAAATATTTTACTAATAGATATATTACCTATTACAGCCATCTTGGCAACAGTTAATATTATTTATGCATTTATTTGTTTGTTTATTTTCTAGTATCTGCATGCATATTTTCTGATTCTGTTTTATTTGTATATTTTTTAATTATGCATAATTTATTAATATTATTATTAAGTAAGTAAGTAAATAAATAAATAAATACCTGGTAACCTGTAACTTGGTTTGTAAAAGCTGGTATATTATAAAGATGGGTGTCATGTTACAATAGGATTTAATTTGTTAACATTAGTTAACATGAATTAACAATGAACAATAATTCATCAGCATTTATTATTCTTAGTTAATATCTACTAATACATTTTTAAATTCAAAAGTTGTATCTGTGATTGTCAAACAGTGTCAAACAAATAATGAACAATTTTATTGTTATTAAACAGACATCAACAAAGATCAATAAATGCTGTTAAAAATGTATTGCTCATAGTTCATGTTAGCATGCATCAGCAAATTCTAACAAATGGGACCTTATTAAATAGTGTTGTCAATAAATGTTTAATATTTTTATTGCAGAAAGTTACCTGCCTTAAAATATTGCAGCAATGAATTTTTGCAAAGCAAAGTTTTTTACATTTGTCTGTTGTTGTCCTTCAAACAGCATGCCTCATCAGTGGATAAAGCTGCAGTGATGTGACTAGGCACAGGTTTCATTGTGTGCACCAGGTGCTAGCAAAAGTGTGAGTAGCTTAAAACAACATTCTATTAGTGTAAACCCTCTAGACTAAACAAAACAAACAAATTCACAAATGCGTTCCTTCTCTTCACCGCGCATACACACACATCAAAGTGCAAAGTAGCAGGCAGTTCTCATCACAGGTGAGGATGCCAGCCCTCATCACCTTCAGAATTTGTGGAGTGGTGCCGCGCTGTATATGTAGCCTTCATCAGCTCATTACAGACCTGCTTTATCAGACGGCCTAAACCACTGCTGACAGCCCACTCTTCCTCCGTTCGCACCCAACACACTCGCTACACAGTGCCACACACTCACAGTTATTTTATCCCAACGACATTTGACATGGGCAAGCTTTATATATTCACCTTGAGCAGAAGGGCAGAGAGGAGGAGATTAAAGAAACTGTGGGGAAATAGAGAAAGTCACCTCTGTCCTGTGTGTGTTTGTGACATCTTGGTTTATGCACCACATCTAAGATTATAGAATTCAATTTGGAATTGTACAATCTGCAAGAAAAAACAAAAAAGATTGATTATAGCAAAAAACAATTACAATATATAGAAAATGTATTTAAATTTAAACAGTAGTTCTATCTCATGTTTAAACACTATAGAGACATCAGAGCCAGCTTCAAATTCCAGAAGATCTGGCCGAGGTGAGGCGCTCTCAGCTGGTTCATGAGCGCTGAACGCCCGCTGACGCCCTGGAGCTCATATCTCTGAAAACGAAGCAAATTTTCAAATAGACGTCATGTTTATTAACAAACCGTATATTGGAAGTTTAAATAACTACATTCTCGCCTAAAAAAAAAAAACAGTATTATTTTTTTATATTTTAGTGGATTTGGGCATCTGCCATGACACTTGCTGTGAGAATTACTGCAAGCGGAGTGATACAAACAGTGAAACAGTTGGAGTTAATGCTGCGTTCCAGACAGGTTTTTGAGCCCGTAAGTCACGACTTCAAACCACGACTCACGACTTTGTAGCATTCCAGGCAAGTCACGCCAAACTGCCTGAGCCTGTAGGTCTAATTTCGCTATGCTGAGAAATTGTACATTACATTATTTTTTTTATAAGCATGATCGTTTTCATGGTCAAGTTCAGGTTTACCTAACGTTACCCTAACGTTAGCTATATGCCCAACATTTCCATGTGGCGATATACTTTCACGACATACTTATTGTTTCATACACATAACATCGTAATACATAATTGTGTGTGTATTATTTATTATTATTAATTTGATTGCAACGTTATATTGTCCTAAAGTCTATTTCTCACCGTGTACCACTTGCATAAACACAGCATCCGTACGGGCTGCCATTGTTGTTTCGTGGGCTATGTGACGTCAGAGCGCGGAACTGGGAGTACATCGATCTAGTACGAGTTCACAGGTGGGAAGTCATGGGTTTGACTGCCGTTCCAGTGCACTTTCACGGGAAGAAGGTTGGAAAAACACTGGTTACGGGTTGCCTGGAATGCAGCATAAGATATCGCTTGATTATTGCACTCTTATCAGCCAATCAGATTCAAGGACCAGAATCTTTGTCTTTATGCAGTTTACATTCATGACTCAGAAGATTGGTTAAAAGAGTAACCTGCCCAGCAGAAAAGATGGCTGACTTAAAGGCCACATTTAGGCTACATTAAACCGAATTCCGACTTTTTCTTCCCATGTTGCACAGACCGAATATGTCAACATGCAAAACAGGAATAAAGCACATTGATTCCAATATTCAAAGTCAAAGTCTGCTTTATTGTCAATTCTGTCACATGTACCATACATACATACAGAGAATTGAAATTGTGTTACTCTCAGACCCTTGGTGCATACAGATAACACTAAACACTAACAGTAGAACGTAAAAATTGTCAGATTATTCATTTTGGGTAAACAAAAGCTTGTATTATATATTTTTTTCCTGCGTTCATTACAAATCGCATAATATTTATTTTGGGCCTAAGCTTTTCCAGGTCAGTACGTCTACCTTGAGTTGTTTCGCCAAGCTGGTCATCTAAAACACTGGATTTAGTCAACAAATCAGAATTGAAATGATCCTCAATGCTAATGGATAGAGTTCGGAAGGTATTATAGCAACCTCATTTTAACAAAATTTTCCATTTTAACCCAAAACATTTCAATTGAACAAATAATGAGCAGATTATCATAACAGACTTTAACAGTTTGATTAAATTGGTTAAACCACTGAATTTTGTTCTGAATGCATCAGCAGCGTGTCGGCTGTTTTTCCAGTGTGTTTTTGTGTTGCGTGTGTGTTCATGTCATCCTCGCACCTGCTCCAAACTCCACCAGGACGCTACAACATCTCATTATCGGGCCGTTTTAAACCAAACGCTCCTGCTTTCACTTCTGTTTTAATTAGAGAGGCTTTTCTGAGGTCACATGAAATGAGCTTTTAATTAGTGTCAGCCATCAGTTGATTTCCTCTTTATTGAAGCCGTCTCTCTGGATACCTCTTTGTAGTTAATTGGATCAGAGAAGCACTCACAAATATACATACAAATCACTGTCAAAAGTTTGCAGCGGAAGAAAGTTTGTCAAACAAAAAGAAACGAACAAATATTTGAAAAGACGGCATGCTTGACTGCCAGCAGTGTATTCAGTCAGCACCTTTGTTGCATCCTCGTTTAATTAATAAAGGGCCATTAAGCGCTCGTTAACAAAGGGGGATAATATACAGCCCCAGCTGGCGAGGGGGAGCGAATAAAATGAGAGAATGAGAAAGGAGAGACGACCGATTGGTAGTTTTACAATATAAACGAGGATACAAAAAAGCACAATCATGAAACTGTAAGAGCAGGAGTAGCTGAAAAGACTGACTCTAACTCAGTAAGACATGGACAAGAGATGTTAGTCAAGCCTCAAGGTACTTCTCTGAAAGTTTAGCTTTGTGTAACCTGACAAAATCATCCATAATAAGTTGAATATAGCATCACAGTGACCCTTTTTTTTTTCTTTACAGTTTGAATATGGCACCAGAATGTCTTTGTGTCGTGGGAACATAAGATGGGAAATTACTTTAAATCTGGGCATATACTGTATTATATTAATTCATTAATTAACTCATATTTTATATAATAAATAAACAGACTAATTAATAATGAATGAATACAATTATTATGTATACTTTCCAGCAACATACGCAGGTCAAACTGTGACATTTGGATTCTTTGTTCAAATGTCTATTCAATTTATTTGGTCGAAGCTCATCAAACTTGAAATATTTCTCTTCATGCTCAGTGAGTAATAGCTTTTCATCTATCTATCTATCTATCTATCTATCTATCTATCTATCTATCTATCTATCTATCTATCTAATGTATATTTGCGTGTGTGTAAAGGTTTTCTTATGGGTGTTTTCTTTTATCCAAGTTCTCTCCACTTAATATTCTACATAAAATAATTTACATATTGTAAAAGTTTTGACAGGAGGACAGCATGACCAAGTCACACAGATGATGAGCAAATAAAATAAATAACTGCAGTAATGCAACAATAAAAAAGCTGGAATAAATTAAAGACTGTCCAGGCAGAAAAAGTTTATAAAACTAAAACAACTGAAAACGAAAACAAAATTTTAGTGCAAGGAATCAAGCGTTTTGTAACTTTATTCTTTTTCATCCTTAAAACTTCACCTTAAAACTCAACTCCTTGTTAAGGAGACAAAGAGAGTGATTTAAATCGATCTTAAAGTGCTGCAATTACAGAATCCCGGGCTGCAGTTCTATAAGAGGGAAATGGATTTCTCTGCCCATCTGTGCTATATGGCCAAACCATGAGACTTGAATATAAAGCACTGACTAGATAACAAAATCAACCACCTGAGAGTGCTTTCGGACAATATTTTCCCTTCAGCTTTGTTGTAAAACATATCCATCGTTGTCTTTTATGGCTCGCCGCAATAATGCCACAAACTCCACGAGACGAGCCTCTTTGTGAAGTTTTACAGTGACAGAAGGCAATCCTTTAGATGACAATACCTCCTAAAGCTCAAGGACAGCGAGAGGTCAGGAAACTGGCAGACTTATTTCTCAAGCAAGTTTTCAGGGAACTTCCACCTGACCTTGAGAAGTACTGAACAGCATTAAACTCACACAGAAGAGCTCTAGAGGTCCATTTTAGACTCCCACCATAACGTACTGAACTGGCAGCACATAATGAGTGAATAGCCAATGCGTCTGACAACCCAAATACAATAGTGACATGCCATCCACAAGCACATTGCTGGTTTATGAACTAATACATTTGTGGCTGTTATCACTAAACGACGCAATAAATAACCAATATTCCTGAACGGATGACTTGACCTTACTGTCCAGGGAGAAAATTGCACTTTTCACGAAGAGGCTGGCGATCAGTTTCACGCTAAACTCAAAAGACAGATTCCCAAAGTGGCAATTACCGTTTTGACATCCGTTCTGAAAGAAAAAAGTGACTGTAATTCTTTCAAAACTCCAAGTGAACAATTACAAGGGTGTATAAAAGAAGATAGCTTTTTAAAATGCAGTTTATGTAATGAGACCAGGATACAGAATAGCTTTCGAACCACTAGGCTATATGACAGCTAGCTGACTTTACAGTCAGCATCATCTTAAGGGTTTTCAGCTCATCTATATTTATACAAGAAAGCGGCGCTAATTTCGGTCATTACATTTACTCTCTCCGACACTCGCATTCGGTGACCTCTGAATTATACAATGACGCCACAAGAGCATATTCTAAAACGAGTCCAACTCCACAGTCTAATCCATCAACACACTTGTATTTGACACGGTGAAGGAAGAGCTTGAAATAGGCAATTATTGAACCATCTCCTCGATTTACACCCATCTGCACTTCACCTTCACATGTAACTTGGTGGATACGTGCGGCACGACATGGCATCGCTTGGTCAAAAATCAGCACTTTGTAGGCCAGCGAAATCAGGATGATTTCGGGATTCTAGTGGTTGCAGATTCATTTGACTACGAGGCTGAAGAGTGAGAAGTGAGGTACGTATAAGGCAGAATGAAAAAGTGCAAGAAGACAAGGAGAAAGTGAGACAGATGTCTGTTGCTCAAGGCACTTGATCCGGTCCAGGTGTCCTCTCGGATTGCCTGACAGATAATCCATTAAATGTTCTAACCCGCTGACAGTGATGGATTTCAGAAAACGCCTGTGAACACAACACACACTCACACACGGTCCAATACTGTAATTTTTACTAGTGGTTTAAAAAGACATTTTTCTTATAGTACTGGAATTATTGTGATGTTCGATCAAAAATAAAAATAAAGCAAAAGACAGAAGTAAAGACAAAAGTTTTATTTTCAACATTGTTGACTCATTTTTTAAATATACATTAACTTTGAAAATACATTCAAGATTACAAAAAGCAAATTACATTTATTGTGGACTTTTCAAACATCGTCATGACAGGCACAGTATAAAAACTATACCACTTTATGACTATTTAAAAAGATTAAACTATATGCAAGTGAATATACATTATGATGCATATCTTCTTATTTTTTTTTTTACATGTAATAGGGAAACCTTTTTCAATATTGAATTTACTGTTCAATAACACATTTTCATTAAGGCAGAAATAGACAAACAATACTTAATCTCTAGTTTTAAATTGTATACCCATAAAAAAAAATTCCTCACACTCTTCTAAACAAAATAAACCTTAAGTCGGACTGGGACGGTGATATCATATGGAGATTAAGAAATCAATATCAGATTTGGGATGTATTTCACAGTTCAATCTTAAAAAAAAAACCCAGACTATTCCACCATATGACACTAATATTTCATGGTTTACTTAAGGCGATAAAGATGTACTATTGGGATTAATATGGAATGCAATTAACTATTTAAGTTTAATTTGAAAATATAAATCTATACTTATGATCAATAAAAGGAAACTTTCCATAAAAAGGCTTAGAGTAAGGCAATGAATATAACAGAGTTATTGATTGAGCTATAGAAATGGCTGCTTTTAGACAACAAAAAGGTTAACTCCAGGTTTCCCAAGACTGCCTCACATTTAAGACCCTTTGAAGTTGGGGCCTGCGAAGAGGGTCTCAAATAGAGTGTTGTCCCTGGAAAAACTGGACAAGATGCCCAGCGACTCTAGCAGGCTGGTACTGTGTGTAGCTGTGGTTCAGCAGGCAGATGAGAAAGGCATGTGTGTGTGTGAATGAAGAGTGTAAGGCTCTGTTTGTTTATGTCACGGGGATTCTGGCCACAGCTCTATTGGTTTGTGTATACTGTAATAATGGTGTGTGTATGCATATATGCATTTATTTCTTGCCAATGGCGGAAACAGCTTTCTTGGCGGCGTCATCGAGGTCAATGGCAGAGGTGATGGGCAGCCCGCTCTCAGACAGGATACGCTTTGCCTCCTGAACATTGGTTCCTGAACATCAAAACATAAAACAATAGCAAAGACACTTTGGTTAATGGGAGTTTTTAAGTTATAATGTCCACTGTTGGATATTTAACTGTGGACTCTCACTTCCCATAATAGTTAAAGCTTGATTTTCACCATTGTGTCCACAATCATGTTAATTTTAGCTTAGACATACATCTGAAGTGTTAAAATTATTTTATGTTCATCGCAGGTTCACAAATAATAGTTGCAGTGAACTAAAAAAAAATGTATGCCTAATAATTTTTATCCGATCAAAAGACAAACTTAAATCATTTTTATAATACCAAACTTAAAATCATCTGCTTATATCTAAGCACACACTATATGAAATAATATGATCAAATAAATACTTTGTGTGCGATATTGTTTTTAGAAAAACTAAGTTTAGTTCCAAAATATCACCTACAACATAAATTCAAAATATAAATATTATTATATAAATAAAATAGAAATAAATTAAAATGAACATAATATAAATAATATAACATAACAGAATACCAAAACATAATACCAAACCTATCATTAAAATAATTTGGCTGTTTTGACCTGCAGATTATAAAATAATACTAGCGAATAAAAAACATAGATTTTTTTGTCTATATTTTTTGCTTAGGTCCATTATATAATCCGTAACATAAAAAAAAGAAATGCTATATATATATATATATCAGAATCAGAATGAGCTTTATTGGCCAGGTATGTTTACACATACGAGGAATTTGTTATAGTGACAGAAGCTCCACAGTGCAACAGAATGACAGCAACAGGACACAGATAATAAAAGAATAATATACAAATATATTGTAATATATATGTGTGTGTAATACATACATATGTGTGTGTGTGTGTGTGTGTGTGTGTGTGTGTGTATATATATATAAATATATATATAAATAAATAATTATTATAAATGAACATCAATTAAGCCTGCATATGAAGAGTTTATTTGAAAAAACAGATTAAAAAATCATGTTTTTTATTATGCTATCATGTTTTTATTGTATTTTATTGTGTTAGCTGTATTTTTTTAGTTATTTTTTAACCTAATCAAAATAACCTAATTGCAGCTTGATTCAGATCAACCCTCAGACAACATACAGAATTACCAAATTTGGCCATAAGTTAAACATATTAAGTTTCTACAATATATAAATATATTGTAGAAACTTAATTTCCTGTAACGCTGCTATGCAACGATTGTATCGTAAAAGGCGCTATACAAATAAACTTGAATTGAATTAATTGGAATACACAATGAAAAAACATAATTTTTGAAAATTGTTAACATCGGAGTTATCCGTTTTTGCAAATGAACTCTTCAGATTTTAAATGAATATTTACAGATAAAAATAGGTCTATTTAGGTCTTATATACAGTGCACAGCATAAATGAGTACACCCCCTCTAATACTTAACAAATTCAGCAAATACTCTTTACTTAGATGACACGTTAGGGTTCTTTGGAGATATAATGTTCCAACAAGCCTGCTTGATCAATTACCAAAGAATAATTTTAAAATTATTCATCAAAATAAGATTTTTTTATCAAAGTGATAAAATGTTGTGTTGCAAAAATGAGTACACCCTCCTGAAAGTTACTAAAAAAAATGTTTAAGGCTATTTTTGATCAACAGGTGAGTATATTGAACCAAAACTTTTAAAGACCAGTAATTTCCTGACAATTAAAAGTGTTACATAGTCCTCTGAATCATACTCAGACTTAATGCTGGCAGCAGTGGAACCAGTTGGGAGAGAACTACTAGGTGACTTATTCCTTAGCATAAGAGGACAATGGTACAAGAGGTATACCAAATGATTGTTTTAAGTGTCAAAATATAGCAGAAGTAGCACAGACATTCAAAAACAATGGACTTGTGACAAGGCTCCTGAAATAATCAGGTCTTTACTTTAAGTTTTCATTTAGTGATGAGTGAATTTTTGCTAGAAAAAGAGCAGGAGAAATAACATGCAAGTGTCTCAGAGCCGGCAAAAGCTATGAAAAGAGTGACACTTTATCTCACAGAGTATGACGCAGCCTGCAGAAGTGACATGCATGGTTGTTGTCACCACTAGAATTACCCTACTGTAGCCAAAGCACAATAAACTCATTTAACCTCTTCCAAGGCCCATATCTTCAAAATAGAGACTTCTGGGAATCCATACTCTGGTCTCAAGAGACCAAGTCAATCATTTCAGATCCAAAAGCATCCAAAATGTTCTGGTGTTGCTAGAGGAGGAGTACAGTGAGAAGTGTTTGGTACCCACAGTGACATTCAGTGCTAGTAAAGCTCTTATATAGGGATGAATGAGTGCTGAAGGTGTGAGGGAGTTGTGCTTTATCAACGCTGTCATGAATTCACACACTACTGTGTGATGGAATACAAAAACTTGAAACAGAAGATGCTCCCCTCATTCCCTGCATTATTGGGCATTTTTTCAGCATGACAATGAAGCTATTCATTCTCCCAAGGTGAAAATCCTTCAGTGGACATGTATTTCACTCAATAGTAATGCTCTTGAGCAGCTGTGGGGGATTCTGTAGACGAGCTGAGCAAAACTTGCTATTAAAGACCAGAGCATTTAAGGAGGTCGTCCTCCAGGAGTTAAACAGGACAGATGTGAAAATTTGTCATGAACTTGTACACTCAGTGCCAAGAAGGGTCAGAGCAGTGTACTTAAAGTTCTGGAGGACATACTAAGTACTAGAATATTATACATTTGCTGAATTAAATCTATAGGGTGTACTCATTTCTGCAGTCCTTCATTTAAACTAAATTGGCTAATTTACTTATCTTACAGAAAATGTTGGCATATATTTTGTCGTTTTTATTAAGTATATGTTTAATACATTTCAATTTTGCCATCTTTCCATGAATTATATTTGTGATCATTAAGAAATTACATATTTTATATTTATTCAGAGGGGCTGTACTCATTTATGCTGTGCACTGTATATAAAATACAAATAAATAATAAAACAAGTTAAATCTATAATAAAAACAAGTTTAGAACTATATCATCACACAAAAGTATAACTAATATTATATAAAACAAAATAAAATATTGTATTATATAAAATATCTTAATTTGTGTTCTGAAGATGAACAAAGGTCTTACGGGTTTGGAACGACATGAGGGTGAGTAATTAATGACAGAATTTTCATTTTTGGTTGAATTATCCCTTTAAGCATAATTTAATAATGCTTATCAGTATCCATCGTTACGATAAGGCCTAGGAAGGAAATCTGGCTGAGTTAAAAATCAGAAAAAGTCCTTGCTTTCTCAAAATGCTGTGAGTGGCAGGGCAGAGTTTGGGGAGTGTGTCTCTGCTGGTTTGTAGGAGCAGTAGTGTTGAAAATGCTTTGGGATCGCTCCATTGGCTGAAAAGGACAGGAAATGTTCCATTGGCTGAATGGCAATGGGGTTGTTCGTTCCATTGGCTGGAAACGTCAGTGCTGTGTTCACTGGCCGGGGGGATGTGTTGGTGCCAGCTGCAGGTGTCCCGACTGAGCACACACTGTATTATTTTGCTTGGGCCGCCCTTGCGATAACACAGTGGCTCTGAATGTCACTGAACTCTAGCCCCCTGACACAGGGCCAGGGCCCAGGGCCAACACAATAAAACAAATCAGAAAACTACTCCACAGGGGTCAAAAGGACAAAGACAGATTGAGAAGAAAAGGCAGAAGGGCAAGAAGTACAGGGAATGGAAGTTGTGAGATGTAAGTGAAGGAATAACAGACATGTGAGATGTGTGTGACTCTGTTGAGCAGCTGTGGATGACAGACGTGCTGATTTCAGTGAATGTGGAGCTCTCACTCACAGAAAATGTGTCAAAAACAAGCCTATTAAAAAGATGGATTTTTAGTTTTTTACTTAAATTTTTTTTATGTTATTTTAAAACTACTGAAGAAGGTATTTGAGCAAAATGTTTAATAATGATTAAACAAACTACAACAGTGCACAGGACGTTTTCATTTGTTGTTACATTTTTGAAATTTACTTTAAAATTAATAAAAAAATTAAATGATTTAAACATTTTACTTTACATTTTTAAATGTACTTTTAAAATAAAAGGAAAAAAATCCATTACATTTTTCCCATTTCATTCATTATATTAAATTTTTACATTTATACTTTATTATATATTTAATTTAAATTATTTTATTACTTCAGCATTTTGAACATAATTGCACTCTATTTTATATTTTAATTATTCATATGTTTTTCTAAACTATTATATATTTTATTTTGTTTTATTTAATAATCTATAACTATTTTTAATTTAATTTTATTTAAAAACGTATTTAAATATTTATTTTCTAAACTAATATATTTTTGTGTTTTAATTACTTAAACATTTATTTTTATTTAACAATTATATATTTTATCTAGTAATGTATCATTTTATTTTCATAAACTTATATGATAATATTATATTACTCTTGCATTATTATCATAAACCTATTTTATTGTGTTTTTAGTAAGCTATTCAGACTTATTTAAACGAACTATAATTAGACATTTTTTAAAATTATTTATTTTTAATTCTATACATTACTTATACATTTAAATTTACATTCTACAGTCTAAATTTTAGAGAGTGTCTAGGAAATAAAAGAAGAGGGGAAAGAGATCAGAACATGATGCGAGTCAGGCTTGAACTTGCATCGCCCGCATGAGCACATAAAAGTGTTTACCTGAATGCATCATCCTATTGGCCTGCATATAAATCTGAACGTTATCAGATTGGATCTGCAATTCAACAAGTGCAAAAATATGTCTTTTAATGTGTCTGTATATCTGACTTACAGTATATACTTTTAGGCAACATACTTGCATATAACTCTAAAATATCTCTATGCCAATGCACAAGTATCTGTATACACGTACGTGTGTGTGTGCGCGCGCGTGCGTGTGGTGGTGTTGTCCAGCAGTGTAATTATGATAATACTCGCTCTCTCATGAGAGAGGATGTTCTAATCAATAGCAGTTTCATGAGGAATTCAATTACCAGCTCCACTTAACTACTGATATTTCAGCGCTTTTGTCCGCTCGCACAATAACTCATTTCTAACACGTCTCCCACATTTGGCAGCACAAAACAATCAATTGTATAATTTCATTAGCAGAGGACGAGGGCGAGCAGGCCGTGTGCTGGGAGTATAGAATATCCGCCGTCCGCCGCTGAGTCGTCTGAGGGCATCCAGAGCAAACTTCAAACAAAGCCATGAAAAATACTCATATAGGCTACACATAGATAAAGGGATTTTTTTTTCTTTGACTGCTTTGATCGGGGGCTCCTAGATTGCCTTGTGTGAGTCAAATCTCTGCATGTGTTATGTATGTGGTAATATCTCACACATATATTGATCTCAGCATCTAAGAGCTGACAGTCACACAGGTCTGTACTCACTCACTGCCACTAGGTGCTGCTAGAGACCAACTTAACACCAAAACCAAGCAGAATGATTCAGTATGAATTGGCCTATGCCTCTGAACAAAGCTTACTTTAGATTATCTAATGTTTAAACATGCATACTCATTATGGAACTGACAGAATATGATTATGAATAAGCATGCACAGATAATGAGTTTCGAAATAAGTTCTATCAGAAAACTATTGACACGTGAGTTATCATTTTAACATATACAGCATTATCTTGTTAAATTGTAATAATATTTTACAATATTACTGTTTTAGTGTGTTTTAATCAAATAAATGCAGCTTTCAAAATAAATTAAAAATAATAATAATAAATAAATAAATATAAAACAATAAAAACATAATTAAAAAAAAATCTTACCAAAAACTTTTGAACAGCAGTATAAATAAATATCTACTAAAATACACAATATTGTGAAGACTAAATGCATCCAAACTCCTTTATATCTGCTATGCCATGGTAGGGATGAGGCCCTTAATTTCTTTTTTTTTGTCCTCTTTCTAGTCATATACACTTCACAAATCAGTGTACAGAATACTATTGCTGGTAACCAAAATAGTGTTTTGGAACATCTAGTACCCAAGTGTTCTAGTACTCGCAGCTCCATTTAACATTTTTTTTTTACCAGATTTAAATTCTTCCTGAAGTATTTCACAGGCTTCGCAAACTAAAATTGCACAGAAATCTGCAAAATGTCAGCAGATTCTGATAATAGGATGCTAAAATAGAAAATAAAACATTTTTTCCAAATATATGATTTGTCTTTGATTATTTTATGACTTTTAAATGAATATGACATTATTTTAGGATAGTGTCATACAGAAATCATAATTTTACATACTTTTCCCTTGCACCAGTAATTTTATGATATTTTTGGTACAATCAAGCAAATTTACAATATTGAAATATCATATTTTGTCTGATTACAATTTTAATATATCTTTATGCAGCTATATGACATGTATAGCCTGCATATTTAAAAAGACGACAAAAAGAATACCAATATTAATTAAAATACTTGGATTTTTAAGATTTAGATTGACCCAGTGTTTTTGAGTGAACAACTTGGTCCAACTGAGTCCCACTGATCCAGTATGTTGAAGAACAAAATATTACAGCACACCCAAACAGGATGTTCTTTATGTGTTTTTGACAGTCTTAGGTATCTATATGAGGGCGCTGATTGTGAAACAGCTGGAAGAAGAGAGTATAGGTCCATACACACGCTCACACTCATATGCATCTGAAGTCTTTCTTGGAAAGGTGAGACTTATGGAGAGGCTGGGGTAAGAAATGGGCCTGAATCAATAGGCAGCTAATACAACTAAACTCTAAGCTGGGAACCATCTTATAGCGATCTGTCAGACATGATCAGCCACAGACAGAGAGACAGAAAAGACGATCGATCAGAAAGCAGCATGCTGCCTCTTACACCCATTACTGAGGGCTTTCAGGCCACTGTGTCTAATTCACTTTTCCAGAGAGAGCACACGAATCTGAGTCACTATTGCTTCAAGGCATTTTCATTTGGATGGAAAATGCTTTGTGAAAATGGTGTCAGTAATTACTTTTGCACTATGTATGATATAAAGGCTTTTAGCCATTTAATTTGCAGGACTAGTTCAAAATAAAAATGACTGAATTATTTTTAATATATAAATTTAAATGCATAACTTTTTTTAAGTGAATGAACATGATTAAAGGGATAGTTCACCCAAAAATGAAAATTCTGTTGTTAATTACTCACCCTCATGTCGTTCCAAACCAGTAAGAAGTTCGTTCATCTTCAGAACACAAATGAAGACATTTTTGATGAAATACGAGAGTTTTCTGACCCTGCATAGACAGCAATGCAACTAACACGTTCAAGGCCCAGAAAGGTAGTAAGGACATCATTAAAATAGTCCATGTGACAGTGGTTCAACCTTAGATTTAGGAAGCTACGAGAATACTTTTTGTGTGAAAAGAAAACGAAAATTATGACTTCATTCAACAATTCTTCTCTTCCGTGCCAGACTTCGACGCACATTCACGAGAGTACCATGATGCATGTGTGTGGTGCTGCTGATGCATGAGCCGGCGTTCTGATGTAGTAGAACCTGGATGCTCTGTGGCTTGTTTACAAGCTTTGTAGCTTCATATAATTAAGGTTGAACCACTCATGTCACAATGACTAACGATGTCCTTACTACCTTTTTGGGCCTTGAATGTGGTAGTTGCATTGCTGCCTATGCAGGGTCAGAAAGCTCTTGGATTTCATCAAAAATATCTTAATTTATGTTCCAAAGATGAATGAAGGCCTTAAAGGTTTGGAACGACATGAGGCTGAGGGTAAATTTTGACAGAATGATAATTTTGGGGTGAACTATCCCTTAACCATTTAAACTGTATTCAATGACATACAGTATTTGGCTCATTGCCAACATATTGGCCCGCATGTGCATTTCCCCCGAAAGTGCAAATATGATCAGAAAATTAAATATGATGCGCATTTAATTGTGCTAAATCTCTTCATGCTGCTCTTGTTCTATATTAAGGCTGCCCTCAGAAGGACAGGGTATGGCATGGACAAACGAGGGGCAGAAAACTAATGGAGTGGAGTATATGTCTCTCTCCAGGCAAAACGACTCAGCTGTTTTCTGTCAATTATCCTAATGGCCAGATGGGAGCTGGCTGAGGCCCAAAGTCACACGAGCACATAGCGTTAGCATACACAGGTGAGAGGTCCTAATATCAACGCCTGGCCCCTCTGCTCCTCTCACTGCCACCAACAAATGCTGCGGCGTGACACGCTTGCTAACCAACACCAACAATCTCTACACTTGACAGGCACAGGGTTGCTTACAGGTAAAGGTTTTACAGAACACATTTTTTAAAATTAGAAGTTAAACTGGAACCTTTTTTTTTTTTTTAGATTTTTATTTGGCCATTTTTGCCTTTATTATGATAAAAAAAAGTTGGAGAGAGAGAGGGAAAGGTCCTGAAGTCGGGATTCGAACTCTGGACGCCCATAGCGCAACAGCACTGCATGTCGTGCGCTGCTTACAAGGCTATTGGTGCCAACGTTAAACTGGAAACTTTGATTCAGAAATTGCACATTTTGATTTAATTGACATTATTTGGCCACACCTACCTTCGAGCCTAACCACCAGGGGAACCTTGAGCTCCAGTTCTCTGCAGGCCTTGGTGATGCCGTTAGCAATGATGGCACAGTTAACAATCCCCCCAAAGATGTTTACCAAGATGGCCTCTACCTGAATGCAGAAAAAGAAGAAAAACTGGGTGAAAAAAAGCTTTATTTAGATAAAAACATGACACTGCATTAGCAAATGTACGGAGCCCTTTAAGGGACATGGTGGTGGGAAAAATTCGGGGTGAGTGAAATTTTTTTCACATTTTTGGGAGGTAAAAATATTTTTAAAATGTTTTGCGTTCTCTCGCAAAACCAGTTGAGTTCGGACTGTTTACTTTACAGCTTGCAGTGGTTCATACAGCTTGTATGTTCACAATGGAGCGGTTCATAGAGTTTTGTTTTGAACTTGGACTCAAGTATAAAGAAATACAGTCAGTGCTTAGTTCAAGGCACGGTTTTGGGACATTCTAAAATGCTTAATGTGGCTTAATGTTTTAAAACAGTGACATTGGAGGACCAAATTCGATATTAATAAAAGCTGATAAAATTATTAGGCTAATATTAATAACCTTATTAATAATATTACTATTAATAAAGCAGAATAGCCCAGAATATGAATGCAATGCCCTGCACGTTAAGCTTTTTCTCCCCCATAGAGAACGCTTAGGCTATATGAAACAAATACGGTGATTTTTATAAAATACCAAATCTGTTTACAGTTTATATTACGCACAGAAAAGCAGATGAGCCCAGAACGGAACAGCTTGCAGTGGTTCATAAAATGATATAAGATGATAAAAAAATATGCGATAGCCTATTATATATGTATTAAAAATATGTACTGTGTACATGCAAGCTCAAAATATGAGCTGAATTGCACGCCAAGCATTTTCTCCCCCATAGAAAAGCGTGCTTAACGTGGCTTAAAAAAAAACGAACAAAAAAAACAACAGTGATAAAAAGCCCAAGTTTTATATTTTATAAAAAATATACACTATATGCACAGAAAAGCAACGTGCTAAGAGTTTTTTATAATGTTTTGTCTGCGGGGGAGAAAACACTGCATGTTCCGTTCTGGGCTGTGCATAAACCGTAAACAGATTTGCCATTTTTAAATCACCGTCTTCATTCATTAGCCTATAACTTAAGCGTTTTATGGGGGAGAAAAAGCTTACGTGCAGGGTGTTGCGTTCATATTCTGGGCTATTCTGCTTTATTAATAGTAATATTATTAATAAGGTTTTTAATATTAGCCTAATAATTTTATCAGCTTTTATTTTTATCGAATTTGGTCCTCCAATGTCACTGTTTTAAAACATTAAGCCACATTAAGTGTTTTAGAATGTCCCAAAACCGTGCCTTGAACTAAGCACTGACTGTATTTCTTTATACTTGAGTCCAAGTTCACAATAAAACTCTATGAACCGCTCCATTGTGAACATACAAGCTGTATGAACCACTGCAAGCTGTAAAGTAAACAGGAAGAGTCTGTCCGAACTCAACTGGTTTTGCAAGAGAACGCAAATATCCTTGCGAGAGAACGCAAAACATTAGAATTTTTTTTTTTTTCACCCCAAATTTTTTCCACTCACCCCGATTTTTTCCCACCACCATGTCCCTTAAAGGGCTCCGTACAAATGCTTTAGAAGATAAAAAGGCAAGAAAGCAAAACCTTCAGGGTTCTCACACATTTTAACCAGCAATTTTTTTTTTTTTTTATTATTATTAAAGTGGTAAAACTTTAGTATAGGGATCAATTCTCACTATTAACTAGTTGTTTATTAGCATGCCTATTATTAACATATTGGCTGTTACTTAGTACTTATAAAGCACACATTTCTGCATGACCATATTTTACATCCCTAATCACCTAAATTTAACAACTACCTTACTATTAATATTAGTTTATGGAGACAAAAGTGCTAGTTAATGGTTTATTAATAGTGAGAATTGGACCTTAAAATAAAGCGTGATCATTAAAATCAGTCAATTTCAAAGCAATTAAACATTTTAGAGTTGAGGATAACTAGGAAAGTTCATATTCATGATAGACGATCATGAAAATGCCTATTATTAAGAACACTGCATAACAGTTCTAATATTTTCAGGCTTTCCATGACTGGAGAAAACCCTGAACCTCGTGTGAAAAAAGACCAGCTGCCAAATAGGCTATTAGCATTAGCATACTAAAAACCTTCATGGGGCTGGAAGAGATTTGAGGTGCTTAAGTCCTGAAATGAGCAGCCCACCTGAGGAGAAACTAGATTTTTGAGCCTAGCATGGCATTAGCTGTGCTAACAATGCTATATAATGACCATAATTCCTCAAAAGGAAAAAACACAGATTATACTTCACACAATCCAACGATCATTTACATAAATGTATAGCAACAATCAAAGGGACATTAATGTGTGCAAACAGGCATACACACACAGAATTGTTAACAGCTCATGAATGTGTTACTCTTACAAGGTAAGAATTTAAATTACTCAATGTCAATTCATTTCTGTCACATTAGCAAGTCAACAGATCAGATTAATTTGGCATGTTTACTCATAATCTATGCTAATCTGTGGCAGTGACTGCTGGCTGCATTCGGTGGTAATGATGTTTACATGGTTAGAGAGAAAATCTGAGGATCAGAGAGATATTGGCAGTTTCACCCACAAATGCTGTTACTCGCCTTACCAGCTAGAAACTAGAGCTCCCTATTTTGTGAATATGTATAGTGTGAACACGAATTCAGACACTAGCAAGGTTTTCTAAACACTGGGATTTTGAGAACTCAATTATCTGTTACATGAATAAGAGGTCACACATTACGTGTAGCTTGTACTTTGTAATTGCATCTTCGTTGTAGCCATTTAAAAAGCACAGTGACATTATTGTTTGTTTATAACAACAACAAAATAATAATAATATTTTACTGACTTTTTTGTTTAATGCAGAATAGACCGTTTAAAATGCCATAATTGCTTTTTATTTATCTATTTTATATATTATTATTATTAATTATTTTATATAATTTAATATTTATTCTACACATTTCACTACTCAGTTAATAATAATTTGTTTTGTCTAAAAACCTGTTCATAATGGCATAAGTGCTTTTTCATAATTTACAATTCTGTTTATTCTTATTATTATTATTAATTTTAGAAGCAACAACAACAATAATAATAATACATTTAATAATAATTATTATTATTATTATGGTTGTTATTGGTGATGATAATATTATAAATATACAAAATACATCCAATTACAAAAATACCATTATGAACTGTTTATCCTGCAAATTAACATAAAATTAAAACATCAAATAAATAATAATATGTTAATATAACAAATAATACTACTACTACTAATAATAATGTAAAAAACGAAAAACACTAATTTGATAATGATACATAAATAAAAAACAATTAGGTTTTGATGCCTTCATAAACAACATTTTCAATAAATAAATATTGTGACTAGCTGATGCTCACTAGTTTTTATAAGGTATTCTGGAAATGTTTAGGCAGTTTCAGTGCAATGTAACCATCTTGACAGCCCTCACAATGACTGACTCCCTAGACAGTGCACTTACTACTGACTGAGACACACCCAGACACACATAGAGAAAAAAAGAAAATTATATAAGATTTTTACATAAAAAGGGGACCAGAATCAAAGATAAATCCACAGGCTGACAGACAGTAGAAGACTGAGACAGAAATAGAAACAGGCCGAGACCCTTGCACAGACAGGCAAGACAATGCCTCCACCAACAGGTACATCCCCACCTGGCTGAGCTGCCAGATGGCAAATCTACATCTTTACATCCTGAGATATCACGGACAGCTAGTGTTTCATTGTCAACTTGTGATATAAATAAATCCACACCAAAACAAATGAAGCAAAATACGTCTGGCTGTGGTGTTGCTGACAGAGTAAAGGGCACCCAATGGCAGCCTTTCCAGCATGTGACCCTGAAACAGCACACGGCAGATGAGTGTGGGGTCTGTTAGTGGATCTGACAGACTGGATGGAGACAGAAAAGGGAAAGTGTCTGTAATGTCCAGCTGCTGATGCTGGAACTGGCAGGCATTTACCATGACTGCAGAATGTCTACATCTGCTGCGTTTTCCCCATCAATGGTAACGTCTGAGCTACTGCAGTTTACACATTAATGCACAACTCCAGTAAGATACAGACAAGAAAAAGCATGATAAGTAGAAACACAGTCACTGCTCAGCCAAAGGGGGTAAAACTTGACCCAGACCTTTCAATTCAGAGCTCTGCTCAAACCGAGACGCCTATTGTCACAAACAAAGCTACACTGAAGCATGTCACACTGACTGTTTGTGACAGACTAAAACTAGTTCAGAATTCAAATCAAAAGGTTTAAAATGTCTGAGACCAAATATGTATTCAATATATATATATATGTTTCTCCATCATAAGTTATATTATCAGCACATCAAATTAAGTGAAAAGTTGATTCAATTGTATTATATTATTAATAAAATGAAATAATTAAAATTAACTATCTATTAGATTAGATTTTCAATCCCAGAATTTCAAGGTGGCCTTAGAGTTTTGGGTCCCAATACACCTAAAATATCTGACTGAAATACAGGTGAATAATTAATAATAATTAAAAATCAAGGTAACGATACAATTTGAAATTATATTTTTTTAAAAATGTGAAAAAGTGATGAAATTTGTGATTGACATTATTAAAATAAATGTGAATAAAAATGCATTTTAGGCAGGATTAAAATGTAAATAATTACTATATATATATATATATATACATATACATATACATATTTAAATGATTATATAAAAATATAGAAAATTATTAAAAAACAGGCAAATACAATTAAATCTGATTTGTGATGTCATTTCCTGCCACATTTGAGTCACATATGCTCTTTGCTGTTCCCAGCAGCTTTAGGTTTGCTCTGCTCCTCAGGTTTTCCCTGCACTCCTTCCACTGACACTAGAGAGCAGCACAGATCCAGGAGCAACAGCACAAAGCCTCAGTCTCCACACAACACTGTCTTCAGCTGCAGCACATTTTTCAAATCGGCCTTTATTGTGCACAGTCATATTTCTTCTAGTCATGCGTTTCCTATTGACATCTATGTATATTAATGATACAGTAGGCATGATTTATGCTTTCTCGTACATGAGTAAATGCTGCTTCGTAAAAATATAGTGCACTTTGCTCAAACTGCCAGTGGGATTTAGAATGAAAAAGAACAAATGCGATAGAAACTGTCAGAGGTGCAGGATCTTGTTTTTCTATTTTTCGCAAACAAACTCATTTTGCTGTTGGAATGTCGGAATGCACCTCCAGGCTTGAACATTCTGAAGCAGATTTCTAGCATATTGCATTAATGGTGAAGTATAGAGCATATGCAACACTGAAAGCGGAGCAGGCTTTGCTTATGACAGTGACATGAAAGAGAGGACTGAATGCACTACAGGTAATGACACTAAGTAGCAGACCACAAATTGATCTAGAAAATAACTTTTTGTGTACAGTACATGCTAAACATGAAGCTGTCTTACATTTTGTTTTATTAATGTCAGCTGTGCACTTTTCATAGCTGCAGTAATCCAATTCATCTACTCTTTGTTAAGTGCAAGCTCAATTTAGATCAATTTATAACCGCAGGGCAGGTACTCCAAAAAAAAAAAAATATACAGTATATATATAGCCTATATAGATAGAAAATCAGAGAGGAGTCTAATTGTCAATCCAAAATATTTTCAATACACAAATATCAACAAATATGAAGGAAGGAATTTTATTTCACTATTTACAAGGTATCTGCAGATTTAAAAAAAAAATGTTTTAAGGCAATTTATGACCCATTTTAAGAGTTGCACAAGTAAAATGAACACAGTGTGAGCGGGGTTGGACAATGTCTATGGTAACAGAGAATTAAGCCATAAAATGACATGATTTACAGTTCAGATACAGGTTTTCACAAAAACAAAAATCTTATACAACAGCATTTCAGCCTTAGACCATTTTTTTATGAAAAGGGATAAATCAAGCATATAAATTATTATATTAAATTAAAACGAAAAAATATTACTGTCTAATTGTTTAGATTTTTAGAAGGCACATTAACTTATTTCTCATTTACAACTCTATGTGTTTGCTGCTTAAAAACATGGGTCGATATTTGCATTGATCTGACCATAAACAGCAAGAAAGGCTTATTGGAAATGCAAATTCATTATCTGCCACGAGGTGGCGCTTTAGGAGCAGCTTAATATAGCGGTTTTCCCCATTAGCGACTGTACACAAAGCAGCACCGTCCGCGCTCATAAACACTGCTTTATCAGGCATTATAGGTGAGATGAAATGAAAATGCCAACGACACGTTTCTGAGGACAGACGGTTCCCTTCAGATACATTCACATAAAGACATCCGTGCCATGTTTTGACTTGAAATGTGCAGCGCTCATATTTATTCAATGACATCATTGCCTTTTGAAGTTTAATCCAGCCATATCTCGATTCTTGTCTTTCTGTCCACAACTGTAAGACCTCTTGAAATTATAATTAAGACATTTCTTATACCATTTAACGTATTTAAAACTTTTTATGGCCTTAAGTTTGATACAACTAAATTGAAGAGTTTTTTAAGGACCCATGGAAGCCCTGTATTTAAGGTAGCCCGTCGGGCAGGGCAGTGATACATTTTGGTAGCCCGACTGGAAAACACAATAGCCCCGGGACGTCGGGCTAGCGATTTTGCAAGCCCTGAACCGCTTAAGCTAGTTAATGCCGCTCTGAATCATTCAAATATGTTTGGTCAATAAAAATAAGCAGCACAATACAAAGGATGCTTCACAGTAAAGAGCTTCGAAGCCATTGAAATGTTGTTATTGTATGTATTTTATTTTAAAGAAAGGAATGTAATGTAATGGAAACCCTGGAAGCCACAGAATAATAAAAAAAAAAAAAAATTAAATGACAAATACATGTAAAAAAAAAACAACTAAAAAAAACGTAATTTCAACTTTTCATCTAACATTCCAGATTTTTTAAATAATTTTTCTTTTAGAAAAATATTAAACTCAGAACTGTAAGAAAGACGTCTGAATTGTGAGATAAAAAGTCACAATTACCCGTTTTATTTTTTTTTATCCCATGGCAGAAATAGGCTTTCATAAGAAACAGACCAAAACACTGCGCTACACATATTTCTGTCCACTCAAATGCTCCCTAAGAATAACAAAGATACAAATAAGAAATGTTCTTTCTCCAAAACCATAATTAGGCTATAGGACATTTTTATATACATTTTTTAAAGTCTTTCAATATGTTCCAGCCAAACATCCTGTAGATGAAGTATGTCAATACAGGAAAGAAAACACCACATGGGATCTTGAATGCCATTTTGAGGCATTCTCTGAATCTGCAAATAGTATCAAAGCCTTCTTAAGCAAAGTATACCATCTCTCAGAGTTTCTGTTTGTCTGCATTAGTCGCCAGTGGGTCTAGTATCACATGCTTCTTCTAGTATCATGACTTCTAAGAAAGTTGTGAGTAACGCATCAATATGTTGTCCCTGTTGGTTTTCACTTTTAAGAAAGCAGCCTACTTTTGACTAGGCCTTTTCATCTTTATTTCCTTTGGAGTATCTTTTGTTTCAGAGAACGTTCTCTGCGACACGAGACTGCTCTGGCGTTGGTAGCGGGTTTGTGCCAATAGCTCTTACACTGCACCCACTGGTCAATCATTAGTTTCCTCTGTCCTCTGTGATGTGTTTTAAAGCCTTGGAACAATAATCAACAAAACAAGATGAAACAAAAGCCGTTTGATTTAAAAAAGGAGGCAAATCTCCATTAACGCGCTGCTCATTAGAAATACCGTTGTGCTGCTATCAGTGCCAGAACGCCTGTGGTGTGGTCGGGGAGCACTGGCATTATCATCCAACCACACATTGGCAGCTGTGTTCCCAGAGAAAGGGGGGTCTACTCCGTTGACCAGTGCTAATCAATCTGCGGAAGTGCATCTGTCTTTGTTAACGCCTAAAAGAGTGAAATCCTTCGTCTCGCCGTACCCTATTAGCACCATTGTTCTGGTTTATCTGTGCAACGCAGGCTTCGTACACTAGCTTCTGAATGCTTTCGCACCTTAGTCCTTAGTTGATGTGGAATACTTCAATAAGCTAGAAGTCAAAGTTTAAAACCCAACATTTTCAAATGAAGAGGGGCGGCTGACAGCAGTCATCCATCTGAAAGGACAAGCGAAAGGGGAATTGTTTGTTTTGCACATTAGAAAGGCGAAATAATGGCATTTCTGTAGGTGTGTAGATGGATATAAGGCGAATCGCATCCTTAGTTTTAAATATTAACAGTCAGAGCATGAATACACTAGATGCTTTTGAGGAAATAAGGCACGTTATCAGAGCTGGGAAACACTTCTGATGAACAAAATGCTCTAACATGTGCCATTTGAACAGACTGGGCTTCACATCTCCTCATATCAGTCACCCAAACTTGGCATAGTCATAGAGATATGAAAATAATATTCAAATATTTTGGCAAAGTGAAAGCTTAGTGACAGCAAAGCCATTGCCGTCGATAAGAAAGTTAATATACATTTTCCTTTTTGATATCTCCGTCTTTTGGCTCTCTTCATTTGGCACAATCTTATCAAATCTAGAGGCTATTTTTCCCCGTCTGCTAATCCATTGCCAGTGGTTCTGCCGTTCCTCTGGAGCAAAGAGAAAGAAAAAAAGGGACGGGGGGAGAAAAAGACGTGGTTTGGTCCCAGGCTGTTATTGAGGGCTCAGATTGGGCCTGGCACAGGGGATAAGAGAGAAATAATTATCCAACCTGCTGAAGCATGACAGCTTCTCTCTTCACCCAGAGTGAAGGAGATGAAGCATTATGTCAAAAAATCAACTCGCAAAACACAGACACATCTTGACACCGCCATTCCGAGTATCACTTCGTGTTAGGAGACACTTGAGAACTGCCGGTCGACATTTCTCGCTAGACAGTTTTGACGGGATCTGTCTTCC
This sequence comes from Schizothorax lantsangensis, assembly GCA_027422415.1. NCBI lineage: Eukaryota > Metazoa > Chordata > Actinopteri > Cypriniformes > Cyprinidae > Schizothorax > Schizothorax lantsangensis. The sequence continues at coordinate 24,699,461 of CM049847.1, read as the reverse complement.
GGCTTGTGGCTGGAGTTGAACGTATCGAATGCATCTTGGTCAACACGAGCTTCAGGCAACCTGATCTCATGACGAAAACGTACCTGTGAGAACTTTTTTGCAAGACGCGAAATACGTACCCGCATGTACGTTTCGTGACATATTCGATGTGAAGTGTCACTAAAAGAGTGTTTGTTGTTGTTTTTCCCACGGAACAGATGAACGTACATATGGTACGTTTTATGTGACGTTGGTTTTGTACGTGTCTCCACAGTTCTGACTTGAAATGTCCGTTGAGAGGCGCTATAACTCTAATGCTCAATGACGTTTTAAAATAACGTACCATCTGCACTACACCTAAACCTACCTGATAGTATGAACATAAGTGAATGTGACACAAAAACGCAAATCACAAGCATGCCGCTTTAGCTTTTTTTCAATCTCTCATCCTTCAGCTCTTTCATCCTGAGTCATGTTTTTCACGGGATCCGTACTCAAGGATTCTGCATCCTAAGTCTAATTCCGCACCGGCTGAGCTACCGAGCAAGCTTGTTACGTCCTGAAAGCGAAACATATGGAGCTGTAATCATAACGATTATAAGTGCTCAAAGTTTCGGTTTGAAAAGTGATATGCACTTATTGGTACGTATTTCACATCTTTCGGCAAAGTTCCCAGAGGTGCGTTTTCGTCACGAGATCAGGTAGGCCTTCAGGATGCACGGATGCATAAAAAGGGAGAAATGGTCACATTTGGGATGTCCATCTTTCCCCAAAACGCAGATTCATGATGGTACCACAGTGATCCTGTAGGGCCCTATGATTTATGCAATGCACAGGATTTTTTTTATTTCATAGGGTTCAACAGCATCCTGAAGGTCCCTCAATCTACCTTGTTCCAAGAATCTCTCTTCTCCGTAGAGATGTCAATTACTTGCTCTTGAAATGAAATTCATAATTTTCCCCTCTAAAACACATGCCATTTTTTCCATAAGATCCAGGCAAATCTGATATCATATTGTGCTAACGTCTTTCATCCCTCCGTACCACGTGAATTCGTGGTCAGACGTGCGTTCCTGCTCTCTCTATCTCCAGGAAAGAAAAGAAAGCAATCAAAGCAGAAATGGATTTGCAGACAGACAACAGGCATTGATGGAAGGGGGTGCAGTGTGTCCTAGTGAATTGAAACCTGGCGCCGGCCATATCCGCTTCAAGGTCTGTGTCTCTTGTGCCTTAGTGGTAGGGTTGTGAACTGTGACAGCTACCGTTTCAGGTTGAAGCATATCAGAGATGAGCTAGACCATCCTTTCAGACGGCACGCCATTCAATTCTCTCTCAACACACAGGACTCAATACTGTCAATCGAGAAAAGGACAGACTGAGCTTCATGAGAATGAAAACACTCACAAAAAACTTACAAACACGCATGCATAAACACTTGAGGGAATGTCAGCAGCAAGTTTCAACTCTGTTGGTAAAGAGTCGAATAATGGAGATTTAAATCATTTTATTGGACAATCAATAAACTGCTGTTCAGTATTGCAGGTTTTCCACAAGTCTGTAATATTCCAGCTTTTGACTACATCAGTACCTATCTAAAGTTGCCTTTACCTGTTGATGTGATTTTCTGGTGCATATGCATTTTTTTGGGGTTATATGTAACCAAGAATAGTTCACCCAAAAGAAAGGCTTTTAAATAAAGAGATAGCACACCAAAAAATTCAAACGTTGTCATCCTTTATCATGTTGTTGTCATCCTCATGTCATTGCAAACCTGTATGACTTTATGTGAAACACACAAAAAATGAAATTTTAAAGAATGTTTCAGTTGTTTTTGTGTAAAAGCAAAAATACTTTCATTTTAGAGACAAAAAAAAGTTAAAAATAAAAATCAAAGTCAGGTTTGGAGCAATATGATGAAATGAAAAAAAAGCATAGTTACTTGCACTGGGTAGCTCTGTCCATTTTGAAATCTTATTGGTTTCTGTATATTAAACACCAAATATGTTCTGATGCTTTTCACTTTCAGTGTGGGCAGAAAGAAGACTGGGAAACCTGTTGTCTCACACCTGGTTAGGACACCATGGCTTGTGCTGTCTGGCATATTATAGGGCCTATAAAAGCACACCACAATCTGTACGTGTGTGTGTGCATGCAAGTTTCTCTGTGCTTTTAAGTCTCTTTATGTTTCATCCTGCATTTTCTAATCAGACCACCTTAAAAAAAAAAAAACATATATATATATATACATACATACATACATACATATATATATATGTTTGTATGTATGTATGTATGAACATATATATATATATATATATATATACAGATGCAGGAAGCCAAGTAGATGCCCATCACAGCTCAATTTAAAATCTGAACTTGGATGCAGGCTCATTTATGATAGAAATTTGTAGATCTCAAAGGTCTCGGAACACAATGTGCTGCAGATATGAAAGAGGAAATGGAAAAATGGAAAACTGATTAAAATATTATACACTATTGCTCTGTTCCAAAATCCAATGAGCTGCCTAGTAAGAAGGCATCTTGAGATATCAAGGGCATGACGAAGCAAAGGCTCTTAAGACACCTAATTTTGGTTCAGTTTCAAGCCAAAACAAGTATCCTTTGTGTTGAAGACAATCAAGGTCTGCGAAAAAAATTAAATAATAATATATTTCATGATAGTGAATTAGCGAGTGGATCAAGCTGTTAGCTTAGCAATAATTTATATATTTAAAAAGATTTAAATCATTCTGTGGCCCCACGTTTTCTGAAGCCCCCTGTTTGAGAACCACTGATATCCAAATCAGTCACTTATAAGGGTTCCATGAAAAGGCAGCTGCCTATGTAGTCACTAGGCAGCTCACTGTAATTTGGGACAGAACATCTTTCATACAAAAGCTGATATTCCATCAATGAAAAAATGAGAGTGGAAAAATTGTGACACTCAAAAACAAGCAGTGACACTTTAAAATATGCAGAAATGATAAAATGACGGGATAAAAAATGAGAGCGCGCAAGCAAGCATGGCGAGAAAGCTGACACATGTCAGTCAAGACGGCAGATTTCATTTCCTCTCATGAAGCCTTTCGCTCATGCGTGCACACACACACACACACACACACACACAGAGAGCTGCTGTATTGAGCGGCTGACATCAGCAGACAGCGGCGGGAACATTATTCATCCCGAAGAGAGATGTGTCGTCAGTGACAGACAGACATAAATATCCCATAACACCCTCAGAGGGGTTAATGTGTGTCGATCAGAGAGCACTGAGACAGGGGAACAGAGATGTTCAACAGACAGCAAATGTATCACACATGAACAAGAGCACAGGAACACATGCAACACTCACACAGCCGTCACTACACGCTGAATACAGGAGAGCGGAGAAGAACTGTGGAGCGGAAATCCTGCTAAATATAGGAAGTCGCGCGACAGAATCAACTGACACATTCAAAAATGTATGAAGTTCTACTTGCCTTGGGATTTCGCTAAATTTGAAATTATTTTCCTTTATTTTACCAGGATAGTCCCATTGAGATATAAAATCTCTTCTTCCAGGGAGTCCTGGCCAAAATGGCAGCACAAAAAGTTTCACACAAAACAGTTTACATATACATTAAAACTCGTACACACACAAAAAAAATAACTTCTTAATTAAAACATTTACATGTTTCCTTACAGTTAGACCATAGAACATTTTTAAAAGTATTCAGCGAGGGGAGTTTTTCCAACATTAAAATACTCTGTGTCTCATTCCATAAGAAAGGAGCATAAAAAGAGAAAGCAGTTTTGCCAAACTCTGTGTAAACTCTAGAAACAATTAAAAGCAATCTATCGGTAGATCTTGTACTATAATGACAAGTATAATAAGATAGAAGACTACATATATAAGAGGGTAATTTACCTAACAAGGCCTTGGCTGTAAACAACATGTATTTTTCTGCTCTGAGACAAAGAGGACCAACCCACTAAATCATACAAGGTACAATGATGTGTGTGAGAAGAAGCACAAGTCATAAATCGTAATGCAGCATGGTATACATAATCCAACTTTTTTAAAATAGAAGAACTTGCATGCATATAAATCACATCACCATAATCCAGCACTGAGACAAAACAACTTTGTATAATTCTGTTCCTTGCTTCAAAGAGATTTCTTTAAACGATACAAAAAAACTAGTTTTGGCCTAAGCTTTTTTAATAGATTTTCAATATGTACCTGAAAACTCAGCTTTTGATCCAGCCATATACCCAAATATTTGTAACAACTGACTCTTTCTATACTCTCCCCCTCTAAACTTAAAATAGAGTGATCCGATTTAATGCCATGTCTGGTAAAAAGCATATATTTCGTTTTGTTCGAATTTAATACCAATTTATATTTGACAATGGAAGTTGCAATGTCCTAAAAGATTCTTGCAAAATATATATAGCTTGGTCCAAGGAACGTGCTACTGTATAAATAACAGTGTCATCAGAGAAATGACTTGAATTTGACTTCATATCAGAACAGCTATGGTATCTGACTCGCTGTCACATCTTTAATATAAGAACTTGTTGATGGTATTATACAAATGCTGCTTTAGTGTTTTGGTGGATGAACACTAGAGTTTCATGGCACAACTACACAAAACGGGTATTTCACCACATGGAGATATTTCAAGTGAACACTGAAGTAAAGAATCACCCACATTACACATTACTTTCCTTTTCGCCGGACATCACCTAGCCCAGTTATAACCAGAGATGGGAACTGTAAAGAATTTAACAGTTTTGGGTCCTTAATTATTCCATTGACAATTATTTTAGTATTTTTATTAAAATAGAATAGTAAATAAATGTTAAAAAAGCAGTTTAATGGCTTTTTAATGACTTCACAGTGTTTTTAAAGGAGGCATAAATGCAATCCAATAAGTGGCCTTAATTAATATATATATATAAAAAAATTAAACAAACAAAAATTGTGACATACTTGAAATAAACCTCTTAGGCTCACCGAGGCAGCATTAATTTGTTAAAAAAATACAGTAAAAAAAGTAAACGTGAAATATTATTGCAATTTAAAATAACTGTTTTCTATTTTAATATATTTTAAAATGCAATTTACTCCTGTGATTTCTAAGATTACTTTTTAACAGTGTTTAGTGTCACATGATCCTTCAGAAATCATTCTATTAAGCTGATTTGTTGTTCAAGATACATTTATTATTATCAATGTTCAAGACAGTTGTCCTGATTAATGTTTTTGTGGAAACTATGATAATTCTTTTTCAGGATTCTTTGATGAATGGAAAAAAAATTGAAATAGAAATATTTTGTAACATAAGTCTTCACTGTCACATTTGGGTTTTAAAGTAAAAATTAATAAAAATAAACCTTAATGAACCCAAACCCATAAGAATAATTATACCCAACTGAACTGGTGCTATTGGTCATAGCTAAAGTATTAAATTTAAAAACAAATAAATGCAGCTACTACTCACTAATCAATGACCTGCAACTGACTGCAAACTCTGTTATAGAACGCGTGCTGCATTCATTCCTGGTCAATAAAATGAAGTCACATTATGAAAGTGAAGTGATTCGCAAATGCTGTTGACATGGACATACATGCACCCAAGTAAAATTTATCCACTACACCACGTGAAATCTTCACCAGCTCGTGATAAGGCAGAAGAGTCAGACAACCAAATTCAATGCAGACAGACTTAACCGAGGCCATACAACCCTCACACACAACGCACACTGCCGGCCTTGAGATCTGCTGTACTGGAGCTTACCTCCGGTCAGACTGTGTGCGTATACAGTTTTTCCCTTGACAGGCCTGGGTAGAAAAATTTATAGCAGTGCATTTCTGCACAAGACGTTCCCAACATCTACTTCAATCATGGAGTTCTGCCACAAGTAGACTGTGGCGCTGCGCTTTGCTGTGAGCCAGAATTACTTTATTAAATTGAGGAAATGCATAATACACACAGAATGGCATACATAATCACCTCTGAGACTCGTTGCAACAAACCAACACTGCATATAAAAGACCAACCCTCCTACTTTGTTCGTGATGCTCCGTGGCCAATCAAAATTAATTTATTCTAATGTATTCACGTAGAAGGTCAATTATCCAAATAATTCAGATTCCGATTGCTCCGGACCTTAGAAGGCAATGAGGCATCTAAAGGGCAGCGGTGTGCTTTTTTTTGCAAGGCAAATCGTCCTCTTTTAGTTACAGTTTAGAGACATGTCTCAGCCTTTGTAAAAACGACACTTGCTAATGTCTTTAACAACAGCTGTAAAAGTAAGCCTATTAAACATCAGCTGGCAGTGGTAACGATTGCCGGACAAGGACGGGACATTACAAATTTATGAAATTACTTTTTAAAGTTGTAAATAGTTTAAGATAATTTGTATTGATTAATTCCACAGTTCTTCTTATCTATAGTTATATATGGACCATATATTTTACAAGGTGCACAAAACAACCTTTCCCTCAGAAAAAATAAAAAATAAAAAATGCACTTTAGATTGTTTTTTATGGGACTTCAGGGGTGTTGACATATAGGCAACCACATAACCAACCGAATGCTACTTGCTATATCATAATACAATTCCTGTTACTGGACATTTTGTTATAATAATATATGTAATTAATAATTAAATAATTCATAATAAATTAATAATTATTCAAAGAAATTGCATTATAACTGAAAACTATTGCATTCAAAAACGTAGCAGTAATTAAAAAAACGCAGCGTAAATAAAAAATAGTGAATAAATTAGTGCCATCAAATGATTAATTGCGATTAATCGCATGCAAAATACAAGTTTTTGTTTACATAATGTGTGTGTACTGTGTATATTTATTATGTATATATAAATGCACACACATACAGTATATATTTTGAAAATATTTACATTTATATATTTATATTAATAAAATTATATTATATATAAATATATTTAATATATAAACAATATATTTTTTAAATATATATGTGCATGTGTGTGTATTTATATACATAATAAATATACACAGTACACACATATATTATGGAAACAAAAACTTATTTTGAATGCGATTTTGAAAGATTGAACGATTTTGAACGATTAATCACGATTAATCGTTTGACAGCACTAGAATAAATTAATAACTATAAACATTTGTCATCATAATTAAAAAAAATTGCATAAGATAAAACTAACTATACAGGTAAAAATGAATTAATATTTATTAACATATTTGCCATTGGAACTGAAAACATTTGCATTTAAAAATACACTTTCCAGTTGTAAAATACATTTTTATTTACTTTTACAGTATCAAAGTTACTGAGTGTAAATGTAAATCATTCATTCCTATATAGAGGTGCTTATATAAATGAATCTGAGAGCAAGTCAAAGGGCATTAACACTTTTTTATATGCAGTTTTCATATATACTGTATAAATTCATGTGTTTGTATTTGCCATATGCGTTTATAGCCACGAAGATAAAGCAAAGAAAGAAAGTGTGCACAGGGACCGGATAATTCACTTTTCTGCCACTGTTTAGCGTGCAAGGCAATTTAGCCAGGATGAAATAACCCCAGAGCGTTTTAATCCAGATAGATGGAATACTATTTTGATATGGCGCTTTGGCCCTCAGCAGAGCCCACTCTAAAAATAGGGCCTTTTAAGACCGCTAATTTGTTATTCATCTGTGTGAATCACTGTATCACTGCACTTATTGAAATGCAATGACTGGTTTCTGCTGCCTCTCCACCCAAACTAAATGAGTAATTTAAAAATTGATAGAATTTTCTCTCTTTTGCTCACCATTCCCCCTCTCTTTTTCCTTCCTACCCCTTTCCTTATCACTCCCTTATTCTCAGGCTCCTCAAGGCCGTCTACAGAATCCATCAACATCAAACCTGTAAAATAATGGACACACTGATTGCATGTGAATACTTTCAGTGCATCAAACAAAATCATGTTAACACACATTCTGACATTTTTCCACACCGCCAAATTCTGTGAAACCTTACTGATCCTCTGACTTTGATTTGAAGCTTTCGGTTTACTTGTCTTTGATGAAAAATATATTTAAAATGCATATTTCTTTTGTTTATAAATGAATAAACTTTTTGTTTATAAATGCAATCAAAAATTATTGTGTACATTCCAACCGATGACAAACTTCATACAGGATTCATACAGAAAAAAAGTGTGCTTGGATGTTTTGGTGGTCTACCAATGAACACCACTAAGCAAAATATACCTGGTCTTGTACACACTTGTCACTCTTTCCATTTGTTCATTAAAAATGAATGTGTAAAGAGCACCAGATTGAGAGACAGCTGTGTTAAAATGGGTAAGAGTCTCTCCATGGCAGGATCAAATGCCCCTTGACAGACACTTAAGACCTGCAGACTGAAGCCTCAATCTGCATAGCTCAGAAGCCCATCAATTAGCCATTGCAGCTTTGCTCAGGTATTAAAGGGATCAAATCGGCTCAGATGAGCTGTGGCCCTCAATCCATGAGTCACTGAAGTTTTCACACTGAGCCCAATCCCCTGTCCAACAGCCATTAAAGTCCAGCATGGAGGACACACTCTCCACTGGTGGGGTCCGCTGCTCATGTAACTAAGGCTGGTTAATGAGACTGCTAGAATAAAAAAAAAAGAGAAGGACACAAAGATATAATCTTCAGAAAAGACCATAAAAGGAGACAAAACTCCTGTAAGGAGAAAAGCCAACCACAATTTGTTTTACCACAATTTGCCTTCTGCACAGTAGTATTGGTGTCTGTGATTAAAGTTTTAGCCTCTGAAGATCCTTCATGGATGTTGGCTTTGTGAAGTTCTCTATAGTCGTTTTTTTTGCAGAAACAGGTGAATACTGACTAGGGCTGTCGCGGTGAAGGAATTTCCCTTGCGGTAATTCTGAGTGGCTCAATAGCGCGGTATGCGGTATTACCGCACATATATACATATATGTACAGTATATATGTGTATATATATATACATATATGTGTATGTATACATAAGCATATATATACACATATATGATATAATCTGTGATTAGATTATATATATAATCTGTGTGTACCTGTTACGATGAAACGAGGTCATATTCAGAAACCAATGGAACGAAACTAAATCACGTTGAAACAGGAAGTGAAGTAAACGGAAGAGAATGACAAAATAACGGTCCACATAACAAAATATAAACCTGACAATAAGATCGTTAGTCTATTGTTAGCATATATATATATATATATATATATAATAGTTAGTTCTGATCCTCGAATCTGACTGACAAGATACTTCTTCTGTTGATATTTAACCTCCGTGTTCTAGACGGGCCGTCAGTCAGTGCAGTTTCATTGTTGCGCCACACGGTGGCGGTAAGGGACTGTCTTTGAGTGGGTTTTAAACCATTCATTCAACTACAAGTTCAAAAACGCTGATTCATTCGAGATATGTAATGTTATAATGATATGTAAAGCTGCTGAAATCATTTTAACTTTGAGCGCCACATTTAAAGGCTCAGCTGACCAGCAGAGCGTCGATGCTAAGACAGATTTTGCTTTCCTTGGACATGACAACCTGTTTTCACAAATATACATGACTCCGCCTGAAGGACAGACTCAGGTAATCGCACGTGATCAGTCGATCTCTCTCTCATTCACTGTCTGTTTAGGCTTGTTAAGTGCAAATTTACTGAGCCTCTGTACAAATCAGCATGGTACACATTGTTATCATTACTAATATTCAGTACATATGCACGAAGTATAAAACGAGAAGGGCGTAACCTTACGAAAAAAAAAAGGAAATATCGCGGTTGCTGCGGTTGTTGCATTCCTCTGCGGTTATGCTCGTCAATAGCGCGGTATTGCGATATTGCGGTTATCGCGACAGCCCTAATACTGACTAACTCAAAGCCTATAATAATGGGTGTTCATTTTTTTTATACAACCCATGTATAAACATTGAACATAATGCATGTTTCACACATACTCTTTTTGCAGTGCGCATGCAGTCTGTGTGCAGTTTGTAAGCGGTGCAGAAGCAGCACAGGCTCATTGGGTGTTTACATAGGATGCATTTGCAGTCTGCTACTGATCCTCGGCTGAATTGAATTTCAAATCCAAACATACTGAAAACACTTTTTCAGCATTGTGATTATTATTTTTTTCCACAGTACAGTATCTTCATTACAAGCAATCCTACCAGAACTTTGTTTTTCTGCCTCCACAAGTGCCATCTAATGTTACCTTGTGCATCTAAAATCAAACTTTTCCTTGCTTTACCACTAGCCAAAAAGCCATTTGTTGACAGTGAAACACAGTAGACCTTAAAGGGATTGTTCACCCCAAAATTAAAATTCTGTCATTAATTACTCACCCTTATGTCGTTCCAAACCCGTAAAACCTTTGTTCAGCTTCAGAACACAAATGAAGTATTTTTGATAAAATCTGAGAGCTTTCTGACCCAGCACAGACAGCACCACAACTGACACGCTCAAGGCCCAGAAAGGTAGTAAGGACATCGTTAAAATAGTCCACGTTAGATCAGTGGTTCAACCGTAATGTTATGAAACTACGAGAATATTTTTGTGTGCAAAGAAAACAAAAAACCTTTCTAGGCCTTGAACATGATAGCTGCATTGCTGTCCATGCAGGGTCAGAAAGCTCTCGGATTTCATTAAAAATATCTTAATTTGTGTTCTGAAGATGAACGAAGGTCTTAAGGGTTTGGAACTGCATGAGGGTGAGTAATTAATGACTGAATTTTCATTTTTGGGTGAACTATACCTTTAAATATATACATTTATGGTGTAATATATGCATTTATGGTGTAATTACTACATTTTCCTGTCAATCTTCTGTACATTTTTACCGCTGTCACTTTAATTCAGCATGTGCAGCACAGCTAAAATAGACCTGGTGTGGAAACGATTGCTGCACTGCTGCATACGCACCACTCTTGGAATACATTGCTGGGCCACATCCGCATGCAGTGTGAATGCTCTAACCCATTAAGATGAAAAGAAAAAAAAACGCACTGCATAAGCACTGCAAATGGAGTATGTGTGAAACTACTTCCCTACGGTTTACAACAATCTATTTCGTCTGTCTATCCAAGATTTAGATCTAGGTTAACAAAGGACACACTGTCTGTTTGTCAGAGCAAATATGTACAATAAAGATGCCAGGATAATGGAAGGGGATATGATTAATTTCATACATTTTCTCTAGGCTAAATTAAATTGTGCAAAATGAATGTGTTAAATTGACAGTGCCAATAATTTGTAATGAAAGTAAATGCAATACGCCACAAAAAAAACTGAACCATTTCAACTTTTGGATCTCACTGAATGCGACTGAAACACAGGCTGAGCAAACAGTTCTGGAGGTTTCTGTCTTTCTTTATTCAAGTAAACAAGAGCTGAACTTGCGTGACTGGGAATCGCTGCCCAGGGGCATTACCAAGATGGCCTGACTTGCTTTAAAAAGGACCAGAATTCACATTCACTCCCATCCAATCTCAAAAAATCCTTTCTCCTTCTCGGTACTACCCACACACCTACACACAAACAACAGGTAACCTTCCCATCAGCCTCTGATGCAGGCCTTTGAAAGCCTTCCTAAAAGATGAGCTTCAGTGATTACGGGAGTGGACAGTTTTCTAATTATTCTGTCAAACATCAATCCGGCCGGCTGATGCGGACATTCTAGCTGCTGATGGACAATGTAATCACTTCTGTACTTCCAGACACAGGAGCTGGAGCACAGACAGCTCCTGACAGAAGTGGTGAATAATAGGAAATGTGAAAGCTTCTATCAACTGATTCAGTCTCCAAAAAAAGAGAGAAAACCACATAAAATGTAGCTGAATTCAGAGGGTAGATAAAAACGGAATTTCCATTCACAAAAATTTAAGGAGGTAAGAATCCATTGAACAAATGCAAGAAAAGTTTGATTAATTTATCAAACAAAATGTTGAATACCGAATACATGGATGTTACGACCCTCTTAAGAATCCCAGAGTGCTGATGTTGAGGGGTCTGCACTGTTGTTAACATCAGTGGTTGTGTGAGGTGCTGCTTGTTTTTAGAAATGTAGAGCCTCCTTAAACAGTGTCAGTAACATGCCATGGGGCACATTCAGTTTCTATTTTTCTTCATCAGACTGTAAAACTCCTACACCTCCGCACATAACAACTGCAGAACATTGCCACTTGCCTCTCTGAGGATTGGAAATCCCTGCTGTCAACAAAGTATTTGCAATTCTAGAGACAGAAGATATTTTCAGATTTAACTTTTTGCTGGGTGGTTACAGTGCAATAGTGCCAAACAAAGCCTTGAACGTTCTATTACTTAACCGCAAACCAGCCTTGAGCTTTGTGAGAAGATGAGGAAGCAGGTACACTATTGGGTACTGGGCTGGCAAAATCATCTCCACAAAATGTAAATGCAGAACAAGACCAAAAACAAGAAGGTATAATATAACGGTGAATCCTCATAGCAGCTTGAATGTGTTCCCATTTTGATTTTGAAAAAAAAAAAAAAAAAGGACTCCATGCACCTTCTGGTCTTATTGTGCAAAATACATCAGACCACATTATTTATAAAAAAATCCTAATCTTTCATCAAAATGTAATAACTTGCCACTAAAATTACTTTCTTATTGAAAGTCGTGGCCTAATGGTTAGAGAGTCGGACTTGTAATCCAAAGGTTGTGGGTTCGAATCTCAGGTCCGGCAGGGATTGTTGGTGGGGGAGTGAATAACCAGCACTCTCTCCTCCTTCAGTACCACGACTGAGGTGTCCTTGAGCAAGGCACCGAACCCCCAACTGCTCCCCGGGCGGCTGTAACATGGCTGCCCACTGCTCCGGGTGGGTGTTCACTTAGGATGGGTTAAATGCAGAGAATACATTTCACTGCTGGTTATATACTCTCTATATAATCATGTATGTGACAAATATTTTTTTTTAGCTTTTTCTGCGTGTCGCCAGCTATTAAAAAAAAAGTCACCGCGTAGGTCTTTAGCCGTTTTAAGCCTCATGAGACGCACAAAGGCAAGAAAACAAAGACAAAACTACAAAAGAAAGAAAACAAGGAGCAAAGTATGTGAATATTTCTTTGAATTTCTTTTAAGTTAACAATACCGTCTCCTCATCACTCCACTTCACACGCTTACCATCTTTTGACATTTCTACCTTTTCTCTCACCGGCTGCTGTCAACACGACGCGCGTTTCCTGTTACTGACGTGACGTAAGCCTCGCTGCTCAATTTCTGATTGGCTGTCTGTTTCCAAGCCCCCAGCGGTGCTAACACCGCTTTCAAATTACAGTTGTGAAACGTTTTTTTACCCAGGGTTAAAAGCAGTTTAGAACGACGATAAGCTCAGTGTGAAAAGCCCTTATGTTTCTCAAACATCTCGCCAACAGATAATACAGTAATCTAATGCTGTTAATGTTATATGTGAAGAAGGTTATGGCAGTAATAACAAATAATGATAGATGTGAGAAAGCAGCATTATAATTATAAGATGTCAAATTGCTCTCGAGGGTGAATTTGAACTTCATCTTACAAATCCTTCTTGGAAAGCCTCAAAAGTCTTAAGTTAGCCTTGTTTTAGGTGTTGTCCTCCATATTCAGGTCTGGTTCTATTGTGGAAAGCCCAATTTTCACAATTCAATCAATTTCCAACTGACAAAATCAAGTCTCACCCTACATCAATTCTCATTGATTATGCTATTTCAGTCAGGAAATAACACATTATGGTAACAACCCATCGTGGAATGCTCACTTTTCACAACCCAATCAATTCCCAATGGACAAAATCAAGCAACGCTCTAATGTATTAATTAAATACTCAGTTTTAGTCAAAAAAATAGAAGCAACATGGGTTTTGAATGCTTTTCATGTTGATTTTTTTAACAGAGGAGCTGCTGAACTACAAAAATTGGGGTTAATGTCCGGCACATGGTTTTGTTTCAATTCGAAATCATCTCTGTTGAGATCGTAACTGGCCGCTGTGGCGGGCCAGACAGACAGAGAGTGAGGGCTTGACCTGAGCTATGAGAGACTGCGTGCTTCAGCAGCCACGTAATGAAAGAAACATTTCATGCGATTCTCATCATCTCTCCATTACAAGGCAAAAGAGGTGTGCTGATCAGACACAAGCTTGATATCAAACCAAGCCCCTGCAAGCCAAATTACGCTGACAGTAATCTCAGCGAACACCTCTCAGCATGCTTCATCATATCAGAGAGAGAGAGCGAGAGTGGGAAAGCTAAAAGTACACAAATGCACATAAAACTACACTAAATCCAATTAATATGGTTGCAAAACTCAGTACAGAGATATAGCCTAGTGACGCAAAGATTGAGGAGCCTTGGGTGAGGGTGAAGGGTCTGTCTGGTTGCATCAGTTTTATCATACATCATTAGCTTAATTATGGCACAGGCCCAGGCCCTCAGAGGAGTCACTTCAGGACCATGGTCTCCACACGGCCCCTTACTAATAATAATAAGTACAGAAACTGTAGCAAGAGTATCAGCCTACAGGCAAATCAAGCTCAAGACTGAGATGGTGATGCGAAGAGAAAGAGACTTGGAAGATTATAGTTTATTGATGTAAACAACTAAAAAAAAAATCCGTTGGCACATCTAAGCAGATACTGGCAGGAAAATAAAGTGCCTCAACTGAACAGAAAGACGAAAAGGCGAAAAGACACACAAAGTACAACAAGTTTAACAAATGCCACTTTTTGAATATCTGAATACAGGAATGGGCTGGAAATAAAGTACACCAAGCCTTTTCCCAGTGAGTATCAACTTTAGGTTGTTGAATTTAATTAAAAAAATTCAATTCAATTAATCAAAAAGTACAAAAAGACGCAGTAAAAGCAATCCATGTGAATTAAAAAAAAAGAGTGCACCGGAAACAAGTTGGCATTTGTATTGCGATGCATCATTTCTAACATATTTGCATGAGTAAAATTTTTATTTATAGCCTATATCCATATATGACCAATATTTTATATGTACAATAATTTCTCCTCTCTAAACTGTTTCTCAAGCACGTTCTCTCATCACCACTGCTGCTACGTGAATGTGACGTATCACAACACCACGGAGAACGAGGCATTAGAAGTCTGAACCACATAAATACACATTGATCGATGTCTATCGCATCAGCCTCAGTTATGGAAATGAACATCCCTAATGCACATGCATAGAGCACATCAAATATGGTTAACACAGAAGTTCAGCTGAGTTTGCTTGCCACATGAGAACCAGTGAGGGTTTATGATTTTAGAACACAATGAAGAACATTTTTGGTTAAACTAACCATTTAAGTTGTCAAACCAGTGAATCACAAATCGAAACAATTTGAAGTTAATCTTAAGATTCCCATCTCTACAGATTTCAACATGAACAGGTTCTATGACATGCCCTCATCTGCAAAACATGAACAAAATTTGTGATGACCAGTGTAAAGCTTGAGTCATGAAGTAAAACCTGTTGAAAACCACTGCAGTAGGCAATAGTTTATTATTATTATTCATAAGTGATACTGTATGTGTTGTGGGTTGTGATAGGATGGCTTTGATCTGAATAGATTAGAACTCTTATGCTTTCCATTCTCAAATCTTCTCTGCTTCTTTGGACTCACAAATAAACAACTAGCTAACTATTAAATTACTGAGGCAAAATTTACATTCCACTGCAGTACATGACTCACATCTACCTTAAAGGCATACTACACACTTTAGTGAGCTAAACTGGCAATGGAAAGCTTTTCTGGCGGACATTCAGATATCAGGCTACTTGGGTTCATTTTAAATACACAATAGTTGCTTGGGAACGCACACACAGCCTGTGACACAAGCTAACCCTTGTGGCTAGTGCAGAGTGGTGGGTCATTATATTAAATTTGAAGTTGTATCAGTAGATAATGGAGGATTGAAGAACATCAGTCAACTTTCTGCTTCATAAAGCACAACTGAAAGCACCATAATGCCTTTGGCTGTAGAGCTGTCAGCAATGAGAGAGATCTTCTGAACTTATTCATCAATGTAACCCTCACACTGAGGGCTTCGAGGTTACTGGCAACAAGGAATGCAAACATCTGGTTCATTGCTTCTGAACAAGCAATAAACCACAAGTGTTCATGCCCTATGATGGTAGGAGTGGATGAATGGTTGGAGGCAGATTCAAGGATGAATTGGACATGCTAATGATGCAACTGGAGGGTGTTGGATGACATTGCCTTTATTAATTGATCTAAGACCATAATCAGTGAAAATGACTAAACAGAACAGATTCTGCTGAACATAGCAAACTGAATTCAGCATGAATATAGGCAAAATGCTCTGTAAACCTGGTTTTCTGCACAAGATTTAGCAAAATAAGCTTTTATGAAATACTAGAGTATTATGATAATAATAATAGAGTATAACAGTATTATGGTGTCAAATTACCCTTAGTTTATAACCTATAAACATACACACACATATATATATACTGTATATACACACACACACACACACACACACACACACACACAATGCACATTTCTTAGCAATATCAGTCTTTACATGCAAAATATTTAAAGTGTACTGAAAGAATACTTGCAATAGTTCTACTTTAGCACAATCAAATATACTTCAGTATATCTTTAGTTGGACTTCAGCACTACTTCCACACAATTAAATTGCATTAAGTACAAAATTAGTTTTTCAAGTTTAGCAGATTTTAAATATACAAGTTTAGTATACTAAAAGTACAATTGCAGGGTATTTTTATTAAGCACATGGGCTAAATAAGTAAAGGTATTTGTAGTATACTTAGGATTTGTATTTCAAATACATTTTAGTATATTGCTTTTCACTAGGGTAGTTACTGTTTCCAGTTAAAACCAGTCATAATGAAGTCTTTATAGTGCCAAACTCATTATGATTAGTGCAATGATATATAAAGAAAGAGACCAGAGGAGCCTCCCACTGTCTACCTCCATACGTCGCGCTGCAATGTTAGTCTTGCACTGAACTCAATCAACAGGGAGCTAAACAGACAGCAGTGAATTTACCAGGATTTTAACTGGAAACTTTTTGATATGATGAGCTACTTCAGGAGGACTGCACATCATAACCTTGCTAATGTTCCATTTAACAACTGAGGTAATATTCGCCAACTAAATAGTCTGGGGTATCATGCTCGAAATTGTCAACTGCAGGTGTTCATATAATGACGGAGGTGCAATGCTAGCTGGTGGAATTGGACAAATTGGATCTCATCTACGCACCACATGATCCAAAATCTGTCCATTGTTATTGTTATGTTGGTAGGGAAGGATTGGACATGATCCACGCTTATGAGCAGAATGAAAAACCAATCAATGCACTCCACAGTCTGCGAGTGTATAATTCACTTATTAGTAGGAACCAGTAGCTACGTTCACATGCAGCCTAATAATCCGACTGACAGCTCACTCAGAATGAAAACACCTCAATCAGAAAATCATTAGACTGAATGCAATCAAATGTATTTCTATCCAACTGAAAGAGATGGTGCAGATGTTAAATAATCCATTAAACAGAACAATAATTTCCAAGTAAACTACCTTCATAACTGGATTCAAAAATATCCTGTGTACACATGAAAATTACTCTCTCCCACCAATCTCTGCTCCAGACTCTCACTCAAAGATTGCAGGCTTATTAGGTAAAGTTGGCGACATAATAAGAAAGCTTGCTTAGCATATTTTTAGATATGTTAGCAAGGCAAACATGCCAATTATGCACTGCGGTGCCATGCTGAGTTGTCTAACGTCTTTAGTCAGCAGACCGAGTGTTTTATGTTTTTTTTTCTGTCAGGACTCACAATCTTCTTGCTGTTATGGTAACGATGACAATACATGCTGCTTTTCGAATGCATGCAGACAATCTATACAGAGTTCATGGAACATAAACAGCAAAACCTGTTAATTTAGAATCTGCAAGCAGATTGAATTGTGAAATTTAAATAAATTAAGCAAGGTTATTTTCAAAATTCACAAAAGAATTGAGGGAATCTGAATGGCATGACACTTCTGACAACAGACGGACATTGAATGTAATGCTAAATTTATATAAATGCATTGTTACCTAATCGCTAAAAGGTGAAAATATTCATGCGATAATGTAATGCAGGTATCGCTGAAGGTCAGGTGACCCTCAGTAAGCGACACGCTCATTAAGCTGAAGCTTCTGTATGAGGCATGAGACAGACCAGAGTTACTTATCGAGAGACATTTGAAGTGGGAGAAAATGTCACATAATTGAATTATGACACAGTGAGTTGGGTTTTATCACAGCAAAATTCAATAAAAGGCCGCAGAGGATTAGAGAAGTGACCAAATAAATCTTTAAAAGTAAATGAACTAAAAACAAAACAATACATTTGTCGCTTCCTGTCTACAAATGATTTATAAAACGATTTGTTTACACTGTCCTTTAAGTTGTAAAATGATGTTGCTTGAGAAACCAAAATCAGAAGTTTAATAAACAATTTTTAAATAAATTGTAAAAAAATAAGATATTAAAAATAATAAATATGCATAATTAGTATAGCAAATGACAGTTTATACACAATCATACACAGATCTGTTACTAGAAATTCCCTAGTAAACTGAGGTGTAACAAATCGTACATAATAAAATGTTGGGAAAATGCATGTAACTGTCCGTAAATTATTTATTTGCGAAACGATGGAAATGTTCTGCAAATCCATGTCTGTTTTGGGTGAGCGGGTCTATAGCAGCTTTGGTGCCAATGCCTCATTGCTATGAATTGTCATTATTGTTGCGCCTTCTCATTAGTTTGTTGGCATGTGGGTGATTTCATGTGCAAGAAAAGTTGTTCATGAATCGTTCATCCAAGTGGAAAACTGAACTGTTGCTCTCAGCCTTCCCGGTTAAAGACGTCTACGCTCGCCACTGATATGTATAGCATATATGTGAAAGACATGAGTAAATGATGACAGAATTTTCATTTTTGCTGAACTATTTCATGTAGGTTCAAGGTTCAAGGTTCTTTATTATTTGTCACATAGACAATCATACAGGGTATAATCAGTAGTGAAATGTAGGTCAGGACAGGTCCGCTCAATGGACAGTGCAAAAAAATAAAACAAAAAAATGAAACATAACACAAGAGAATATATATAAAAATATAGGTAAGAGTAAGATAGAAAAATATGAAAAAAAAGATAAAATAAAAATAAAAATAAGGAGTAAAATATGCAATGAAAAAATAAAATGTGCAATACAGTCTACTGTGGATTTAATAAATATTAATATAAACAGGGATGTGCAAGAGGAATGTGCAAAACAGGTTGTACCGGGTATATTCACATAGCAGCAATGAGGATGATGGAGAATAATGAATGTTTTTACAGTTTATTAAATTGAGTCCTGTAGATGTTATGAGACTGAGTTTAGGAGCCTGATGGCCTGAGGGAAAAAGCTCCTCCTCAGTCTCTCAGTTTTGGAGTCAGTTTCGGACTCAGTTTCTCTCAGTCATGTCCATATGGTTGTTACAATATCAGATTGATTGTTAATGCAAGACAATAAAAGACAAGAAAATAGAAAAGCTGGAGAAGAAAAGTTTTTTGCTCCGATCAGGTGCTGCGATCAGGATTTTTGAGGCCGATCACCGATCACAGAATGCAGTATCTGCCGATACCGATCACCGATGCCGATCTTTTTAAAGCCATCTTTTTATCATGTAGAATTATTTATATTGATACTCCAATCAGTATTTTTAGACATTTATTCAGTGCCTGAAAATGGGAGGAATTCCCCTCTTAGGTGACTCTTTCTGTTTACCACAAACACAACATTTATCCATTATTTTGATTTCAAATCCAAACATTGTTACTGAAAATGCTTTTTCATTGATTCTTTTTTTTTTTTTTTTTAAATGCAATATAAGCAACACATTATTCAATGCTTTTTACTTTTGCATTTACTTCTAGATTTATATATTAAGTTGCTCAAGCAAGTGGCAAAACATTTAAACTACTTTTCTTATGCTATCACAAACATTCTAAATTAACTTATGACTGGCAGAAACAGTCAGCTCTACTGCATTTTCTTTTGCATTTAAATCTTTATTATAAACAATCCTGCAGTTCATAAAGAACTTTGCTTTCCATACTTTCACGAATGCCATCCTTTATTGCCTTGTTTATCTAAAAGTGCTCTTTTCCTTTAAACCTAGCCAAAAAGCCACATGTGATGACTCTGAAACACAGTAGACTTTAATTATATGCATTTATAGAGTAATTACTACATTTTCGTGTCAATCCATGTTCATATTTACCGCAAACAATGCGCTGTCACTTTAATTCAGTGCGTGCAGTACAGCAAAGATAGACTCGGTGTGGAAACGATCGCTGCACTTCTGCAGACGCACCGCTCCTGGAACGCACTGCCGGACCGCAACCGCGTGCAGTGTTAACGCTCTGATCCATTAACATGAGTGCAGAAAAATATGCACCGTATACGCACTGAATTAACAAGAATTAACAAGAAAAGCAATTTATAAACTTTAATAACGATGCGACACTGTCTCTATTGTGCAAGTGACAATTCCTGTGTCAACTATGCAGCGTGCAGCTCGCTAATAGTGCAGACGCGATGTGATTTGAAGCCATTTTGAGAGGGAAAGAGAGAGCGCGCGGTGATTCACACAGGCTGTTTTTGAAATTATGTCTCACAGAAAGTTTCAAATTACTTAATATGTTATTTAATGAATAAATACGAATTGTACCTGAATTGATCTGTTTATGAGATCGGCCTTTTTAGAGACCGCCGATCAAACATCCTAAAGCGATTATCAGCTGATAGTGACCGGTACCTGATCAATCGGAGCACCCCTACAAAATATGACCATCCCTTCTGGAACATCTGGAGAAGAACTAGGAAACTTTGTCCAGAAAATATTAAACTTTCAGCTGACCACACATGCATGGTTTTCAATTTTGAATGGTATCATGTTTCTGAAAAAAAAAAAAAAAAAAGGTCTGCAGTTTTGCTGGTGGGAGTGAGAACTGCTGGGCCTCGACACTCACTTCATTATGGACTTAACTCCCCTTGGTCCCTGTGAGGGAGAGCGGAAGATGAGAAAGGCTCAGAGAGAGAGAGATGAGAGGATAGAAAGGGAGAGAGGATGGAAAAAAAGAGAGAGTACCGCTGTATCTGGGACAACCATTGACATGACAAAACGGTTCTCTACGCAATAACAGTAAAAGAACGACTCAATTAGTGTGGCTCCTATCTCGGCTCCTTTATCGATCTTCTCCAGATGAAGAACAGCAGACGAGAGAGTTTTCAATCAACTGCTACTTTCTAAAGAAGGACAGCGGTGAGGTTCACGGCGGGTGAAAATCCATGGCTGGAAATATAAATAAATATGCAAAGCATATATTCCGATGATTGGTAGGCAGGGTGTAGGTTCTTCTGACCTGATTTGTCGCGATTGAAATGCCACTTCTTTCATGATTGTATCGAATACAATTGCCGGGCCCAAGTCGGACACGAACAGAGAGTGTCCCTGCGGATAGATCAATCGGACAACTCATCAGAGGCAGGGGGAACTCAGGACAATTCAATCCCTTTCAAAATTAACCTTCAAGATAAGGAAAAAAGCTGCGACACCCCAACGGGAATGTTTTTTTGCGGATGGCACACTGAGCTTAAATGCTACAGCAATATTTTTGAACGTAACTGAATTTGTGCACGTTCTCACGACGTAATTTCAACGTCCTCTGGTTTTTTAAATAACGTTGAAATTACATCGTGAGAATGGGCACAAATTCAGTTTGACATTTTCATGCATTTTTCAATTTGTGGACTAAGCGCGCTTCCTGTAATTCATGTCGCCCTCTTGGTTAAGGAAGTAATGGAGGAGCAAATTTTTAAGAGATGTGCGGATGAGAATTTATGTTTCTATTGTTACAGATGTGCGTATGTGAGTGTGTATTGTTGCTCTATCTCCATCTGTCCCCGGCACTGTGTGAGTGATTGGGTGTGTGTGTTTCTGGAAGAGCTCCAGGCGAGGGCTCATCTGCTTCATCAGGCCTTCATCAGTCCTTTGACACCGAAAAAGAACAGCGACAAGCGCCCGAAAGCCCAACAAGGCCCCCTACAGCTGAGCACCTCGTCAACATGGCCTTGTGTGTGACGGACATGAGATAAAGGAGCACGTCTAACATCATTAGATGAACATCTTGTACCTCTCTTAGGTATCTGTAATTATATTTCATTCCATCTTATACTTGATTTAGTTTATTAATAGTAGAATGACTCAGAACACTCTTGGTTCTTATTTCTGTTATGGAACATTCTAAGGAATGTGATGAACTGTATTGCATTCCTGATGTATACATGATAAAGCACTCCGAAAAGATGAGAACCAGATGATTCTTTATTATGATCTACCACTATATGAAACATTACCCGCAATCCCATAGACAACTGATAATCACATCAATGCAATGTGATGCATACAAAAGTGCTTCAGAGTCACGAAAGTTTACAGTTCAGTAATGTCAAAAGAAAAGGAGGTAGAGAAATTTAAATGTTTAAATACTTTAAAAACACTGGAACGGAATGATTTACACATTTATGAAGGAGAAGAAATTAATACTTTTATTCAGAATGGATATTTTACATTGATTAAAAGTGACAGTAAAGCACATTTTTACAAAAGATTTCTATTTTCTATTTTAAATAAATGCTGTTCTTTTGAACTTTCTATTCAAAGAATCCTGTTTATTAATATTTTGTAATAATATGTTTTAGTCTTCTTGGTTTCACTGTATTTTTTATCAAAATGCAGCCTTGGCGAGCATAAGAGACTTCTTTCAAAAACATAAAAAAAATCTTACAGCAAAATATTATGCTTATCAATGATTTAGATAACAAAATATCAAACTAAGCAATAACATTTTGTGAAAAATATTTATAATTAAGCCTAAACAATTTTGATTTATTTATTTATTTTGCTTGAAATGTGAACTTTTGTGATATTTTTGTGATATAAATGCCACTTAGTTTTGTTAACGAATTAAATTAATTTTAGGAGTCACATACATTTGTAGATAAAAGTCGGTTAACACCTTTAATTTCTAAAAATATGTTAAAACTAGCTATCAAACGATTAATCGCATCCAAAATAATAGTTTTTGTTCACATAGTATATGTGTGTGTACTGTGTATATTTATTATGTATATATAAATACACACCCATACATGTATATATTTAAGAAAAATATGTTACTTTTATATATTAAATATATATATTATATATATATATATATATATATATATATAATAAAAATTATATGAATATAAATATATACATGTAAATACATGTAAACATTCAAAATATATACTGTATGTGTGTGTATTTATATATACATAAATATACACAGTACACACAGATATATTATGTAAATAAAAACTTTTATTTTGGATGCGATTAATCGCAATTAATCGTTTGAAAGCACGAGTTAAAACATGTATTTTTAGTATATAATTATAGCCAATTATTGGAGGTGGGGAGTTTTTCCCTGAAAAGTACTACAAGAGAAAATGAAATCATTGAAAAACCAGACTAGTTCAATTCCACAACAGTATATAATTTGATGACAGGTTCCATAAACATTACTAAGCACCCTAACAGTGGCATAAATCATATAACTGATGCAAAATGATCCATTTAGGCATTTTTGCACGTGTAATTCAGCTGTGCTTCATCAATCCTGGTTCTCACATCTGGTTCATCATGCCATTTGCATGCATAAACACAAATATGCGATGATGTGCAGTGATAATGTGGAAGTGACTAAACAATACTAGGATGTTTCATCATTCATAAAACCCATCTCCGCCATAACTAAATCCTTTCTTACCAGTTTTTTTCCCCTCACATATTCTTTATCCTCTTTGCTATGCTCTCTCAGGTCCTGGCACACCATTATCTGGCAGCAATTGATAAATGAAGTAAAGATAAAGGAAAGAGGAGCTAATTAATATCGAGAAGAGCTCCAGGTTGCTCATCGATACAGTGCTTTAAAACATGATCTAACTTAGGAGAAAGAGAAAGAGAGAGAGAGACAGGGACAGATAACGAAGAGCTCAGGCAATGCGGGCCTCCTTTGAGTCACGTGTGCAATGATCGCAGGAATAATTCGGAGGAGATAGCAGGGAAATATCGGATCAACATTTCACTTCACACTCTCCTGTGAGATGCATGTGACCAGATCAGATTTAGCATTTGTATTGGACAGCAGTTCACTTAGGAATACAACAACAGACCTTATCTGGCCAAGATTTGTGTCGAAAGGGAAAAATAAAGAGCCCCAAAGGAAAAACTTCATACACTGCGATCGATACCGAAACCAAATTAGACAAGGATGTAAAATGCCAGAATTGCACTTAATGAATAAAGTGTAACCTGTGGTAAAGGATGGAGTGATAGTAAGGTTATCTAATGAAAATTTCACAGGGATGGTCGAGCAAGATAAAGCCAGTATCATTCATTATTTCAAAAGTTTATTATACAGATAACTTGAGTCTGGGACAGATCCCACAAGTGTCCTTAGACATGAAAGTAGACTTGAAATGATACCAAAAGTGTTGGTAATCGCTGCCAATTCCAGTAAAGTTTCAGAATTCTCCATACCAAAACTAATATAAGAAATACACTTTTTTAAAAATATGTTTTAAATATGTTTAATAAATGTTTTAAAAATATATATACATAATAATCTATAATATATATATACTGCATATACACTGGTGCCATTGTACCTGTACTTTTTGACATTCAAACATCTATAAATCTATACAGAAACTCATCCTTGTATCTAAAAACAGCTCAGTGTTTGGTTGAATGGTCTTTTCTCATTTCATATATGGACAGTACATCTATTTGCCTTTCACAGCCCTGCCTGCCCGTCAAACACTGTATATGCTCAATGTTATGGTAAGCTCTCATGCATGGAGCGAGAGTGTGTGGACGCCAGTGAAGTGGTCTGTGTGTGTGTTTCTGATGAGTATTATATAATGTCCAAGCAAAGGAATATGAAAAGGAGATCATTTATTATGCCACAATTTTGTTAAACTACACGTCAGAGATCCCTTTTTCACCCTATCATGTTGTATCTCTTCTGCTAAAATCAGGGAAGAGGCCAAAATAGCCAAACAACCACTTCTAAATTTCAATGAGCATCTTCCTGCACATGGTCCTATGCACACTTTATTTAAACTCGACCGAGTCTGCTGTACCGTTGAACAGATCAAAGTAAAAGACTAGATTGAGGCACACAACAACCTTTCTGACTAACAAAAACTAGATGGCACACTGTAAGCAAATTATCAAAAGCATCTGTCGAGTGCCTCTTCCACTGAGGTCTTGCATTAGTCAATGAAAAGGCTAACAAATGGAAGCTCTCATACTAATTGGATATATAGTCCTCTATGAGGTTTCTCGGAAAAAGATCACAGGCCCAGTTTAAAAAAAGTAATATCAAAAGCTAACATTTAGACACTGACTATACAACACATATATCATTCTGCATGGGGGTTATTTATTTATTCGTTCTTTGCTTAAATTCAGGAATTCAGGGATATTTGGTGCAGCTTGGTCAAATAGAGATCAAAGCTCACTGGATGATGTGTTTGTACATGGACATTTCTGTGGGGGTTGATGGCGATTTTTATCTTCATATGTTCATTAATGAGATTAAAGAAGATTGCAACCTTTGCTTGCTATACATCCTTCCTTTTCTTTTCATCATGGTTCCACTTTCCTCCTTCCTTTGTCTCTGTCTTCTTGGTTAAGAATAGAATAGAATAGAATAGACACTAACATTAAAAAGTTTGGGATCAGCACACCTTTCTTTCTTTAAGATATTTATTACTTTTATTCAGTGAGAATGAATTAAAATAAACAAAAGTGGCAGTTAAGTCATTTATAATGTTACAAAAGATAATACATGCCTTTGAAATGCTCTTTTGAACTTTCTATTCATCAAAGAATCCTGATTTTTTTTAATGATGCTGAACATTCAGTTTTGCCATAACATAAATAAAATACATTTTAAAATAGAAAAAAAGTTGTTGTTTTTTGGTAATTGTATTGATATTTCACTATATCACTTTTATATATTACTTTTTAAGGTGAATTAAGCTAAATTTAAAAGTCAGGAGCCTCAGTTCCTTTTTATATATACACTGATGTACAATTGTTCCCTATGCTGTATGCAGTGCCCTTCAGATTGACCATATAGACTTAATATGGTAAAATATCCTGTGATGTCCTCTTCAGAGGGCACTACTGGGCAATCGGGACAGACTAACAGTCTTTTTAAATGAGCTCCAACAAACTTTAAAGTGAGCAGTATACATTCTGTGCCACTAAAAGCACCAAATGGAAGTGCAAAATGACCCGACTTGGCTCAACCAGTGACAGTTTGGAGTGGGACTACCTGGGGGGGTGTTTGAAACTATGTTTGAAACCAGTCATTAGTTCTGTTTGTGGCACAGAAATGATACACGTTTAGCTTTAAATTTAACATTACAAAGTGCTATTTATTGTGTCAGCAAGGTCATATTGGTTGTAATTGGCCAATAACTGCAAATTATAGTTTATTTTCATCTCATCACTGGTTCAATAAAACAGAAGGTGGACACAACAGGAAGGTTGTGATCTCACCACATTTCTTCTTCACAATAAATTACTTTAATCTTCAGCCCTAAGACTCAGACTACTGCAGTGCAAAACACCCCATTAGGCCCCAGAGCTAAAACGACTTATTAAAGGGATAGTTCACATTGAAATTAAAATTTGGTATCTATCAGCTTACCCCAGGGGCATCCAAGATGTAGGTGTCTTTTTTTCTTCAGTAGATCCAATTTTGATGTTTTTAGGTCAAACCGTTCTAGTCTGTCAGTCATATAATGGCAGGTATAGGTCACTGTCTCTATAAGAGGGAAAAAGAACATGCACAGAGAAATCCAAATTAAACAATTCCCCATCGTAACAACACATTGATGGCCTAAGACACGAAACGAGCGGTTTGTGTGAGAAAACGAACAGTATTTATATCGTTTTTTACCTCTTGTACACAACCATGTCCAAGTGATCTGAGTGCGCACACACATCCGGTGTGTGACGTGTGTGTGCGCGTGCTCTGGCTCAAGCTGCATTCACACGGGGCGTCTGCGTCAACGCTTGACGGAGGGCGTGTCTGAAGCGTGGTGCTGACGCGCCGTCATAGTTACAACAACCAATCAAATACTTCTCTGGTGTTGCATGAACGGGATTGGGTATTTGCATGAGGCGATCTGATTGGCTGACGCCTCCGTTGGCGCTTGAAAAGTTGCGTCAGCACCGCGCTTCAGACACGCCCTCCGTCAAGTGTTGACGCCGACGCCCCGTGTGAATGCAGCGTGAGCCAGAGCACGCGCACACACACGTCACACACCGGATGTGTGTGCGCACTCAGATCACTTGGACATGGTTGTGTACAAGAGGTAAAAAACGATATAAATACTGTTTGTTTTCTCACACAAACCGCTCGTTTCGTGTCTTAGGCCATCAATGTGTAGTTACGATGGGGAATTGTTTAATTTGGATTTCTCTGTGCATGTTCTTTTTCCCTCTTATAGAGACAGTGACCTATACCTGCCATTATATGACTGACAGACTAGAACGGTTTGACCTAAAAACATCAAAATTGGATCTACTGAAGAAAAAAAGACACCTACATCTTGGATGCCCTTGGGGTAAGCTGATAGATACCAAATTTTAATTTCAAAGTGAACTATCCCTTTAAGAGTCATGAGTAATTTTGCAGTTTGCATCCCCTCTAAATCTGCAAAAACTTCTGCTGTGAAGATTAAATAATGACCTGTACTAAAAAAGAAAAACTCTGTCTACCTCCAAGAGATCTTACTGAAAATCCAATAGACGTTGCCTCATTCGGAAAAAAACAAAATGCAGGATTTGCATTTCTGAGCACATTTTTCTATCCCAAATTTGCATAACAAGCTCTCAAACCCTTTTTTGAGAAACGCCTTACGTGAAGAACATTTTCAAAACAAAACAAGCATACTCCAGAGACCTCATGCACGCGAGGTAATACTGAAAGCAGCTTCTTTGCTGCTCGCTTGCTAGCACATCAGAAAGAACAGCGCTTAGTTTTATTGGTTTTTGTAAGGCATCATCCATCATACTCATGGGTGGGAAAGAAAGTTTTGAAACAAGTGTTGACAATATTGAAAAAGCGAGAAAATCCCCCCCAAAATCCCGACCGCTTATGAGTTAACTTGTTTTGCGGGACTACCTAACCAGGTGGAATGATTACTAGCGAGTAATTACATAACAGAAAACAATCTACGTGTTCCCGTTCAGGGACCATAATGATGCAGGACTGTGGACACCATGCGAATTCAGCCCATGTGGAAAGATTAGTTATTGTTTGCTTATGTATTCTTCTCTGTTCCTTGAGCTTCAGCAGCCCGAATACAAAATAAATGTATCTCCTGTCAGCGAGACATTGTTCTATCAGTCAGCATTAATGGTTTGAGTGCAGGGGCCGAGGATCTGGCGATGCAGGGCTCCGTCGAGCGCGGTCCGGGGCCAGACAGCCAGACGCAGGGGAAATGAGCTCCATTACTGAGGTGGCCATGTTGGGGCTGGGAGATTGGGCTGGCTCTTATTGCCTGTGTTTGGAACAAATGTGAAATGTGATTCCCTCAGGCCTGAGACAGCCGAGAAGGGACGACTGATCATTATACACTAACATCACCAGCACAATGGAGATGACAGGGGCATGGAGGCCCCAAAGGATACAAATGATGGAGTATGTGCGAGGTGGGAGCGAGAGTATATTTGTGTGTTTGTACTACTCGTATATAAAGGCCAGAGTCGTGCTTAATGTTGAGCAGACAGTGGCACAGACAGTAACGAGGAGAGCAGAAAGAGGGCTTCTCATCCTCCAGCGTTAACCTCTCTTTCACTTTTTCATATACCGCATCTTTCCATCCTGCTTTATTCACTAGCATGCTCTCCCCATGCTCCTGCGAGAGACTCTGGCCATGAAGCAGGACACATCAAGCCAACAGGATATTGCAGCTCATCCGCTGAAGATGTTGGATAAGATATGAGTGATTGTGGAAACAGAACACGTACTGAAATGACAGATTTTCAGATAAAATGAGCTTTCATGCATTTACACTGAAATATAAATACAATATATTCTAAATTATAAAAAAAGATTCAATATTAAAATGACTAAATATAAAAGTAAACCCTAATGTTTAACACTCAAAAGTAAAAGACATTTATATTTCTAACAAATTATGTTTTGTAAACATTCTATTCATAAAAGTATCTTGGGAAAAAACAGAGATCATATTAGAATGATTTCTGAAGTATCATGTGACACTAAAGACTGGAGTAATGACTGCTGAAAATTCAGCTTTGCCATCACAGAAATAAATTACGTTTTGATATATATTGAAATAGAAAGCAGTTATTTTTAAAGCGTACTAATATTTCACAATATTACTACTTTACTGTATGTCTGATCAAATAAATGCAGCCTTACTGAACATAAGAGACTTGGGGCCAGATTTACTAAACGGGGCAAATTAGCACCAGAGCGCAATTCCAAAACAGCACAGATGGGCATGGCAATCTCTGCGGGTGATTTACTGACAATGTGCAAATTAAAGAACACAGACGCAACATCTCATTTACATATCGACCAACGCAATATACCAAGTGCAGCACAACTTAGCATAGTCACAAATAAGCATAGCCGATGCTCATCAGGTGCGGGTGATATACTTACGACACGCTGCAAGGTGCAAAATCGCAAAATGCGACATGCTTTTTTTGGGCGTTAAATAATGGCGCTACCAGCAATTTGACAAGCACAAACGTTAGTAAATCACGTTGCGATATTCATTTTAATACTCTCCTACCATACATTTTGCGTCTGAAAGGGAAACTCCTACAAATGCATATTCAATAAGGTCAGGCGCAAAAATAACTGTGTCCACGCCTTTTCAGTGCAAATTCTTACACTGCGTGTAAATCCTGCCAGTATGTTTTAAAGCCAAAAGACAGTTTGCACTGGCGCAAGATGTTAGTAAATCTGGCCCTTATTTAAAAAAAATACAAAAATCTTACAGAATGCAAACTTTTGAATGGTAGTATATAAAATGTTAATGACATGCTAATTTTAATTTAATTATGTTCAGTCACTGTATACTGTCATTCCACATGATGTTGGCATTGAACATTGTATGCTTTTCCTAGATCTGAGATTGAATAAGAACCCTCCATCATGCTTTTTGGCTAATCTGATGAGAGTTCTCACTAAGAAATATTTTAGATATGAAAATGACTTTTACCTACAGCGATGCGGGACAGCTATGGGTACTTGAATGGCTCCTAATTATGCAAATTTACACCTTGGGATTGTTGAGAAATTTCAGGTACTTGATGGAACTAAGAATCAATTTTTTCATCAAATATTATTGTACAATTGTTACATCGATGACATTTTTGTACTGTTCCAAGGAGATTTACGATCTTTGAACTCCTTTCATCAGTATCCTAATTCTATAACAGCCCACCTTAAATTTACAATGTCATTTAGTGAGCACACTTTGGATTTTTTGGATGTTTGTGTTACCAAGGTAGGACAATTATTGAGCACAGGCCTTTTCAGGAAAAAAACTGATAGGAATAATTATTTACATGCTCATAGTTGTCACCCACCCTTTCTCAAAAAAAGTTTACCAGTGAGTCAGCTGTATAGAATTAAGCGAATTTGTTCAACAGACAATTTGTTTGAAATTAGGAAAAACTAAATGTGGAAGAAATTCAAAGAAAAGGGCTATAATAATAGGTGGTTGGATTGTGCAGAGGATAAATTAAAAACAGTACAAAGGGAACATCTACTCACTCCAGCTAATAAAACTCAAAACAATAAAAGGAATTTTTCTGTACAATTCATTACAACACACACTTCCAAAGCTCCAATACTTTGTAACATTATTAGGGGTGTAACGATACGCGTATCGTGTATCGAACGGTTCACGGGCAGTTCCAAATGGAAGTGATCATCCCTATCCCCTTGGAGTGGGGACTTTGGAGTGAACAGGGCACGTGCGTGTCGTTATTTAGTCATTTGGAATGCACTTGGTGAAGGGAGCGATCTAATTTCCTCATTATCTTCAGCTGGGATGTTCCCGTGACAACGCAGCACGGTGTCAGTCAGCAGATGTCGCTGTTTAAATGTCAAATGTCTTTTTATTTTTGTTATCATAACTGTTGCAAATAAACATACATTTTATATTTTAAAAAGTTTTTAAAATATGCTATATAATATATAAAAATAATATATATAAAACTTTTTAAAATGTATATACGTATTTTTTATGCTGGTGTCCGTCAGCGAATCTGCTGACTGACACCATGCTGCGTTGTCACGGGAACATCCCAGCTGAAGATAATGAGGAAATTAGATCGCTCCCTTCACCAAGTGCATTCCAAACGACTAAATAACGACACGCACGTGCCCTGTTCACTCCAAAGTCCCCACTCCAAGGGGATAGGGATGATCACTTCCATTTGGAACTGCCCGTGAACCGTTCGATACACGATACGCGTATCGTTACACCCCTAAACATTATACGGAAATATTGGCATATTTTACAATCAGACCCAGGTCTTTCCAAAGTGTTTGAACATCCCCCATTAATGTCTTTTCGAAAAGCAAGTAGTTTAAAGAGTGTTTGCACAAGTCCCTCTAAGCCTCTATCGTTTGCAATTCCTCCAGGTAACTACAAATGTGGGAATTCAATGTCAGTACACCAGGAAATTGAAATATTTTCCACATCCTAGAACAGGCAAAAACATATTTATAAAAAATGTCATGCACTGTAATGTCTGCAATTCATGTGGAATGTTGTATGTTGTTGAAACTCAAGAGTAATGTAATGTGAACATATGCTATGGGGACGAGCAACAGTAGCACAAAACTGTCTTTATATACATTATCCCAGAGGTCTCAATGAAATTGAATGTTGTTTTATGAATCTTGTTGTTTTTTTATTATTATTTTTTTCTTAAACTTGTTTGGAACATCATTGGCAGTGACCTGAATTAAAAATTGTTTGGTGCTCTGTTCTTATGTCTATGAAGGTGATAATGGCCATCATTTTAATTAATGTAGTTTTGACCTCTTCAAGAGTAGGGTTGGGTGCTACCAATATGGCACCGGACTATGTGTATGTACTAGAACCGATCGACGCATTTCGGTGCCTCACGGTGCCAGCATAGCGATCGATAAAATATTTGTCCTTTGTTTCTCCAAACGCACTAAGAAGCATCACAGGCTACAACTACAAATATTTCACAAAATGTATATTTTTCAGATATTGCGCTCCTATTTCATTGCGCGCCGTCTGTTTGGCGCGCATGCGCACGGCGGCGCTAATTCTAAATGACGTCTGTGAAGTTTAACAGGAATCGCAAAGCAGAAGCTCACGCACTTCTGACAGCAAAATGGAAATATTTCCAGCATTCTAAATTTTGATTATTGTAAGTATTACGGAAAACAGTAAACACATTAAACAGCGCGAGAAGCATCTGTCAGCGGCACACAGCCTTTCTGTCAGAGCATCTGTGAGCGCGAGCCGCTTTAAACTGAAACTATAAACTATAGGCTACTGTATCTTACGAGTTTTTTTATAGCCCTTCATATAAAGCTTGTCACATGTTTAGAACAAATTTATTATGCACTTTCTCCGCAGCAGTTCAGTCTGTGTCCTCCCTAGATATTTTATCAGATGCGCTCGTATCAAACTGTATATCAATATTATATATATATTATAATAGTATATTAACTGTATTGCTTCATAATAACGTATCGATTATAAAGAATATATCGATATATCGTACAAACTCTATATACCGCCCAGCCCTAGCTTTAATTAAAATGCCTAAAGCTAAAATTCTCTTGTATTCGTGTTTTTAAACCTGTTTAAACCAACAAAATAGAACATTATAACCTTTTTAGTCCACAACACCAGTTAAATGCTTCCTTTTGTGATCTGATAGCTTCTTGTCACAGAATGAGGCAGAAAATATGTTCCATAGGCTACTAATGCATTGATTAGCAATGGATTATAAATATACTTAATTATTATGAAAATACCAGAGATGGCTTGAATAACACAGACAAACTATATATTGTCGTAGTCGAGTGTTTAATGTATTTGTTTTATCATTCAAAACATTTATATCTTCTGTTTACTCAGTTACAGGAATAGCAATGCCTTTGTCCATATTGGGGATTTCCTGGAGCTTCATTAGTTCCATATACTGTATGTGTGTGTGTGTGTGTGTGTGTGTGTGTGTGTGTGTGTATATATAAATATAACAAGTATCGGTTCAGGCACCGTTTAGGCACCGGCACCGTTTTAAAAGTATCGATTTGGCACCGGTATCGAAAAAAACCAAACGATACCCAACCCTATTCAAGAGTGAGTGCTGCACCTTTTTCAACTGACATCTTTATTTATAAATATCATAAATATACAATAGCTATCAATTTTATTTGTAATACTGTACATAATATGTACATTCTTAAATCTCATAACTCCATTTTATTTCCCATGTTGGTCTAAAATAAAATGTTATGATTTACAAATATTATAATTATCAAATTGAAAAAAATCATACACTTTATTTGTTGTAACTTTTGATGTGGTAGCATACATAAGCTAAATTAAACTATTTGGGATGTTAAAATATGTTTCCAATACTTTCAATCTTTAAAAAAAAAAAAATCAATCTAAGTATTGTACTTGCAACATACAACATCTTGCACCACAGGATGATGTATGTTACAAGTTCAATACTTTCCAAAAAAAACAAAAAAAAAAAAAAAAATTGTGGACACTTCATGCAATCAGTTACACCATTGTCTGGCTTTCAACACGGGCCCGTTTTGAAAGAGGCTGGCAGATTCCCCGGTCGAGCACCAGCACCATTTCAGTGTAAGAGAGGCATATTCAATCCCATGATGCCCTGAGCAAACATGTGTCATTCTCCATGACAGAATGAGTGAGCTGTATCTCCAAGATAACACATTAATGTGCTGTACGGGAGCTCAAACATTCATGTTCACAGCAGTTCGACCAACAGACCTGACACACAACAACATTTGTTTCACATCTACCTTGCAGCGGCCAGCAAATAGTATCAAGCTCCAGCGCCAGCTCCTAGTTAACCTCAAATACACATCGCACAACCCGGTGCTGCAGCCTTCTCTACCCAGGGCAGGTGAAATCCCCACCGGTCACAATTACCCAGCCAAGCACCTTCATCAAACACCCAGTGCCTGGGAGCACATCTGACGTGCCACAGCCCTAACTCACTCCCACTCCAAACTACACTGCACAGGGACCAAATAGCCACGAGCAAAAACATCTATCCATCCACGTCTCCCACATCTAACTTTGGAGGGAGGGGGTGTGATAATGGCGTTGTTTAGCCGTTGCCATTTGGATTCGACTAGCAGGTGCTTTCGGCTTTTTCTAAAACCGTGGCAAATGTGTAATGTTTTATTCATGTTCAGTGATAAAACTTTGCAATGCGCTGTGTGTGGTGTGTGTTGACTAAGTTCAAGAGTAAAGAGTTCTCCATCGCTCTTTTTCTACATTTGTGTCATAAATAAAGAACTTGAACAATGCCTATTGACGGAGACTGACTTATGTAATCCAGGTGTTACAAAATGTGTCCACTCTCCACGTACTTCTATGGTACTGCCTTCATTTATCAACCTAACCATTATAAATATAAAAAGAGAGGCTGTTTTAATAGGGTTGGAATGGGAGGAAAAAAGGCTCGGGGAGCAAATGCCCCATGTCTGAGAAAAAAAGGAGAGAAAGTAAGAAAGTGAGAGTGGGAGACAGTTCAAGAGTGCCTCTCCTTTGAGCTGTCAGTGAAGGTAGCTTTGGTGAGTAAGAATAAAATAAATCTTGTATATCAAAGGAGTGCATATATACAATGCATTTGCCTCCCTGCAGACTCTAAAGGAAGGGTTACACAATCTGGCGGTACATCAGCTTAAACTCTCCATGCTTCAGTTTCAAAGTCCTCAACTATACAATACTGCAATTCTAGCTGTACTTTAAAAATGTTTCGAGTTCAAAAAAAGCTAAGCTTGACAGCATTATTTCACATAATATTGATTACTCGGACATAATTTCACCCAACCCTTGGTTCAAAACTGAACATTGTCGCAACTAGAGGGAAAACAAGCTCACATTTGTGTTAAAGTACTAACTTTAATTTCTTTCTTACAAAATGTGCATTTTTTGAGCTGTAACATTTTTTAAATCATCATTACAGTAGGCCCACACTGGAGGTGGATGAACAATTCATCACCAACGTAATATCTTCAAGTTACTTCAAGTAAACAAGGAAGTTATAAACCTCCCTTCTTGGTATCCTTGCACAAACATTTTGGAAAAGGTTTTAGTTTAAAGTTAGCTACAACTTTACACAGGTTAGTAGGTAATTATGTTCGTCTCATGTTAACACGTATAATATATAATTATAGTGGCTATAAACAGTGTATTTTAATGTGTATTGCCTGCCCTGGTTGCTTTCATTGAAAGTGTATTTTTGCTTCATAAATATTTTTGGAGGTAATCAACATCATGCAACAACTACTGTCAGCTAAGCTTAATTAGTATTGAACCTCAGAACATTCCTTAAATGCATTCCTATACTAGAAGAGTGGTATACCTCAGGTGTCAGTTTTAGGACCATTTGAATTATTAGTTTTCCAGTTCATTTTTGCTGATTTTTCTGACAGGCGTGGGTGGGTTGATTCCGTCCACTAATCAGTTGGTAAATTAATGAGAATGATTTGAAGGAGGCAAGGGAAAAGATTCCCAAAACAAACAAATCAAACATTTCCGATGGAAGATAGAAGGCAACTGCTTATTTCATCCCGCCAGAGGATCCAATAATTAACATTCCCATTAATATTCCTTCCACAGAGCCTGGGTGGCTGTGAACGCTTCTGTGAAATGCAAATCGCTGTACACAGAGGCTCCAGAATGGGAACTGTGTGACTGCAGGGGAGGGCCACCACTCTACCCCAATAGAGCTTAGAAAAATTCAGGTACCCTATTGATGACAGGAGGGCTGGAGAGACAGGAGGAGACTGGAACTATACACTTCAACTGTATAGACTTTGAAAATATTCAACACAATCTTTCCACCTCCTTTATCTAATCAAGTATGATTCAGTGGGCAAAATAATGTAGCATAAATGCATATTTTTGTGTTGTTTGGAAACAATGAATGCTGAACATTGTATTTCATAGTTTTCTATTCTGTTTTCCTTTGCTGATAAATTCATAGAAAAACAAAAGTGTATCTTTCATCTGAGAACAATATGAATATGAAGTGATTCAATATTTAGATGAAATCACTTTCTGCATGTGCGTAGTGTTGCTGCTTTGAGCTAGAATACTCGAAAAGCAAGGTGTGCTATTAAATCCCAGCACTCCTGTTTTCTGACACACAATGAACATGATACTAGATTAATTTTGTTTCACATTATTATAAAGGGAGTTCTGTTATGAATATGTCAGTGTGCATCCTGAATACAAACACACTGAGCTGAAACCAAATCAGGTGCATATTGACATGTGTGCTTACAACAAATACAAGCAAATTATCAGCAACGTGCCAAGAATTCCGATCTGCTTCGGAAAAGGATCATTATCTGAGAAACAACTCCTCGGCTCGTAAAAGCTGCAAGAAAAAAAATCTTGCGCTCCAGAGCGAGTAATCAACAGGAGGAGGACAGCAAGTTTATGTCTGGGGGAGAAAAGCATTGGTGAAAAGATGAGTTATGAGAGGTTTGTGTGTGTGTGTCTGTCTTGGTGTGTTTACAATTCCAGAGCTGAAAAGCGTGACTGTAGCGAAGATATTGATCAGAGCACAAGCTCGTAATGATGGTAAAAAGAACTGGGTACGGCCGCAAGCCCACAGTCTTTTGTGGTGCCTAAGGAGTCAACAAAATCTCACACGGAGGAAACTTCAAAGAGCGGAAAAGTAATACTAAATTGAGAACTGTAATGAAGTTAAAGGAGAGCAACTTTAACTTTTTATTTCTTATCACACTCTCAAAACACCTTTATATTAATCTTTTATGGTTGAAGTAAAATAACTTATTAAATTGGGTATTAAATTAAATTTTTGGTTCGGATGAATAGAATCCTTCCTACCTTGGGATCGGCAGTGAGAAGCTTGAAGGCTGCGTACACCTGGTTCTCCTTTACACCTCCACCCAGGTCCAAGAAGTTAGCAGGCTTTCCACCATGCAAGTCGATAATATCACATGTTGCCATAGCAAGGCCAGCACCATTAACTGTGGATAAAGACCATGTTTCGGACATTAAAATATTAGCTCAGTTAAAAAATCATTGTGTCATCATTTACTGACCCTTCCAGAATAAAAAAATCCTGATAATTTACTCACCCTCATGTCATCCAAGAAATTCATGTCTTTCTTCAGTCGAAAAGAAATGAAAGATTTTGAGGAAAACATTCCAGGATTTTTTTTTCCATATAGTGGACTTCAATCAATGGGACCCAACGGGTTGAAGGTCCAAAGTGTAGTTTCAATCAATGCAGTTTCAAAGCGCTCTACACGATCACAACCAAGGAATAAGTTTTCCTCAAAAAACATAATTTCTTTGCGACTGAAGAAAGACATGAACATCTTGGATGACATGGGGGTTATTTATATAATTATCAGGATTTTTTTATTCTGCAAGTGAACTAATCCTTTAATAATGTGCCAGTTGCTTATTTGTATGAAATTAAAATTTATAGGGACAGGAGCCTATATGACACAAAAATGACACAAGTCCATGCTAAAACATATAAAAGTATAAAATATAAGATAAAAAATACAACTATATACAAATATATCTATAAAACTATATGCCATGCCTTCTGAAGCTATATGATAAATTTGCCTGTTGAATAGAGGAAATTAAAGTCATTATTCACTTTAGTAACTTAGTTACTAAGTTGAAATCATTAATCAGATAAGTGAGATTTGTAAAAGAGTCATTGGGTCAAAATGGATCAACTGATTTATTAAAAGAATCCAACTCAAAATATTTGTTTATAATAATTCGGACATTGCTAACTCACTCTGTCACAGCTTCAATTTCAATCTGTTCTTCATTCAAAACTACTGTATGGACTTTTATGACACTTTAAACATTTCATAACCCCAGTCCTAAATGACCTTCATTATATTGAAAAGAATATTCACTATAATGATGCGCAATATAACAGCCAGAATTTTTGTAATTTCACATCCCAACCCAAGTGAAAACATAGCTCGGCTCTAAATCTGCTGCTCACTGCTTTCCAAGGAAAGCGAATTGTGTTTGACTTAAAGTATACAGGGTGTCAAGAGTGGTTGTAGTATCTGTGTTAGCCGGCCTGGTGAGTCCCATCTCATCGTGCTTTGAGCTGTAAGGCAGCCAACTGATTCAGCCATTTCCTGCTCATCCCAGCTCTCCCGGCTTCACACATCTCCCCTTATTCTGATCTTCAGCGCTGAGCTAACGTGTTGGCACAGGCTCTGACACTCGACTCAATAAAGTGAAATTCAGCTGAACAGCTGTCGCTTTGCCGGTTTACAAAGCTTTTAAGGTGTAAACTAACTGCAAGTAAATTGTGCGTGAGTGTGTTTGTGTCTACACGACAAGGTCAGTTAGAGTCACTTCTGCGCTCATCTTGTCTATATGCTTCTTTCTTGGCGCTTTGCTGTGAGAGCCGGGATTTATAATGAGGGACCACTTAAATGTGTAGACTAACAATCATCTTGGTTGAGTCGTTTTTCCGGAAGATTCCTGCTAATTAGAGCCCATCGGTTCAGGCAGGTCCCTTATGGAGCTGTTAGAGAGCTGCTGGAGATGATGACTGGATCGGCGCCAGTTCGGTAACACTTTCTATAAGTAAGACTATAATAAACATGTTGGAAACTACTAAGAAGAGCATTTCTAAAGCTGGATTTGAAATGTCCCTTGAGACATGAGTTTGATGTGGAACAGGTTTCTGAAAGCTTTGAAATTTCAAGTTCATTTGGTATGCTGTTCATTATTTCATGTAGAAGTTCATATGGTATTTTAGTATATGAAATATTAAAACAAACCAAAACAGGCTATGTTTCCATCCAGTCCGATGTACTTGAGATCATATTTGGCTGCTTCGGTCTCCAAGGGGTCGCTCTCCGCGGTATCGTCCATGGCGAACACAGCTTTCTGTCTGAACTCTGCATTGTCGTCAAAGTTGATTTTAGCATCAAAGCAAACCACTGTGGACAGACAGCAGAAAAGTGTTGGAACATACTGTCATATACTGTATTTCAATGCACTTTTGTGTCAAACTCATACAGAAGTATACAGGGAAATATAAACAAACAGCATAAAAAAGCAAAGTTAAATTTCAAAGTTTACAGGTCATTTTGTGTTATTCCAAAAACTGCAGTTCACACAAACAAATTGAACAAACCTTTTCTCTAATCTCATTAATTCTGTAATAATTCTGGATTAAAATCAATTTGAAACTTTTGTAAGGATTAAATGTAAATGCCTACACCTTTCTTTAAAATAAGGAGAGAAGAAATTATGTTTGTATACACAAATAGTACTATTCAAAAGTTTGGGGCCAGTAAGTTTTATTTTGTTTATTTATTTATCCATTTTTTTTTTTTTTTGTGAAAGAAGAAATAAATACTATTTTTCAGCAAGGATGCATTAAATTGATTAAAAGTGACAATAAAGACATTTATAATGTTACAAAATATTTATATTTTAGAAAAAAATGCTGCTCTTTTTAACTATTTATTTATCAAAATAAAAACATCACAGATAACAATAACAATGTTGCTTGAGCACTAAATCATCATATTAGAATGATTTCTGAGGGATCATGTGACACTGAACACTGGAATGATGGCTGCTGAAAATTCAGCAGTCTTCGTTTTAAAATACATAATAGAAATATTTTGACCAAAAATAAATGCAGCTTTATTTTAAATGCATGTTCACTTTAAAATATTCAATATCTCAAATTTGATAATATTGGCTAATTTGTTGTTCAGTTAAGAAAGTCGATTAAGATTATTAATGTATTTTTATGACTTCATAAAACAGAAATCCATATGACACGATTGGAATTGCAGAAAGTATATGACATTCACTGATTTAGGAGGGCGTTCCAATGGTCAATGTTTCTATTTTACAGTTGATCACGATTCAGACATGTTCAATTTGTTCAATATGAGTTTTTCAAAGCACCTGTTATTATTCAAATATATATCTAGTGCATGTGGCAAATTGGTGACGGCAGTTCCAAGTCCAATAATTTACACCGAGTGAAAGGGAGCTGCATATAAGTAAACACAGTCATACAGCGCTGATGGCAAAAGCCCATAGTTACAACATGATATTTACTGACACTATGTACGTCTATATACCTCATTTTGTGCAGCGGGAGCATCTTATACAACAAACAGCCACACAAACACAGAAGCTGTATCAAAAAATTAGCCTGGGAATAGAGTTTTCTGTGACTGTCTTGGCCGTATGTGACCAGACCCAGCAAGTCTCTCATTTGTAGTGTTTTGCAGCCTCTCAAGCCTGCAAGGACTCGGTGCTCGCTAACAAAGCTAATCTGTGTAGGGAAGTACACTGGGTTCACTGAGCTATTATCAAACTCAACTTTACACTGTTACCAGGAGAGTTTCACTTACTTTTGCAGGGAACTATGGGTAAATAACAGATAAGGAAAGAAGATGAATGCAAAGCAGAGACGGTAACAAAGAAACTAGATCAGTTTCACCACAGCAAGCTGACAAAACAGCATTTTTTGATGTTTAATGAAAACATGCAGTATGATAATACGTTTGAAAGTGCTTTAAAGGGGTCATCGGATGCCCATTTTGCACAAGTTGATATGATTATTTAGGGTCTTAATTAAAAGTCTATAACATACTTTGGATAAAAATTCTCAATGTGTAAAAAACACCTTTTTAAACCTGTCAAAATCAGCTCTGTTTTCAGCAAGCCGTTTTTTAGTTCATGTTGCTTTAAATGCTAATGACTCTGCTGACCCCACCCCTCTCTTCCATGGGGTGACGAGCAGTACCGTTTACTTGGCAAAACTGTACTACCGCAAAACTGGCTAACTAGCACATTATTAGGAAAGGCGATTTGCAAAGATTCATAAAAAAACCTTATACTTACTTCTTCTGTAGGTGAGGCTGGATCACGAATGATTTGCGCGAACATAGACACATTTAGGCAGATCGGGGATCGGCGCATTCACTTCAAAACGAAAGTAACATTAATCCTCTGTGTCTTCAGCGGCTCAGATGTCGGGAGTAAATGATGACTGCTATATTCATTATTACATCCATCAACAAAAAACCTCAATCGCTTAATCAGAGACATCTTGTCTTCCCCTGCACCGGAGTCAACATAATGGCGGTCGGACTGTTTACAGCTCACTCAGTTCACTCAGCTCACTCAGGGCGGGTCTA
Organism: Schizothorax lantsangensis; assembly: GCA_027422415.1. Taxonomy (NCBI): domain Eukaryota; kingdom Metazoa; phylum Chordata; class Actinopteri; order Cypriniformes; family Cyprinidae; genus Schizothorax; species Schizothorax lantsangensis. The sequence continues at coordinate 24,657,761 of CM049847.1, read as the reverse complement.
AGGTAAGACGGTCTTGTCAATCAATTACTGTATCGTGGGAGAGGTCTGTACAGAACTACGTCATTCTGACAGGGCTCTCAGAACAGCCTGATTTGAGAAAGGGGATTTTAAAATAGGGATTTAAAAAAAAAAAAAAACACTGTGGATTTTTATCATTATAGGATGGATGTGTACACACACTTCCAACAAACATTTATGTTCAAACTTCTTGAAATGTAAATTTTGCATCCGATGACCCCTTTAAGCAGGAGACCAAGACAGCTTTTGTCACTTTGACAAATAAAACAAAGCAAACAATTCATCTAAAGACAGCCAAAGCCATTTGTTGACTTTTGTTTTGATGCTGCTGTCAAGAAAATATCATGATTAATGCCAGTGTTTCCTGAAAAGATCTATTATGATTTTCATAGACAAAACAAACTAACCGAAAGAATAAATGAAAGCCTGAAATAAAGACAAATGTACAGAGAAAAATAAAGAGTTAAGAACAATAGAGAAAGGTGAAAAAATAAATATTAAAAATTTAAGATTGAAAATTAAATAAAATAAAATTAGAAAAGACAAATAATGTTATTCAAAAGTACAAAAACTGCAGTTTGCACAAACTAACTGAATAAAACTTTTCTGTAACCTCAATAATTCTCATTAATTCTGCAATAATCTCTGGATTAAAATCAAGTTGATATTTTTTTCTAAGGATTAAATACAAGACAAATATACAGAGAACAACAGAGAAAGGTAAAATATAAAAAATTTAAGGTTAAAAATTAAATAAAATAAAATTAGAAAAGACAATAATAACAAATGAAAAAAGAACAGAAAAAATACAACAAAAAGTTAAAAAAAACTATTATATATTATTATATTACTATTATATATTAATCATTAAAAATGTAAAGATTTGTGAACAATATTTGAGAGAAATAGGCCTTTTGTGTACATAGAAAAAGTCTTAGATCTTTGACTTCAGCTCATGAAAAATTGGGGCAAAAACAAAAGTGTTGCATTTATAATTTTGTTCAGTGTAAAAGAACAAAAATACAGAAAGGAAAAAAGTTGAGAAAATGTGGTGGCACTTTTGTGACGGCCCCTATGAGGACTAAATCATTTTGCCATTATGGTGCAGGGCCGAGATGATTTCTCTCCCCTTCTTTAATTTGACAGGCTAATACTGCAGGCATTACCCTCTCTGGACCTACTGTATGTAATTTCATACCAATAAACGTTACAACATCCTACATCATTTCCTAAAAGGTACCTATAAAAAAAACAAGTGGAAATGGTATTGGGAGTAGCATTTGGTCATATTACGAACATATTTGTGCCAGTGTCATGTGGGAGAAGCCCTGTAAAGTTTTGCTGAGGCAGCACTCTCCATATCCACAAATTTAATATAAACATTAGCGTGAAATGACATTTATCCTTGGAAGTTGCAAGGTCCTATTTGGATCTTTACAGAAGCTCTTATGCAATCCGTGAGCAAGTGTTTTTGTCTGTCATTCACGGACACACACACACACGTGCGTCTTACCTTGTCCCTCAGGTGTTTCTCCGAGCGGATTGACTTCGACTTGAGTGGCGTCGACTTTGAGGAACAGATCATAGAGTCGCTTAATCTGATCTGCAGCCTTGTGACAGAAGCACAGAGAGCACTAATTACCCAGCTGCACAGATCTGAGAGCTAATATAAAACATTCAAACTACCTTGACATCACTCAAGCACATCTGAAGACAAATATTTATTCATTCTGGGCTATATACTGTACACTGTGCAATAATGAGGACGCATTTTTGACCGGACACTTGCTCCGCTGGTCAGAACGTTCGCTGGCAAGACAATGAGAAGTTGCCATGGAAAACTTCAAACATGACAGAAATTGATTTGGAGTCGGTAGGGCCATTAACTCAGCAGGGAGTCATGGTGGCAGTTAATGTGTCCCTGCTGAGAGACATGGCAACATCCACCAGCTCTCTCCAATTCCCAGCGGCTATGCAAATCAGGCTTACGACTGAAAAACGGCTGGAAATTGGATAGTGAGATTTGATAGTTATATGAGATTTTGTAATACATTGATTTGTTGATGATTTTCTATTTTGTGCTTTTTATAACAATTTCATAATACTGTTATACATATTTTTTAATCCATAGGTTCTGTAACTTTTCATAGTTTCATGGAAGATTTCATATTTTTGCATTTCATAATTTTGTGACATTTAAATATTTAATATTATTTGAAATGTAATTTTATTGAATATTTTAATATTTAATATTTCATCCTTTTTGTACATTTTACAATAATTTTATATTTCATATGTTTGTGATACTTTTACGTGATAATTTTATACTTCTGTAACACTGTTGTGAAAGATTTTATAATAATTAATATTTCCATGAAAGGATTCAAACAGCTTTATTTTTTTAATCTGTTATCATACTTTCGTAATTTCATAGTACTTTGTCTTTTAGTAACATTTTCTTATATATTTCACAATACCGTCATATTTTATATATTTGTAATATTTCTGTATATATTACATGTCTCATATTTTTGTAACACTTTCATGGATCACTTCATACTTTGTAAACATACAATTTTTATATTTTGACTTTCTGTAACAATTTTTTAAACATTTCATATTTTTTAGTATTTCAATACTAAAACTTACATGAATGATTTAATAGTTTTGTATTTTGCCTTTTAGTAACAAATTTGTTGATTTCCTAATCTTTTTTGTATTTCCTGTTTGTAATACTTCTGTGGATTATAATATTATTTTATAGGACTGAATTAAGATTTCATAATGCTTTTACACTTAGTAACAAAATGTAAGCATTTTGGCTTTCTTAACTAAATTCTGCAATGCCATCATATTTCATGTTTGTAATACTTTTGTAGAGTTTGAATATTTCATAATTTTGCAACACTTTTATGGAAGATTACATAATGATTTATACAGTACTTTGTAACACATCTTAACTTTCTGTAACATTTCTGAATTTTAATAAAATCAGATTTTTCAAAATACATTTTTGCAATATTTTCAGGTCTATTGCTTTGTAAGGCTTTTTTATGTTGTTTAAATCACTTTTTTTTAATCTGTGGTTACTTATGATGGACAACGTTTTTATGCCAAATATATATATATATATATATATATATATATATATATATATATATATATATATATATATATATATATATACACACATACATATGCCTACTGTGCCTTTAAGCATTCTGTGCAAAAACGAGGGTACGGATTTTTTAATTTGACAAATTAAAATTCATGCTCAATCACAGTGATCTCCTAATTCACAAAAATCTAAAAAGTAAAAGGTAAATGTTATTATTTGTAAAACGTTCACAAATCTATTTATTTTTGTTCATTCTTTCATTAATTTCTTTACAAAGGCAGCATCTGAATCAGTTTACCACAGCTAAGGTTTGACGAGAGGTTAAGACAGGAAAGATAACCGACTGCTTATTGCTCTACACTTTGCTATTTCATGTGCTTTCTGAAAGCATGCCATCCTAACAAATTCTACTTTCAAAGCGCTTAAGAGCTAAAATGACATCTCCCTTTCCCATAGCCAACGGAAGCGCTTTTGATAATGAGCGCAAGCTGACAGAAAACATTGTAGCGCTGCTCTCATCAGCACGCACAGGCGAGCGCCGGCTCTTTGTCATATCGCTGCACTTCAAAGTGGTGAAGCTGAGTTAACGGTATACTGCATCCCAAACCTTCTAATTAGCATTGACTCAAATTGATGCTCGCAAAAGATGCGCTGTAAAAGCATGACTTTAGAAGAGCCAAACTGACAAGCCAGACATTTAGCAGTAATTTCCATAATGCCAAGCTTCTCCAATGTCTGTACAGACAAAATCATACACTTGTATACACAGATAAACAATGTTGAGAGATTCTATAAGTTAACATGATTTAGCCTAATTATGACATCAACTACTACAGATTCCTTGAAATTGCTTTAAAAATAAGGTTGGAAAACACTGATTCTTTACAAACTTTACTTGTCATTAGTTTTAATAGGAATATTTCCTCTTTATGCCCTGAAGGGAGATGAGGTTAATATTAAAAATATGCCTTTTTTTAAGAGGTTTCATAGATGCCCCCCTACTTTTTGTCAACAGTGTTTATATATAAAATCAACAGATGGATCTGAAAATAATTGGTAAATCATATTGTAATCTCAATTTACATCTGTACAAATATTTCAGACTTTCACAACACTCATTTAATTTCATTCTTTTTAACAAGTGCTGTCAAACAATTAATTGTGATTAATCGCATCCAAAATAAAAGTTTTTATTCACATAATATATGGGTATGTACTGTGTATATTTGTTATGTATATATATATATATATATATATATATATATATATATATATATATATATATATATATATATATATATATATATATATATATATATATATATATATACACACACACACACACAAATGCATGTATATATTTAAGAAAAATGCTATGTTTATATATTAAATACATTTATATATAATATAAATATATACATGTAAATGCATGCAAATATTTTCTAAATATATACTGTATGTGTTTGTATTTATATATACATAATAAATATATAAAATACACACACACATTATGTAAACAAAAACTTTTATTTTTGTTGCGATTAATCGCGATTAATCATTTAACAGCACTATTTTGAACTTGCAATCATATTTTAACTTTCTGTAAAAAATTTATAATACTTATATATAATATATAAGTATTAATACTTATATAATAATACTTAATATAATAGGAAAAATATCGAAACTCTTTGGTAATTTTTGAGCGCGATGCTAATGGTCTAATCAGATTCAATGATCTATGCTAAGCTGTGCTAAAAGTGCTACCGCCAGACCCAGAGATTGGCTGAATGGATTCGAAAACAGTAAAACTCAACTGTTTAACTCTTGGGGAGATGGAAAATGAGCCTATTTTCAAAAATAGTGGAGTGTTCCTTTAAGTGTCCATAAATATTTGTACAGTTATCTGAACGCTAGATTTATCAATACTTATACCAGTTTTGTATTTGACTCACAAAGTGACAGGAAAGGAAAAACGCACATTTTGTGAAAATTAGGAAACAGGAGTCACTCAGAGACCCTGTACTGAGTATAAATGTCATTCAATCTTACAGATTGAAACTCGTGCTTATCGTTTACGGCGAAAGCAGTCACGGCAAATCTGTGACCTCTTTATAGGTGGCAGTTTATGTGAACGATGTACCAGCACGAACTGTTGATGACCGGTGATGTCTGCTGAGGCCTAAACGCGTGCAAGAAATGTTTAATGACTGCATTGGCAGAGTCATCATGTCCATTACTCTCACTTTTTCCATGAGTGAAAATGGAGACATAGCGGATGGTTGGGGGGAGGTGATGTACGGTGAGAGCCGCTGTGCTTAACGACACACACTCTAATGGCACAATCTCTTTGGCAGCGATTCAGTCCAAACCCATTACCTGTCTCTCCAACGGTCCTTTGAATCCCAAATTAGCTGCCATACGTAGCGCCTGGTCATCTCGGACCCCCTCGAAAATATCAATGACTTCCTGAGGCAAGAGATGGGAGAGAGAAAGCAAGAGAAAACCAACCATCAGCTGAAATGTGACAAAGCGGATGTTCATATTAAAATCAAGAGAGCTGCAATTAAGTGCTGGCACGCAGCCAAACTGAAACGAGAAAAAGACGAGAGCTGGAGAACAATGGGTTACAACGGCTTTGCAATTATAAGGCCATCTCTAAAAGATCACTCAGACACAGAGATAGACACACACACACAAGAGAGTGCATAAAACCAGACATCACACAGAGCTACAAGAATGAGAAGCAGCTGTTACATGCCTTAATATGAGTTTATCGGTGAAAGAAGTCCATTAAAAGAGTCATAACCTACCTCTTTTTAAAAAAATAAAAAAAAGTGGTTCACTTACAATGGTGGACAAGGCTATTATACAAAAAAAGTTTTCTGTGCAAAAACTGGTATGCAAAATAATTTTCATAGAGATTTCAAGGCATTTAAACTGCATTTGTCTATAAATTTCTACAAAAAAAACAAACAAACCAACAAAAAACCCTGTGATTAAAATCAGCTTAGTGAAGGATCTGGCTTTATGTATTTCAATTAACTTTGCTTCAAAACTAAGTTTGACATTGTGATTATCTGTATTTGAATTGTTTAGTTCTTTTTTGAAAATTTATTGTAATGTGTTGGATATTATTATGTATTTAAATGTAATGTCTGGGTTTGTTTGGTGATGCAGCAGGTCTCTAATCCAAGAAAATTTCTCCCATGGGAGAAAATACAAAAATCTTAACCTACATCAGACGTTTATTATTGACATTACCACAACTTTTAAAATATGGCATTTCCATACATTTTCCAGCTCAATTCAACAATTCTAAAATGCTCACTTTTTAAACTGGTCTAAAAATAAATAAATAAATAAATAAATAAAGACTTCTGCTTCTATATTTTGTTTGTAGCAACTTAGATTTCTGTATATTTTTATGTTTATTATGTTTATTTCAAAACAACCAACAAAAAAAAGACCCCTTTAACAGAAAATCACAAAGTAACTCACTCCTACACCTTTTCAAACAGATAGAACTGAGATACCTTGAAGATGAGCTCTGGCGTGGTGGCAGCCACTTCCTCTATGTCCACACCCCCCTGAGGGCTGCCCACCATCACGGGCCCATTACAGGAACGGTCCATCAGGATGGCGAAATATGTTTCCCTGGAGATATCCAGAGCTTCTGCAACCATCACCTGCTCAGCACAAACACCAAACAAACACCAGGTGAGACGGGATTCATCAATGCGTGTTATCTATTCATTATGGTGTATTAACAGATTTATTTCTGGAGCAGGGCACAGGTTTACTGGCTGCAGGTCCTACAGCTACTTCTAATACTGGATAATCAGCCATCATGAAGCTTGATGAGAGATGGTAAGAGGAATAAAGACAGAACCACCAATAACGGGGCTAAAATAACAACTAATAAAAAGGTGATGGAAGAGAAGTGACACAAAAGAGGATGAGGGAAGGAACCAGGAAGAAAAGCAAGGGGTTAGGTACCAGCGTTTGTGTACTTGACATGTTCCATAACACTCAATAGAGCCATAACAATCAAATGGAATATGTAGGTTTGAGTCTCGCCTGCAACACACCCTGATTCTATTTCTCACCATTAGGTGTTACTGTCCCCTTTTCATTGACAAATAAATGGTGCAAAGGCTAAAAACAAGACAAAACAAAACACACAAATAAAACAAAAGAAAATACACTCAGACAAGAAAAAATAAAATAAAATAAAATCTAGGCATATTTGTTACATTTTAAAATTCAGTAACAGACTACTGTCCTCTCTTCACCGTTAAACAAAACCTCAAACAAAACAAAATAAAACAAACAACAAACACACATACATAAATAATAAAATAAAATAAAAAAAACTCAGACAAAACACACACTAAAAAGCAACAACAACAAAATAAAACAAAACAAATAAAATGAATTGTAACATAAAAATAAAATAAAATGTAGGGGAGACCAGGTGTATTTGTAAAATTTTTACATTCAATAACAGACTACTGTCCCCTCTTCACTGTTAAATAACACACACACTAGAGCTGCACGATTAATCGTTAAAAGATCGCGATCTCGATTCAAATACCCACACGATCTAATTTCTGAATGACAACGATTCGCCCGTGTCTATTAAAACTTTGAAAAAATCATACCGGAACATTCAAATCTGCATTCGCGCTGCTGCTGATCCAGAGAGCAGACAGTTAACATGTTTAGGTAAGAAAAAGCTTCACAAACAGTCTTTTCAACTACACAGTATTATTTCTGTCTTACAGTCATTCATAGAAATACTGGGATAAAAGTTTATAGTTCGGCTACAAACATTGATGTCTATGGTAGTGATCAAAATAGAGCCACTCATGTTTTGAAAGCAACTGGCGCTTAAAGGTGCACTGTGTAATATTTAGGATGATCTATAGACAGAAATGCAATATAATATACATAACTACGTTTTCAGAGGAGTATAAAGACCTTACTTAATGAACTGTTATGTTTTTATTACCTTAGAATGAGCGATTTATAACTACATATACCGTGGGTCCCCTCACATGGAAGTCGCCATCATGTTTCTACAGTAGCCCTTAACGGACAAACTGCTCTACAGAGCGCGTATCGTCACTATGTTGTTCTCGCGAATAAACACTGACACAATGATGAACAAGTAACAGTAATATTCGCAATGACATCGTTTATTGAATAATTAAGTAAATATAATTCCTTAATTTACCTTTGTAAAGAAACCTCATTGCTCTCTGCGGTCTCAGACGACGGCATCTTAGCCCTGTATCGGCCACCGTAGCTTCTCTAAAGGGAGGGGTGAGCGGGGGACTGAGCCGTTGGTTGCAATTCGCAAACTCAACTGCTAGATGCCGCTAAAAACTACACACTGCACCTTTAAAATAACGTTTGTGTCGATTGCATCATTTTGCCACTAGGTGGCGACAAGTGACTGTTAAAAAATGTATTTGTTATTGAATCATTCATTCGAGATTCGTTCAAAAACACTGATTCATCCATTAATGATACAAGTGAGGTATGAGTGAGTCATTGAATCATTAATACAAACCAATTTTTCATAATTTTAATTCTAAAAGTTGGTGTATTAAATACACTATATTTTAAATACATATACCCCGGGTTTCACAGACAAGGCTTAAGCCTAGTCCTAGACAAAAATGTAAATCTGAGCTGTTTCAACTGAAAGAAACTCGCATTGACTGATCTTAAAATATATCAGTGCCTTTGTTTTGTCTCAAGATGCACACCAGTAATGTTTTTTTCTAAGCATGTTTATAAAAATTGCTTAAATGTCTTAATTGAACTATGATCTAATCCTGGCTTAGTCTAAGCCCCGTCTGTGAAACCTGGCCATACTGTATTATATATTAAAATGTTTAATAATTCATTTAAATTAAACACTTTTAAATAGACTGCAGTAATTAATATTTTGTCACACATTATTTTGTTTAGTTCAGAATCGTGGGAGAATCGTGATCTCTATTTGAGGAAAAAAATCGTGATTCTCAATTTATCCAGAATCGTGCAGCTCTAACACACACACACACACACGCCACTAACCAGACCAATAAACATACACAGACCGGAAGTTAACTTCGGGCCAGGTGCATGCGCCCAATGAAACCATCTAAAAGACTGAAGAAATTTAGAGTGTTTCAATTGCCCCGGTCTCCCCTACACTCCAATCTCCAGCACCGAGTCCATTTTGATCCCTTTCAGCTTGTGAAGGAGGCAACAAGAAAGACAAACTTTTGCACCCCTGTTCATTCTATTTCCTGAATTGTCCTTCCATCTACTTTATCCTTTACTACATTTCCTCACTTCACAGTCTATTACGGCAGAAAAGAAAGAGAGAAGACCAACAAGACAGACTGCGCTAACATAGTTGGGTGAAAAACGGTACATTAACACAGAGTCCTGATGGCACACTGACAGCTCACAAGCAGCATTCCTCTCTGAGACTGACAACACAATTACATCCTTTTAACACCACTCATATTCAAACCCTCATTCATATTCAAACCCCTCTAGGGCTGAGAGCTATAAAGAGTACAAAATAAAATATATTCAATAGATATTTACTCATAAAAAGTAAAAACAGCAAAACAAAACAATTATTTATACACACACTACCATTCAAAAGTTAGGAGTTAGTAAGATTTTATAATGTTTTTGAAGGATGTCTCTTGATGTTCACTAAGGATGCATTTATTTGCCACAAAATAAAGTCAAAACTGTCATATTGTACAGTAATATTTTTTTTTACATTTATTTTAAAATGTAATTTGTTTCTGTGGTGGTAAAGCTGAATTTTCAGCATCATTCTATATAATACATTTGTCCACATGAACAATTTTTTCTCATATATTATATGAATCAAATATCCAGGTCCTAATCACTGCTGTGAAGTAAGACAACATCTTCTGGAGGCTTAAAGGAGGACACAATTTTACAAAACATACTTTTCTTTTTTCCCCTCAATAAACCGATACTGTATTCTGAATTCATGAGGAAAACCTCATTATACAATAACGCATCCATGTGAGAAGGAAACCAGAGGGCTCTTGAATAGCAAATGTGACACTCTCTCAAATGCAGCGAGAGAAGTTTGTGTGTGTGTGGGGGGGGGGGGGGTGATGCCACACGCTCGAGCTGGCATTTCTAACGCATTTATTTATTTTCGCTTATATCCCACCTCTGTTCCTCCTCACCACCTCCCTTTATGAATCCATCCTACTCTTCCAGCCGTGCACTTCCACCCCCGTGGCTGTTTCTCGGGCAGGAAAAAGACAAAAATGGGATGCCGTCATTGTGCAAAAAGTTTCGGGGCGGTCGCGTGAGGGGAAGCTAGCGGGAATAAAAGCGGATGATAATGGGGAGCTCTAGGCTGCGTTTAAAGATGAGAGGACAAACATGTGCTAAGTGCAGGAAGCCATCATTACCTCCTGAGCGGGAGAGAGAGACAAAAAGTGATAAACATACGGGGTGGTTGTAGGAGAACGCCGGTCTGTGTGGGAGTCAGACATAGAGAGAAGCAGAGAAAGAGGGAGGAAAATGATATTTCTGCTTGTTAGTGACACATGGAAATGGCTGTTAACCAACTTTCCCTGCACACCGAGGTCTGGCTCACACGGTTTATTCATCTCAATGTCCTACGACACCTAACTCAGCTAACAGCAAAAGAATACTTCTTTCTTTAAAAAATGACAGAAAGGAAAAAATGTGCATCTTTAAATGGTATTATTCAGCTTTCTCTTGCAGCCAGTGAGACAAGGAAAATGTAGAGAGAGAAAGAGAAAGAGAGGATTCCATTTCCAAGTGCAAAAGTGATTATTTATTCAAAGGGACAAAATTAAAAAAAGATAATATGCCAGAGATAAACAAAGTGCTTTCTTTAATACCGTTTTCACTTTCACTCCTTCCTTAGGGGTCTGTTTGGTGGTCAGACTGAAGCCGAGCATCTTACCAGCCAACTCTCCAACAACAGCAGGACTGAAATAGAAACACATTTTTATACTTATAATTGCTTTACTAATATATAAATGAATGTATGTATGTACATATCTCAAACTTGGATTCGCTTACAGCTGGATCATGATTTTTGTATAGAGTGCTTCTTCTGAAATGTTTTTTTTTTTTTTTTAGAATAACATTAATTATAGAATACTATTAATTTATACATCAAAACTCTGTTGTAAATATGTATCTTTAATTACAGCATCTTTAGTTGTCATATGAACAACTAATCTGTAACAAACTATTGTAAGTCGCACAATCCTAAAATATACATCACAGTAAAAAATCTCAATTCATTTTAAATTGACTCTGCTCAGTGAGGGAGTCAGTTGTGAACTCAAAGCAATGAAAGAGGAATGATTATAGTACACTACATGACTTTAGGCCTGATCTTTACTCGCCGACAGTTTTCTGGAGATCGCAGACACATGACTGACGATACATGGTGTGAATTATCAAAGACACCATCTGAGACAGGTACTGATGCCTGAGAAATATTTCCCAGGCTAAATATCTGAACCTGTCTGTGATGAGTTTTGACTGGAAATGACATCGGTGATGACCTACAGCCAATGAGAGAGAACCACATAACACGGGAAATTTCAGGGGGAGGACTTCCTTTATCATTTCTTGCACATGCATTTTGTAAATGAAAGAGTTGTCAGGAATTCTTCAGAGGTAAATATTGTGTAATATGTGAGCCCCAGTCACTGATCCATCCTGTAATGTGCAAACCACAACAACTTCAAGATACCCAAAACAATCATTTAGTGTAATAGTGTATGGGCTGCATAAATGAGTGAGTTTGAACTCATGAACAAGCTTGGATATGGTTTCTATGCTTTGATTTGAATGAAAACAGCGTATTCTTGTGTTGCGGCTGACACAGAACAGCATACGCTATTTGCGTCCAGCGGATATTCTCCAAAATGGCGCTACGCTGACGAAGAGGAGACGAATTGTTGAATAAAGTCGTTGTTTTTGTTTTATTTGCGCAAAAAAGTGTTCTTGTCGCTTCATTAAATTCAGATTGAACCACTGATGGCAGATGGACTATTCTGATTATGTCTCTCATACTTTTCTGGGCCTTGACAGTAGGGATGGGTATCGTTAAGGTTTTAACGGTATTACTACTCTTACCGATGCCGCTTATCGATCCGGTACTTTAACGGTATTCTTATCTGTACCTTTTGAGAGATATATATACAGTATATATATATATATATATATATATCAAAAATATATATTTTTATGATGTTTATGACAGATTAGGAGCTGAATTAACATTGCTTTATATTCTGAAATGCAAAATAAATATTTAATTAAATGAATATAAAACATCAATTTGTAAATGCACCAGTGTGCAGGCATTTTTAGTGTTTTATATACATAAGATAAGATACAGTATGAACATGAACAAAGCAACAAAGTAAAAAAAAAACAGCTGACAAAATACAATAAAACAAATATACAAATGAAATGAAATAAACAGTGCTTTCATTTTTCCATGAAGGTCTACTAACATTAATGTTCAGGTACGTAATAGCTACAAAAGAAATCTAAAAGTAATCAAATATAAATGAACACTGCATAGTTTTCACTGTATGTACTGATAGATTAATGCTTATTAAAGCTATACCGTTATTCAGATTACGAGCTGTGAGTGATTTTCTCTTTGCATTTTTTTCTTTGATTACATTGATGGTCCAAGCGCCAGTCTGTCACTTTAAGACAATATATTGACACACATCAGATTTTCTCCCAACTGTTCTGGTCCACTTAAGACATAAACACTGTTTAAGTGAATACTCTCGTAGCTGACCATTTTGACATATTTTGTGTGTATTTGATCGTTTGGACGCGCCCGAAGCTCAAACTGTAATTTGCCTGTCCGTTTTGGAGCGTGCTCCTCCGCTGCTCAGGCACGCACACACACACACACACACATTTCAGCCTGGGAAACAGCGTCTCTTGTGCGGATTGTACTTTCAACGTTTTATTATCAAACATGTCCCGCAATTTAGCAACAGTAAAGACAGCATTTTACAACAATCACCGATGATGATTCTGACGTTAAGTTTTGGTTAGGGAGGAACGAATGCGCACCGCTGTAAAGGGATGGAAGTTGTGCTAGAAGAAACACTGCTATAATCCTTAGAAGCCAAAATCGAAATAAAAAATAAACTTAGCTTAATATAACAGCCACAGGCCTAAAGCGTAAGCAGATGTTTGAATAGTTAGTTATCTCATCATAATTAAACAGGGCTTTCATGTTGCGCGTGCTGAAGCTCCTCTGCGTGAGCGCGATCTCGCTTCTGAATTACGAATAGCAAAGATGTATAATAGACAAATGTTTGAATATTATTGCACATTAAAACAGCTGGCAACTCTGGTGAGAGAGAATTTGCAAGATAATGTATATACAGCAACAATAAATGTATGTGTGTTTCCATAATTTCTCCAGTACCGACAGCAGAACCGATAACGTCAGAGCTTATCGATACTCCGGTCCTTTCATAATTTAGCCCCGAGACCGATTTAATACCGAGTTTCGGTACCCATCCCTACTTGACAGTGTTATTTACTTGGCAGTCAATGGGACCATCACAAACCTCCCAGTTTTCATTCAAAATATCTTAAATTGTGTTCTGAAGACGAACGAAGCTTTTACGGGTTTGGAACGACATGGGGGTAAGAGATTAATGACAACATTTTCATTTTGGGGTGGAGTAACCCTTTAAATGTAAGAATTTAACTCAAAAGATAATGGCCACTTTTAGAAAAAAATTGCTTTATAAAGGTAAAAATACACATAAAATGTAAAAATCTATTTAAACTTATTGGAAAAGATTAATTTCTATCAGTGTGAACTGACCACCACACAGAATATGAAGAATATCAAAAACTTTAGGAGTCAGCTGTCCACGGCAGTACCAGCACAATAGGTACCAGCACAATAACTCACTCAGCAAAATATCAACTAATTACCGTTATCAATAAAATCCCAGAAAATAGAGATATTATTCTTTGTCAATATCGCACACCCCTATGCAACTGTGATTATTTTATTCAGTTAATGCATGTGCGCTAATATAAAGAGCTGTGGTGCTCATGCTAGTAATGCAGGTTTAAATCGGGCTAATTTGCTGATCACGTAGTTCTATCTCTCTCTGCATCATCTTTTTATTGTACTACAAATAACAATGGTACAGGCCAACAAAAAAAGAAGTTTTAGTTAAAGAAACACATACTAGCAAACTCTAGAGGATCTCTCAGGGCCACAAAAAGCGCTGTGCTCATTTGCTAGATAAAACAGATCAGGCTGTGTTTCAGAGTGTTTTCTCAGGACGATTCTCTTCATCCCGAATGCCAAAGTACACTACGTGACAGTGATACACGACGCAGGCATTCAGTCATAAATCAGCCCCTACTTGAGGAAAACCCATTGCTTTCTTGTAAAGTTTTTAGAGATTGCTATATTTCAAACGTCCCCCTCATTCTCAAAGGTTTTTTCACAACATTTTTATAGTTTCTATAACACTTATAATTTGTTCAGCTGAGGAATCCATCATTCCACATTACAACTGAGGTTTAAGGACATAACAATTGCTGAGTGTAGAGTGATATTCTGCTCTATATTCTTCGTGAGAAACACAGGGTGTCAACGAATGACAGAGGTTTTAAGAGGAATGAAAGACAGGAAATTTCTCAGAAAATGGGTCTAGGCAGGTACTCACTCTTTGGTTAAATGCACCCCTCCTTTCAGGCCACTGTCGAACACTCCTTTGCCTCTTCCTCCCGCCAAAATTTGAGCTTTCAGGACAATCTCCTTCGATTCTAAAGTGACAAAAGTGATAAAAAAAAGGTTAGAGCCTCAAGATACCAGGAAAAAAGGTGCTCCAGATACAATGCAGTTCTTAGTGGGTGGCGCAGGTTCGAATCTGGCCTTTAAGAGACTCACACAGTACACAACCTCAACAAACACACAGATAAACAAGCAAGAGAAAAACAAATGAGATCGGAAGAAGAGTTGATGTTTTCAGCTGTTATTTGATTTTAAATATTACGCTGATCTCTACAGGCATGTTTTGATGATGCGTCTTCCAGAGCGGTTGGCAATTTTGTCATTATTTCTTTCATCACGGAAACATCACTGAGATGGAAGCACAAGGCTGAGGAAATAATAGCTTGTCATGAGACACTATGTTGAAACATTTGATCAATATTGTGGTATAGGAATCATTTTATCCAATTTTGTGAAAAAGACCATATACTGCGACTGTAGAGTGACTGAGATTAAAAGAACCTCAGAGATTTTTTTCTTTTTTATTACTCTACCAGGGTGGACAATTTATATGCTCTCTATACTTGACATGTTTTACCAACATTTTCCAAAACGTAAGCTGGAGTAACTAACTGAAAAAGTGCTGTCATATACCTGAAAAAACAAAACAAAACAAAAAAAACTAATCTGGAATATTTTTTATTTCTAAAAACAAATAAATAAATTATTGACTAAATTAACTAATTAATAATTAAAGAAATTAAATTACATTTTTAATAATTTAATAGTAACAAAGAAAACATAAGAAAGAAAGAAAGAAAGAAAGAAAGAAAGAAAGAAAGAAAGAAAGAAAGAAAGAAAGAAAGAAAGAAAGAAAGAAAACTGTATGTTCTGTAATAAAACTGTCAAAATAGTTTTTGACACTTTTTGTCTAGTGTCACCAATATAAGCACTCAGTTTGTTTAAATCTTGTCACATTTCCACGGCATCCAGCTAGACTCTCATCATCTCAGAGGTTTGAACCAGAACAATGAATTGGAACATGGAATAACGACTTCACAAAGTCATTAACATCTTCACATGACCATAAAAGGCTGAGAACTAAAAATTAATTCAAAGATGAACCGTAATGTCCTGCAGGCATCTGTGAAATAAACAGAAAAAAAAAGAGAAAATCAGAAAAATCAGAAGAGCTGGTGACTGACAGGTGCTCTAAACCAATTGAAGCACCTGGAAGACAAAAGCGGTGCTCTATAAAAATATAAATATTAATTATAAATATGCTTTTAATTAATTTAGTGCTGAAATTTATTGATAACAATAGTACAGAATAGGGGTGGGCAATATGACCAAAATCCTATACCACAATATGAGTAATTGCGTTTCACTGTAACTATATACACACACACACACACATACACACACACACACATATATATAACCCTAACAAAATATAGTCATTTTTGCTTTAAATAAGGTCTTTATGATATCAAAATTATAGAAATTCCATAATTTCATAATATCAGAAAAAAATGAATACTATCCTAAAAAAAATTAAGCTCACTGAACACAAGTAAACAGTCAGTGATTAAATAAGAATAAGAAACTAATTACAAACAATTGGACAAAAAAACTACAGTAGAACAAATAAATAAGAAATGCTACATACATTATTTCTTATTAAAGTTACAAAAGTGATTTAGTCAAGAGCAGTGAGAGATTTTCTCTCTTTTGTTGTTTGATTATCGTGAATGACAGACAGCAGGGATATTAGACTGCTGTCACTTTAAGAGCTGCCTAGAGGATACTTGCAAAGAGGGGCATTTTGACACATACAAGTGTGTGTATTTAGCCAATTCAATACTCTCGTGCTCTGTGAGCACCGTCTTCACATGCCTCTCAGAAACTCTCAGATGCGTGCATATACTGTAGCAAAACGAGTTCTCTTTTGCTGCTTATTGCATTTAAATGGATTAAAATCACTTGTTTTTAAACCGCGGTGCTTAAAAACTCATGCAAATGATAGCACAGCAATGTCATGTGAACATGTAACTGCGATAGAAACGATAGTCCAAAACCTCTACCGGCTGACAAATTTCTACCACCCCTACAGAACTATATATATTACTTTTAGGGGTGTCAACGTTAACGCATTAACGCATGCGATTAATCTAAAAATTTTAATGCGTGAAATTTTTTTTTGCGCAAATTCATTGTTTGATAAGGTTTGACCCCAACTTCTTCCCATCATCGCAGCACGGAAGGTTATCTATCATTGTGTGATGAGGGTACAGTGAACCAGTGTTGCCAGGGTAGCGGCACAAGTGTTCGTGGGCTATTTTGAAAATACAGTCCCGGGAAAAATTACAGAGCCGTGGGTTGCGGTTTTTTGGGCTACTTTTATAATGTACCGCGGCCGCCCAAAGTGTATATAGACAAATAAAAATTCAAATAGATCCTTTTACTAATGTGTATTATACTTGGAATGTATACCTGGCAACTTAAGAACGGAGAGGCGGTTGTAACATCACAAACAACGTGAGTTTCAGCCAGAGCATACATGTTAAGGCTTTTACACAGCAGAAATAAACATGCCAACAGCCATTATAGATTATATAAGATAATAAACACACGATTACGATAGGATATGGTTTGTGCGTGATTTTCTTGAGAGGAATGTGTACATCTGAAATGCTAATTTCTGCAGCGATATAAAAGGCTATAAAAAGCATATTTTAACAACAGTAAACGGCCAAATTCCACGTGATCACAAAAGGAAGTTATTACAAACACTCGATGGTGGTTTGAAGTGAGTTCTGAGTAAAAGTGTACTATTAATCTCATAAATTGTCTTATGTAGCATGATGCTAATATTAGCTCTAATGCACCTGCAGAACAGGTCCAATTCTTCTTCATAATGCATGTTGTCATAATTAGGGTTGGGAATCGAATACTTAAGGTCAGGAATCGGATACTTGTTGTCAAATAAAAATTCTGATTCCACCTATCGATTCCTATGCGCTTTTTTTTCTTCATCTGTGAGGACCAGTGTTGGGCACGTTACTTTAAAAAAGTAATTAGTTATAGTTACTAGTTACTTCTCACAAATAGTAACTGAGTTAGTAACTGAGTTACATCATTATAAAAGTAACTAATTACCAGGGAAAGTAACTATTGCGTTACTTTTTTTAATGTTCAAATGTCAAATAACTTGGATGCCCCCAATATTAAATATGTTAAATGAATGAAATGGACACTAAATAGAAAAAAATATTATTATAAAACATTGTATATTAATCTACAGTTACACTATTTATCTACTGACACTTAGCATCAGTCAGTCAAGCATTAAAATATGATATTATGATTATTTGGCATTATATGATGATAGAACTTTAGTAATTAGAACAACCACGTATGAATGCATATTTGTCATGTTGACTGAACTTAGGACTGGTGGTGGTGCTTAAGATATTGTTTGTCATTTAGTGTTTCTATAAAAAAAAGGGGGGGGGGATTGATAAGATAACAAAACTACTACGAATTATACCACTAATAACAATATAAAACGCACTAAGGATTAATGAGCTTCTGGGTTCATGAATATTAATCACATTGTATGTGTTCGCTCGAATTGATTTGCTGAAATCAAAACAGGGACGATAATAGGTGAGCATCAGCCAATGAGATTGTTGTTTGCGCATTAGCTCCGCCCACTAACAGAGGACCTGGCAGTTCTTAAAAGCTGAAGAATTCCAAAGGAACTCCGTTATTTTGACACGAAAACACAACAAAGAATATCGTTTACATGTAGCGCGTCAATTATGCATGTTATGAAAGACTCTCTCGCTCTGTATCTTTATATTACTCGTTACTGAAAAAAATAACGCCGTTAGTAACGCCGTTTATTTATAACGCCGTTATTCCCATCACTGGTGAGGACCGTACCTACAGTGATCTGCCAGGACCTTGCTCACAAGTAAGCGCTCAAAAGTTTGGCTACAGTTGCGATCAGAAGCCAAAAAAGTTAAGTATAATATCTGTGATAGCTAAACATGTTGCAAGAGAGGTATCACTACCAACATGACAAAGCACTTTAATTTAATAGATCATTAAAAATCGCGAACACGATTCAAACACCAACGTGATTCTATTCCTAAATTACAAAGATTTGTCTGTTTCATTCCTCAACCT
This sequence comes from Schizothorax lantsangensis, assembly GCA_027422415.1. NCBI lineage: Eukaryota > Metazoa > Chordata > Actinopteri > Cypriniformes > Cyprinidae > Schizothorax > Schizothorax lantsangensis. The sequence goes on along the minus strand of CM049847.1, from coordinate 24,638,601 downwards.
TTGACGTACAGCGTACGATCACATCAGTGTGATTTGAACATTTAAATCTGCATTCGCGCTGCCACTGACCTGAAGAGAGCAGCTGTCATCTGTCTGGAATGAAACAGCTTCACAGTCTTTTCAACTACACAGTACCATTATTTCTGTGTTACAAACATTCAAATCACAGAAGTACTGGGATAAATGTTTATAGTTCAGATATAAACTCTGATGTGTACGGTAGCGATTAAAATAGAGTAAATCACCTTTTGAAAGTAATTTGACACTTCAAATGTAGATTTATCGATTACATTGTTATGCCTGTAGGTGGCGAAAATGGGCTGTTAAAATGTATTTGTCTTTGAATCACACAAGAGATTAATTCAAGAACGCTGATTCATCCAGTAATGAACCAAGTACATATTCTTGAGTGAGTCATTCAATCATTCATTCATAAATTACATGTGATTTTGTTTAGTTGTCTAATGTTTTTTTCTTCAGAATCATGAGAGAAACACAACTTCCATTGGGGAAAAAAAAGAAAGAAAAAAGAAAAACTTAATTTGTTTTTTTTAATATATCCAGAATCATGCAGTTCTATTTTGCACACAAACAGCTCTTAAAGAGTCCAGTTTTTATGTAGCCTGTTGATTTTTGTTCATGGTATTCAGCTCCAATAAATGGTTTGCAAAAAAGAGACACAGGATAAATGTTTGATATCATTATTTAATCACATTGGAATCGAAACTGGGAATCGAAAAGAATCGGAATCGATAAGCAGAATCGGAATCGATAAAATTCAAACGATACCCAACCCTAGTCATAATGCTTCACGTAAGGTCGCAAGAAAATGTTTGTTGTATTTATTTAGAAATACTTTTGATAATAGTTGGGTAACTGTATACTGGGATTGAAGCGATGTGGCTTGGTAAACGTTTTATTGCCAGTATAAAGGCTGATAATGGCTGAATAAAAACAAAATAATAATAAGGATTATGTCTCATACCTGGCGGAGGTGTGAAAGGTTATGTTTCCTTAAACTAGTTTGTCATGCATTTCTTTATTTCAACACATTTACAGGTAAATCCTAGTATTTTAAATATGCGATTAATCATGATTAATCACAGTCCATGACTGTGATTAACGCGATACATTTTTTTAATCGATTGACAGCACTAGTTATTTTTAATCATTTCAACACTTTTCGAGAATATTTAAAACAGGGCAGGAAATAATGAAGAGAACAGTGAAGAATGGGATTCAGATTCGAACCCACAATGCACAACATCTTAACATTATGGAGCATGAAGTCCTCAGCTCCCACATAAGTCATTCTTAAAGAGCCACGCCGCTCTTCATGGCCCTCGGGGTGGACATTAAGAGTTCTCACACTTTAGGTGCTGATTAAGACTCGCTATCACCGCTGTGTCTCAACCAAACCACAACTCAGCCATTGACTGGAGCGCATGCATAATTTATCACTGCCACACAGAGCTGATAGCATTGATCATGTGTGTGACCATAAGGGATAAGAATGCAGAAGCGGCAAAAACAGAGATACGGAAGCCGCTGGATCACTTAATCTAAACTAAGAGAGATATAACAACAGAGGAGAGGCAGGCGAGAGTGAAGATTTAGCAAAACACCTCTTGTCCCGATAAGAGATCTGATAGTGTTAGACAGGAAACTCCTGCACATGGGAATGTGATGAGCGCTACAGAGAGCCAGAGATGAGAGTGATATGGAATGAGTGAAAGAGAGAGACATTGAGATGGACAAATTAAAGACAGATTATACCTGGACTGAGTGTTTAGCAAACCAGAGTGAATAAATGATGATTTTTGAGTAAACTATCCCTTTTATGATCAGAAAAGTTATGCATTGATGGGCTATGTGGAGAACAACTTTACATTAACCATTCAGGCATGTACAGTACAAGGCTAGGAAAATGCAATGCAAAATGTCTGTTGACAAAAAAAATGAGCAAGAAGGAAATTACATTTTTCATTAGTTCATGACAATCAGTTTACTGTATTTTAGACACGTGTGCCATCATGAACAGTCAAATAAATGAATTGTAAGCAGGAAATACAGAAATCATAAACACCCCTTTGGATTTTGTGAATTTAGCTGCTAAGCTGTTAACCAGAGAAGCTCTTTTGGAGGTGGAATAGGATTTGCAGCAATATTCATAAACACACACATACACACACAAACTGTTGTTTGTGTGAACAACAGATGTGCTGTTTATCCAGCCATTTTACATCATTTAATGGATTTTTATGAGAAGACTTGAGATTAATAAAATAGCTCATTAAAATTGTCCCAGTCAAAGTTGCTAACACATTTTGTGAGAATAGTACAGTCAAAGTACTGTAAAATACTACACACATTTTTATTATTACTTAATTTAAAAAAATGAATATAATTAAAGTTGCACTACCGTTAAAAGGTTTGGGCTTTTTAAAGCTTATGAAAGAAGACTCTTTTCCTCACTAAAACAGTATTTATTTGATCAAAAATACAGTAAAAGCAGTAATATTTTGAAATATTATTACAATTTAAATAGACTGTTTTCTATTTTATAATTTAATTTATGCCTGTAATGGAAAGCTGAATTTTTGGCATCATTACTCTAGTCTTCAGTTTCAAAAATCACTGAATATGCTGATTTGGTGCTTGGTACTTATTATTATTTTGTTAAAAACAGTTGTGCCGCTTAATATTGTTTTGTGGAAACTGTGACTCATTTTTTTTTTTTTTTACAGGATTCCTTTACAAATAGAATGTAAAGCATTTATTTGAAATCATAACATTATAAATGCCTTCATTGTCATTTTTAAATATTCATTTCTAGTAAAAGTATTAATTTCTTTAAAAATAAATAAATAAAATTCATACTGAGCTCAATCTTTTGAACAGTAGTATCTATATTACATTTGCGGATTGTACAGTAAGTACTACACAGTCCTCTATGTCTGCATGCATATCAATTTGAAGAAATATATACATGTATATCATCATTATCAAATAAAGTACTGGATGGTATCCAGAATCTCAGTACATTACGTGCAATCAATCACTTCATGTCAATTATCTCTATTTAGCGAGTGCAGGAGTAATGTCCATGCCAAATGGTGCACTTTAATTCACAACATCCACTTATTTCTCATAGATTAATGATGTGAGCAGCAAATTAAAAAGTGGAGGAAGTACATAGCCCGTGGCTTTATGGTTTTAAAATGAGTTTATATATCATTTTTTTTACACTTTGTAACACCTTACAGTTCAACACTCGTGTTGACAATTTAATTCACCCATCACAAAGTGACACTTCAAATGCCTTCAAGAAAGAAAGCTGCCTTTTTGATTGTTTAACCTAAAGCTACACATCAAGTTACATCTTAAGATGATATATGAAGTTAATGCAGACATTTTTCTCTCTAGGAACAGCCTGGAGCTTCAGGTGCAAGACCTACATTGTCTTCTCAAGATCAACAGACCACAAAAGCCTCAAAGGCAGGTTATATTTTTCAACACAACAGTATTTACGTGCATGTCGTGTATGCCTGCTTTTGCTACATTTGTGTACAATACAATATATATCAAATGCTCTGTGAACGTTCTGTGGGCTGCGTGTCTGAGGCAGAGACGGGTCGAGTGATAACTAAGAGAAAACACATTTTGTCACCTTATACTAAAAATTTATTTTTAGGAAGTGTGGGTTGGTATATACTCACACTTTGTTGCAGAAAATAAGACATAGTTGGCAAAGTGTGCTGTATTGCAATAGCATTCTCATGTTAACAAAAAAATAGGAGCTGTAAAATGTATTTATCACTTTATTTTTATTTTTTTATTTATTTATTTTTGAACACACAATGATAGCTGCATGTTTAACATAATTAAGACCATATTTGTTATAATTTACTGTGTTATAATTTACTTAATACAATAAAATAAAATGAAATGGTTATTTATTAAATGGTCATTAATTAGTGAGGTTCATCAGGGAAACAATCGTGTGTGTGTGTATGTATTATTATTTTTATTTTTTTTCAGTTTCAATTTAATTTTAGTTATTTCGGCACATCAAGTTAAACTCAAATAAAATAATGTCTTGGCAAATAGCTGAAATTAATGGTTTTAGCTGTAGTTTCAGTACTTAACTATAAGAACACTGGAATATCTCATTTAGATATACAACATACAAATTTTAGGACCTCCGAATTGTTTTTTACCCTTTTTTAATACTAAAGTTAAGATGTTTTATCAAATAAAGAGAGATTAATGCTTTTTTTAAAGGTGCCATAGAATGGAAAACTGTATTTACCTTGGCATAGTTGAATAATAAGTGTTCTGTACATGGAAATGACATACAGTGAGCCTCAAACACCATTGTTTCCTCCTTCTTATGTAAATCTTGTGAATAAAAAAGACCACTGAAAAACAGGCGAATTAGAACATAACACCGACTGTGACGTAACAGTCGGGATCACTAATAGTTACGCCCCCAACATTTGCATAACGTATACCCGCCCATGTTCTAGGCCAGCCGCCAGCCGAACCATCAGAAGTTCTGCAGGTATTGTGAAGAAACAAGCGAGGACAACAGCGAAAATGGCAGATCATGGAAATAAATGTTATGTTCCAGGCTGTGCAGGGGATGTGGAGTGCAGGGATGGGTTGGTGTCTGTATTCAGAAAGGCATGGAAAGCAAATAACGCGTTCTAATAAAATAATGCGACCCACTAAAGGGACATGGTTAGCTTCTTGCTAGCTGTAGCCTGTTACATTACAGTACATAAGATTTCACTTACCACATAAACAGAGTAAGGAGAGATGACTGAGGATGATGGCAAATGATTTACAGATCCTGAGCACCACTGACAAGCATCTGATCTTGTCAAATGCGTAGTAAGTACTGCCGCTCCTAGTTCGTGCGATCGCGAATCTCAAAAGTGAAAGTAAAAAGCGATCGTGCATTTGAAAGCAGTTTCAGTGCCCCGCATATTAATAGCAACTCCCTGATGCCTGCATTTTATATACAGTATAATTACCCAACGATATAACTGCGCGAGAAAGTAGTGAAATATATATTTACAAGTTCAAGTTGAGCTTTATTGTCATTCCGCTACATGTGGGGACATACAGTGGAACGAAATGTCATGCCTCACAGGTCCCCGGTGCTACATAAATACAGACATACAACAATGAAGTAAAACACTATAAACCTATACACAACTAACCTACTGTCAGATTTTGACTAAGTATACTCTATGTAAATGTTTACCCTATACAACTAAAGATAAAGATAGAAAATACAAACTATACAAACTGTTTACCATAAAAGTTTACCCTATACAACTAAAGATAAAGATAAAAAATACAAACTATGCGAATGCTTCACATAAATACTGTACATTTGTAGTGCATGAGCATGTAAACATACATATATTGCGGAGTCTTGTGTGGGATTGTGTACACATAGCAGTGTTTGGAAAAGTGTCTAGTGCATAGAGGAGAGTGTGTTACTACAGGTGGTTTGTACAGGCCCACTCACCTGTGTGTAGCACACTTGAATTGCACAAAAAAAGTTCAGTTTTTTTCTTTGGTGTGGTAAGGTTGGGGGGTGTTTTGGAGAGGGGGGGGTCCATGTTTCAGGAGGTAGGGGTTTGCATGGTGTTTCAGAGGGGGGCGGGGTGATCTGAGTTCAGGGCTCTCACAGCCTGGGGGAAAAAGCTGTTGAGCAGTCTGGCGGAGCGGGCTCTGATGCTCCGGTACCGTCTTCCTGATGGTAGGAGCTGGAAGAGACTGTGGGAGGGGTGGGTGGGGTCCTTCACGATGCTGTTGGTTTTGCTGGAGCATCGTGCAAGGAAAATGTCTAGGATGGATGGGAGAGGGGCACCGATGATCTTTGCAGCCGTGTTCACTGTCCGCTGGAGGGTCTTGCGGTCAGCAGCACTGCAGTTCCCGTACCAGACAGTGATACAGCTGGTCAGCACACTCTCAATGGTGCCCCTGTAGAATGTGGTGAGGATGGGTGGTGGGAGACTTGCTCTTTTCAGCCGGCGTAGAAAGTGTAGGCGCTGTTGTGCCTTCTTGGAGAGTGACATGGTGTTGGTGGTCCAGGTGAGATCCTCCGTGATGTGCACCCCCAGGAATTTAGTGCTGCTGACTCTCTCCACAGTCGAGCTGTCGATGGTCAGTGGGGGTTGTCAGTGGAGTTCCTCCTCCTGAAGTCCAACACAACCTCCTTTATCTTCTCCACATTGAGGGACAGATTGTTAGCGCCACACCATTCAGCCAGCTGTGCCACTTCCTCTCTGTAGTGCGTTTCATCGTTGTTGCTGATGAGACCTACCACTGTTGTGTCATCAGCAAAATTGATGATGTGGTTGGAGCTGAACTTGGCAGTGCAGTCGTGGGTCAGCAGCGTGAAGAGCAGCGGGCTGAGCACACAGCCTTGTGGGGCACCTGTGCTCAGTGTGGTAGTGCTCGAGGTGTTGTGGCCGACACGGACTGACTGAGGTCTTCCGGTTAAAAAGTCCAGGATCCAATTACAGAGGGAATTGTTAAGGCCCAGCAGGTTTAGTTTATTTATGAGCTGTTGTGGGATTATTGTGTTGAATGCCGAGCTGAAGTCAATGAACAGCATTCTAACATAGGAGTCTTTGTTTTCTAGGTGGGTAAGAGCCAGGTGGAGGGTGGAGGAAATTGCATCGTCCATAGAGCGGTTTGGACGGTATGCAAACTGGAGCGGATCAAGTGTGTTGGGGAGGCTGTTTTTGATTTTTTGCATGACTAACCTCTCAAAGCACTTTTAGTGCGGTAGTCGTTTCCTTCCTGTGTTTACTTCCTGTGAGCTACTGAAATGAGCAGCACTGTGAAACAGCCAATCAGAGCAGAGATCAACATTGAGCTGCACTGTGAAACAGCCAGTCAGAGCAGAGCTCAACATTATTATTCATGACCCTTCCAAATAAGCCAATAACAGACCGTTTCATTCTGGGGAGAAATCCTAGGGTTGTAAATGGACATGTAAAACTGTTTCTGGAGAATTTTTGCACTTACCTAAGCCACATACCTTCTATGTAGATGTCAGAGAACAATTTAAAATATTGTATCAATGCATTCTATGGAACCTTTAAGACTCATAGATTCCTTGTAGCAATACAATGCCTTGTATATCCTTACTAGTCAATATTTTATTAAAACATATTTAATTAAATATTTCATGAAGTCATCTTGTATAATTACTAACTTGTCATTGTGTCATACATCTAATGACATGAAAATCCATTTTCTTGAAAGCTAGCATCATCTTTAAGTGTGCCAAACTATCAAAGGTCGACTTCACAAACAAAATATTCAACATTGTGTTTGCTCATATACACTGTTTGATCATCTCATTAATTAACTGAACGCTAAATGAACATACACTGTTAATTCAGGGTATAATTTGCATTACTGTCAATTCATAATTTTAAATGCGGGCAAAAATAAAGTATAAAAAACATTGCCCAGGAGCAAGATTTTAAAATAAACAAATAAACTACTGCCTACTGAAGTGAAACGATAATATTTCTTGCCCTAACATACTATTTAGAAAAAAATTACATGTAGAAGCAAATATATCTGTACAATTCGCATGGCACAGAAGTAATTGCAGTAATACAGACCTCCCAGTTCCTCATTAATGAGTTCAAATGAACTTGAAGCATGTACCAATGTACCAATGACAGCAGTCAGTAGTTCAGCGCTGGGTTGCTGCTTCTGCTTCACTGTTTCTTATTTTCTGAGTCCCTAATGTCTCTCTGGCTGTGGACATGACTGCAGGGTATGAGACACAGAGGTGTCCTGTTGTTTGATATTCAGTGAGAGCAATGGGGCTGTGGTAATGGGGTGTGGAGCGGGGTTCAGGGGAAACAGTGCGGTTTCAAACAGCTGAGAGAAAACACGGGGAAGTCAAGATCCCTCATGTGTGTTTAAGGCCATAAAATGGGTCGAGACAAAGAAAAACATACTAAACAGGAGGACTGAGTGGGGGGACGTACTGTTCACTGAAGATAATGTTTTGCTATAGGGCAAATATTAGTAAATTAAACATCCCAAGATAATAGGGTAACAGGATCTTCCTTCTGAGTGCATCACAGTCACTGCGATTACAGCAAATTATTGTACTATTTATACTCATGCAATGGAAAACATAATTTGCTCAGAAAAACCATCATCAAAAACATCAATAGCCATATTCCGAAAGGAATTGTTTTCTAAATGACATGCAAGTTACAAAGTTAAAAAATCAAGCCAACAACTGTTATTTAACCCCCCAAAAAGCTGGCAAAAGGCTTTAAGTCCATATTTAGGGTGCACTAGACAGGGCAATAAGAAAACTGGTTTTATGTACAGTAACTAAGGTTAGTTAGTTCATTAGTTATATAGATCGGTAGATAGATCGATAGTTAGATAGATAACTTATTGACATTAACAAAAGCAAAATTTTATAATTTTGAGATTTGAGATATAATTTAAAGATTTATTAAACTAATTAAAAATACACAAAAAAGAGAAAATGCTGTTCTTTTAAACTTCCTAATCATTAAAAATTCTGAAAAATGTTCATGGTTTCCACAAAATTAAAAAAACAGCAACTGTTGATGATAATGAGAAACCTTTATTGAGCACCAAATCTGCATTTTGCAATCTGCAATTAAAATATATTAAGATAGGAAACATTTTAAATTGTAAAAATACTACTATTAATAATAATCACAATCACAATATAACATTTTTACTGTATTGTTGTTCAAATATAATAATACAGTTGTAACAATATATAAATGGAATGAAATCCTTGAGAGTCCGAATCGATACAAAGGCCTAACAGGCAAACAACTAAAAAACTTAAAGCAACATTTCTTTATACCATAATGCATAAATACTGTATTTTCTCTGTCCTAATTTGTTGTTGGATGATAAACAGAGCACAGCTCTGACTCGAGTGCTTGACCTGTGCGAGTGGTCGTGCTGCAGTGTTTTCCATCTCTAGACATCAGTGTCTGCTCCTGCCTGCACAGGAACAAGTCCGAGCGGAACAATGATCCGACTCTAACTCCTGTCTAATGATGCCTGTCTGCTTGGAAGCAGGGCAGAGGGTGATAAAAGAGGGCCACTTCTTCTGTCTCAAGTTTCATGTGTGTTATTTCAACTTCAGCTGTCATCACAGCACTGACAGCTGAGTTCTTGTTAAATTCATCCACCTGCTCCTCATCACAATCCTTCATAATGATCTCCCACCTCCATTAGAGTGATGCAGCAAAGTAAAGAACCTGCCACAAAACCTTGTGTACCACCTGCACAGGCTGGAGAAGGCGGCAACTAGGTTATCTCGATTCTCTTGAGTGTATTCAAAATTTCACAAGATCACATTACAGAATCTCACACAGTGCAAAAGAAAATGAACACTGTATGCTAATTTGTTTTATTTCACTCATACAGTAAATGGATCCATAATTTGCAGTTTACTGAAGTACACTGAATGCAAAATTAAGAAGCCAAATTAAGAAAAAATTTAATTGTTGTGCTCTTGTGCTGCAGCTAAAACATCAAGTTTGTAAGAATTCAAATGCTTTTAAAATACATCATATTAAAGATTAGTTTCCTGAAGTAAATACTAGGGCATGGAAGGCTGCTAGGAAATACATATTAAGTTTTAGGTAATCTTAAGTTTTTAGGCTTTAAATACAAAGCAAGCGTCAGACGTCTGTACAAGAATTAACAACACAGCACCACCTTTGCAGGGTAAAGGCTTTTTAATATAAAAACATTAATTTAGTAGAAGACTAACATTCTGTCAATAACACAAAGAGGGTTTAATTTGTTAAGTTAAATATAAATAAGCATAAGTATTTTAAATTTAAATCTACAAAATCTAAAGTTAAAGAAAAAAGGCTGAAATTACAAAAGAAAAAAAATGTTTAAAGTCTGTATGTTAAGTGGTTTGTGACTTAATTTCTATTGAGACAAATTTTGTAAATATTTTTTTTAAAAAACAGGCTAAAGGCTTTAGTTACATCACAGCCATCAACTATGATGTGCTACTTTACTAGCCATTGCAGTTATTATCGGGGCAGGGACTTTTTCATTCTAGACTGCATTTGATTGGATGAAAATCTGCAGTGCAGGATGAGTCATCAATTATTTTGGTCTGATTTTTCAAAAGCAAAAGACTGTAAATTGTATGCATTTATCTGCTGTGGTGATAAGGTGATAAGCACACTAGCATATAGCATATGTACAAAGCTCACACAAACAAAAAATCTGATTTTATTGGGAGAAAACAACCAAGAATTTAGAGAAAAATCAATACAGTGCTGCTTTGCAAGCACTATAATAAATAGTTCAAAATAATTCAATTGAAAAGAACTTAAAGGTTAATGTTTCAGAAGAAACAGGAGCTCTGACCCATTAAAATTCCACCTTTTATCATATCCATCAGTCCACACAAATCCAGCAAGCACAGAACTACAATTCTGCTTTCACAATTATCTGTCTCACACAGCCTCTTAAAAAATCTATATTTAGCATTCCAGACTCCATCTGTAAGCATTTATCATACATTTTCATCATCATCTCTCTTCTTATAGAAATCTCGCCACCATTCTCCGCAGCAACATCTGGCAGCGAGAACATTCTGCTGCTGCAGGAAACAGCAAATCTGTTCACTGTGCCCTTGAGCGTGGCACATTAACCTTACCTCAAATCTCACCCACCTACATCAGACACAGTGAATGGAAAAACGTCGGGTGCGTAATTGTATTAAAGCTTTACAGCCTGCTTTTCTGTGAGAAAAAGAGGTGAAATGAAATGAAAATTACATGTGACTTGATTTTGCATGGTGAAAATAATGAACTAGCATGAGTTGTTTTTCTCAGGGTTCCAGCTAGGTAATGATGGTAAGAACATTCCAAGCATCATCCATCTTTCCTGTATGACAGCATTGTGTGCTGAACTCCCGTCAGTCCTGATGCATTCTGGGAACTTATGCAGCGGTACAGCTTCATAGAATGATACCGCTGACTAGCCAAAATGTCAGCGACTTTGCTGAAGCTCACATTCACTTATATAACTTTAGCTGACTGACATGTTATTTCCAAAGTAGTTACCTCCAAAGCTTAGGTGATTTTTCATGTCTAGACGATCAAACGGAAGCCTAATTAGTTGTTAGTACACTAAATAAACACCAACCAAACTCAATTAAGCACTGCAACTTTGTTTACAAAATCTTTGACGCGCTTTGCCTCAAATTTTGCGTTTTGAGTTAATTCTACAGATGATCAACTGTCCGTTTCACAAGCGCTAACAAGATACAGATTGGTTATACTCGGTTTGCTTGCATGGTAAACATCAATTTTGTGAGGGATTAATCCAAGAGAGATTGCACTGGCTCCAAAAAAGCATTTTTCAAGCTCACCAGAGGAGGCTGAAGTAATTAAGTGAGGAAAGTTTCCTCAGGGAAGTTGAGAGGCTTTCATTACCCTTTCTGATTCATTGTCCCAGCACAATATCAAACAGAGGAGAAGAAGAGAGAGCAAGAGAACGCCGCTTCGCTTCTGAGGCAGGCTGGCTGTGATTGAGCCAGAGCGAGTGTGTAAATCTGGGTGCGGTATCTGACCTCCAGCTGGCTCGCCGCTTTATTCCACTCTCTGGAAAACTCCACACGCTGTCAACATCCATGTCCACGTCAATCAACATCGCAGTCTTGTCCCCAATCTCTCTTCAGCTCCTTGTGAAGAGCAGAGCTACTGCTCAGATTTTACAGGCTCACATAGAAGGAGATGTTGGCAAGAAACTGGGTGGATGACGGACACCCGGTCTAAACAAAATCAGATAATTCAGTGTCCAGAAGTGCTATGGTAGACATTAAGGGTTATTTGGAAGGCTAGGGAGTAGAGATGGGTCACGATGGCTGACTAGTCATCCAACAACTGATTAGATGTAGATTTTTTTTCTTTTAGTTTTGATATTTTAGGCGGCAGCGCTAATTAAAAAATTTAATTACTGTGTAAACTAACAGCTAAAGCACAGGATGCTAATTATAAACATGCTAAAAAAAAAAGAAAGAAAAAAAAAGTTAACTTCACTAATTAGCTAGTTAGTTGCCATTGACAATCCAGATTTTTTTTTTTTTTACTTTTTGAAAAAAAAAATCTATATCCTATTAGTTCTATATCCTTAAATCAGCTGGGTGATAAATCAATAACAATAATTATTGAGATATAATTTTTCTCGGTAAAACGATAACAAGAGTTCGATAAATGTTCGATAAAATGTTTATGCGGCAAAAGCAGAACGAAAGAGCGCTGCTCATTTGAACCACACCACAAGAACCATTTATCCACTCGTGAAAATGTGAAACGTGAAATGTTTGTCATGTTCTGACCATAAAGAGTAGTTTAAAACCAGAATTAACTGTCTGGTTTCTACAACTTTCATTTTGAAGCAAAGAATCAGCCTTTAAACTTGAAAGAAATACAAATTTGACATTTATCGTGATAATTATCAATATCGACCGATATGAAAAAATTGATAATTTTTTTGGCCATATCGCCCATCTGTAAATCAATGGCTTTTACTATATAAAAATCCAAAACAAATTATTTTAATATATTTATATATTTTAAAAAAAAATCTCCATCTCAGATATTCTATGGTACCCCTAAAAGTCTGCTGTGGTCCTACTCAGTTTAAAAAAGTCCCAGACTAGGTGACTATCATATCATATAGCTTTCCAACATTTTGACAATAACTCTCTTGTGTTTCACAGAGAAAAAAAAAAAATCAAAGTTTCAGCGTATAAGTTCATTCCAGTCTGTTTTGTCAGAAAAAAAAAAGAAGCTGTTATCACACCTTTTAATTTCTCTTTTCACAGCAGTTACACATGATATCTACTAGGGGTGTAACGATACACATATTCATATTGAACCGTTCGGTACGAGGCTTTCGGTTCGGTACGCATTACAAACCGAACGATTCGTTGGACTAATCCTATTACAGCACATTATCCTATTAGATTAGTGCGCGTGCGCACAGAGAGTGGCGTTCTTTCACTGCATGATTCAGTCTATTAAAATGCATTTAGAATGATCGCAAAATTCAAGATATGGGGGCAGAAAACGTATATATTTACATAATTTTATATAGTTCATCAATATCACAGAAGAGTGCCGTTTTTTCTCTCCAAAGATCAGCATGATTACAAATGATTTTTACAACAGTTCAATCAGCAAGAAGTTAATTAATAGACTTACGTTTTAGACAGCATATTGCCCGTTTCTGCTCAATTTCGCCAACAAAAATAAATCCAAACACAGCCACAGCTCCGTTTTGCGTCTCTGAGCAACATGACAGTGTTTCGTTCCTGAATGAATCACCCGTTAAATGATTCGGTTCAATCGCAATGACTCACTTATTAACAGTGACTTGCTGCCACCTGCTGGCGGTTTTAATTTCACATTTAAAAGTATATTTTAATTTTTTAATTAATGTCAAACATCAGTTGCCAACGTTTTATGTTTAAAATATCAAAACATTATTTATGCATTTGTAACTGCAGGTTAAAGCATTACATGTCCCTCTGAGCTGCATTAAACAGTGTGTGAAAGCATCTAAATCCCATTCAGATGCAGCTTCTATGTTTCCTCTGCACTGCAAAGATGAATTTAATCAATACTGACTTAATTTGCTTGGTAACAGCCCAAATGTCTTATTGACTGATTAGATGTAAAAAAAAAAAAAAATTACTCAAAAGGTGATGCACACTTTTAGAAAAAAATGGCTTTATAAAACGAAGGAAAAAAAATGCCCATAAAAGGTACAAATCAATTTAAACTTATTGGAAAAGATGAATCCGCTACATGACAATAGGCTACATCAGCTTGAATACTTCAAAACAGAGCTGTTTTTGTTTTATATTCTGCTAAGAAGACACCCCAGAAGATGGGTCAAGTATAGCTCCATCATTGTTAAAAGTAAAAAATTAGTTTTAATAAATAAATAAAAAATAATCAAGGAAATTTCTCTAAATTTCTTTCTTTTTTGCTGTATCGAGAATGTACCGAACCGTGACACCACTGTATTGTATCGAACTGAACCGTGAATTTTGTGAACCGTTACACCCCTAAGCAGCAACAACGTCATTTTCTAAATACTTCAAAGAACATGATTTTACCTCAGCATCCAGACAACTGAAAGAAAAAAGACACCTACTGTATAAAGTTAGTATAGAAAGGGAACAAAATGAAAAGCTGTATTTCTTCTAAATTTGGTGCACAATGGACCATGGAATACCTCTAATAAAACATGCAATTTAGAGTCCACATCACCAAAATAATGGTGTTGCACCTTCTGCTTGTAGAACGCTGGCAGCACTGTGAGGTCTGGAGGCGTGAGGTATGATAATGTGCCATGTGTAATATCAACGCAGCCGAGCCGTCAACAAACCAAAATTACATTTTGATTTGTGAGCTCTCTCAAACGCAGCTTGTATTCCCTTTGTGTGTATTTGTACAATCATTTGAAAGGCATTTCTAACAGCTACTGCACAAATCATTTCTCCAATTACTATTCTTTATGATCCATAAATGTGGAGCTTTCTGTATTATATAAATACTTTTTTTCCTTTGAGATCCAAAGTTCAATTAGTCATCCAGTGGTAAAGGTTCTTTTTTTTTTTTTTTTGAGTTAAAGGTGCTGTATGTAGGATTTTGACTATGGCATTTTGATTATGGCATAAAAATACCATAATATGCTTGCAGATATTTAAGAAACATGCTAAATTAACATACTTGTTTATCTGAAAAACAATGCTATAGTTAGTAATCCTTCTTTGAATATGTGCGGTCTGGCCCGGAATGTCTGTGTTTGTTATGGTTTGTGAAACCCGCCCACTGCCAGTTTACCCAATTGTATCTCGGCACCCGGGTTGCCAGTTGGCAGAAAACGCCGCGTATTTCATTTCATTCATCGTCATGTGCGCCCGTTCCTGTTGGTGTCGTTAATCTGGCAACCTGCGCGTGCTAAGTCTGAGGAGGAGGGGCTGGTGAAAAAAACCGTCTCCAATATTTTGAATTTGGACTGCAATACCTAGTTCAACCGCTGGGTGTCAATCCTACATACAGCACCTTTAAGCCTTTTTTTTTTTTTGGAAATTTGTGCAAAAAGTGGAAATGTATGTATGTATGTATATATACCAATCTAGTCGTGTTGCTGTTATTGGACAGGTAACTTGCAAACACTGGACGCCATTAGCACTGAATCTTTTTTTAAATGGGGGGGGGGGGGACTACAAATCTCTTATCTCAGATCAGAGAAAGCAACAAGACCAGCCGACCAATAGCTCTGTGCCAGAGACAGCCTATCAAAGTGAATGACAGAATGAGAAAAATTGAAATAAATAATATGAGAAAAAGAGTCTTCAACATGCAACATTTTAACGATTTAACTATTATTAAAGGTGTCATAAACGGAGAATCTAAAATTCCCCGATCTTTTGAAATTTAAGAGGTCACTGTACAATAAAAACATTATGTAAGTTTCAGAACTCAAAACTTTGCCGTTAGTCTAAAAACAGCTTAAATTGAAGTCAGTCTGCCAAAACGACAGCTTTTGGAATGTTCTACTCTATGATGTATAAGCACCACTTCCGCATAAGATCACCGCCTTAACATCTCTGCCTGTTTAGCCCCACCCACAGATTCATGCATGTAGTGTTTACGGGAGAGGTGAACGCGCTGGTCTATGCAGAAACCAAATGATAAAGAATCTGGCTCTGAAGACAATAAGACAACAAGGCACTGTACAGTGCCAAGCTGTGGAATAAAGTCTTTGCATTGCCTTCCTTCTGATCCCAACGTTAGGAAAGAGTGGATGAACTTTATTTTTAATGAAGATCCAGACCACATCAGCAAGAACTCTGTCCTTTGTTCACTTAATTTTACTACAGATTCGTTTACAAACAAGGCACAATTCGATACAGGATTTTTAAAAAGACTGAAACTAAAGACGATGCTGCACCGACTATATTGGATCTAAAAGTAATGTTGCAACACAAGTGTGAGTAGGCAGATCTCTTGATATGTATTGAGTTATTTATGCATTTCTGACCTAAGTCAGAGCAGCGTCCATCTATGGGGAATGTACTATCAAACACACACAACGTTAGCCAAATCATAGCAGTTGGTGTTTACATCCAAGTCGACAATGCACAACGCCTATTCAAACGGAGCATTCTGATGAGGGTGTAAAAAAACAGGAAATTAGAAAATAGAATAGCCTAAATAGTAAATAGCCTATTACTTCTAAATTATGATTTTTTTTATGTAAAAATCTTGATAACATTATAAGTGGACCTCAGAGAACAGTACAAAAAAAACCCAGAGGCAGTTCATGACCCCTTTAAGGTTCAGCACACACGCATATACAGTGCATTCAGAAAGTATTCAGACCCCCTTTCACTTTTTTCAATTTTGTTATGTTGCAGACTTATACTACAATTGTTTAAATTCATTTTTTTTCTCATTAACCTACACTCTCATTATGTACCTCATTATGACAAAGTGAAAAAAGAATTTTAGAAATGCCTGTAAATAAAAAAAAGAAAAAAAAAGGCTGAAATGTCACATTTACATAAGTATTCAGACCCTTTACTCAGTACTTAGTTGAAGCACCTAGGCGGCAATTACAGCCTCGAGTCTTTTTTGGGTATGACACAACAAGCTTTGTACACCTGGATTAAGGGAATTTCTGCCATTCTTCTTTGCAAATCCTCTCAAGCTCGGTCAGGTTGGATGGGTACCGTCGGTGGACAGACATTTTCAGGTCTCTCCAGAGATGTTCTATAGGGTTCAAGTCAGGGCTCTGGCTGGGCCACTCTAGGACATTCACAGAGTTGTCCCTAAGCCACTGCTGTGTTGCCTCGGTTGTGTGCTTAGGGTCATTGTCATGTTGGAAGGTGAACCTTCAGCCCAGTCTGAGGTTCTGAATGCTCTGGACTGGGTTTTCATTAAGGCTCTCTCAATATTTTGGTGCACTGAGCTTTCCTTCTACTTTGATGAGTCCATCAGTCCCTGCCGCTGAAAAACAGCCCCACAGCATGAGGCTCTACCAGCACACTTTACTTTTAGGATGGTACTCTGAAGGTGATGAGCAGAGCTGGTTTCCTTCTAACATGATGTTTAGAATTGAGAATCTTGTTTCTATGAGTCTGAGGGTGCTTTAGGTGCTTTTTTTTAATTCCATGTGTGTTTTCATGTGTCTTCACCGAGGAGAGGATTGAGTTTGGCCACACCGCCATAAAGCCCAGATCGGTGGAGTGTTGCAGTGATGTTTGAATCACTGAACATGAATTTACAGACATTTCTAACATTCTGTTTTCACTTTGTTAGTATGAGTGTAGATTAATGAAAAAAAATGAATTTAAACAATTGTAGTATCAGGCTGCAACATAACAAAATTGAAAAAAATGAAGAGGGTCTGAATACTTTCTGAATGCACTGTACATATTATACTTATATACATTTTATTTTAATTTTAAAGTAATTCACACATTTAAAAAAGTAATTTATAATTTATGAAGTTATTTATTTATTTATTTATTAATAAATACATGTATTTATTAGAACCATTTATTTATTTATCTATCTATTTCACAAAACAGTATAGAACAGATTTTATATAAGTTTCTATAATTTATATAAAACAGTTTTTAATGTGGCCCATTTTCATCAAAATAAATATCGTATTTTGGTATCTACCAGAAATTAAATACTGGTGCATCCCTAAAATTTCAAATCTGCCAGAGAGTGTATGGAACTTTTTGGACAAAATGAATATTTAAGCACAAAGAGAAATCTATTTAAAGGGATAGTTCACCCAAAAATGGAAATTCTGTCATTAATTACTCACCCTCGTGTAATTCCAAATGAGTAAGACCTTCGTTCATTTTCGGAACACAAATTAAGATATTTTTGATGAATTCTGAGAGCTCTCTGACCCTCCCATAGACAGCAAGGATCCTAACACGATCAAGGCTCAGAAAGGTATCAAAGACATTGTTAAATCATCAGTGGTTCAACCGTAATTTTACAAAGCTACAAGAGTACTTTTTGTCCTCAAAGAAAACAATAATAACGACTTTATTGAACAATTCGTCTCCTCCGCCTCACCCTATAGCGCCATTTTGGAGAGCATCACATACGTAAACAACGTATGCAACGTATGTACGTGGATACGCTGTTTACGTTCAGATCAAAGCGTAAACAGCATATCCGCATACATACATTGCTTACGTTGTTTTCGTATGTGATACTCTCCAAAATGTCTATGGGAGGGTCAGAGAGCTTTTTTTGCATTGTACCATCACACACACAGAGTCATTATACCTCAAATATGGAGATATATCACATTATGGGATAACTATTCTGTCTCTAGTCAACACAAGCTGTGAGTGAGCAGGCTTTCGGAACGAGGGAAGACTCGGCAGATGGCGCGTATGTAACAGAGTGGTGGGTCGGCGGAGAGACATATGGTGTGATGCCACTGATAAAGAGCCTGGAGAAGAGAAGTGTGAAAGCATCGATGCTCTGAGGCCCTCTGAGAGTCAAAGCTGCCGATCTCACCACAACTGGACACAACTGATGGCGATTAAAGAGTATTTTTTACATTCTAATATTTTATAATTTCTAATTAATTTAATAATAAAAAGCAAATCCTATTTACCACTGTAAAATTATCCAATAAAAGCGTTTATCCACAATTAAGAGGAACATTTTATAACCTCATGTCTGTATGCAATGGTGTACTGATAGAAAATGGGGCATAGGTGCAACAATCTTGAGCTTTCGTTTTATGATGTTAACTATTCCCCACTAAGATCAAAAGCAGTGGTCATGATTGATAACGGCCTCAATCCAGATGATGTAAAAAGCTGTTAAGAAAATATAATCAGCGGCAAGACCTCAGCGAAATGAATAGCTTGACAGTAACTTATGTCACCTTCATCAAATTTTCCTATAAGGCTACGATCAAAACCTTTTCTCTCGTCAAGTCAAACTATATATATAAAACCACTCTGCATTATGCCATAAACCTCTGCCTCTCTTCTAAGTGTTGTTGAATATCAAGATAATTCAGCATACCGCTGTAGGTTGACATATGAAAGTCGCTGCCTCTCTAATAAGGACACATGAGATTTGACTGCCATGCATAAACCATTGCTGTTTACTTTGAATATTCATACCTCTGTGAAATGTATTAACACATCTCTCTCCTGTTAATTGTCAGTCCAACGCTCTCTGTCATTTAAAACAGGCCCTAATTTCTGAATTAATAAGCGAGAAAAAAATTGTGCAAGAAAATAAAATGTTTGCCTGGTTTTGTTGAACAAAAGTCTGTCTACGAATAAATATTCCTCCATCTATGCTTCTTCTGCTCGGGTCTGAATAATGCCGACAGTGTGAAAACCATTCTGGAACATTCTAGCGGACAAATCCATCAACATTTACCCAGCAGATGCATCTGTCAACAGGACCTGCGGCAAAAACAAAACAGGCCAATATGATTCAGTGTTCTCATTGGCTGAGATATATCTGTTTGCGAGTACCAGGATGGAAAGGCAGCGAAAGTAATGATTAACATTTATTTTCCTTTCATGTCAGAAGATGGTGTTCTGGGAATAGGGGTTATACTGGAACCCGCGTCAGCCTGCATATTTATTTTTACCTATAAAAGGACCTCTCTCTGAGGTGGATTCACTTATGATTACAGGTGTTGAAATCCGCTCATTTTCCAGCCAAAAATGAGGAACCTCTCCAATTCCCAAACCCTTCAATCTTGGGCAGATCTCTCCCTCTTAAATAGGACAAGAGCACGGTGGAGATAGTTTGAGAGCGTCTTTCTATGGTTGAGCTATGCAACCGTTCTCACTTTGATTTATTGTGCCGTCTCAGTTCGGTGGCAAAAAGTTCCCACCTTATCGTCCAATCAGAAGTCAGTGGTAGCATATTTTAGCTATGCTGTGTGACCCCGCTCTCAGTCTCTCTATCTTCTCCTCCTATATCTTTCTCTCCCTCTTTCGCACTCACTTTATCTTTTGTCTCTCATTGTTCCTTGTGTGTGTGTGTGTGTGTGTGTGTGTGTGTGTGTGTGTGTGTTAATGTGCACGCGTGTGTGTTTTGGCAGCAAGCAGAGCTGCATAATCGAGTGGCGGTTGGTGACTGATGAAGGCAGCATCAGACTTGCCTCTTTGACAGTCAGATTACTTAACGGCACAGGGGGTTGTTTAAAATGGGCAGCCCCCTGCCTCTGTGCCAAACACAGGCCCAACTTTAGGGACAGGTGTGGGATCATTAGTGCCACGGCCTGCAGTCAGTCAACAAACAAAGCAAGAACGTCAACAAAGAAACTCACCACTCCCTTCACAGTTTTAAGCCCAGTCACTTGTCACTTGGATGAAACAGTATTATTCCATCTTTCTTCCACAGAAGTTAGTATAATGAATTCTTCAGGGATAGGTTACTCAAAATTTGAAATTTTAATTATTATTTCCTCACTCTCATGTCTTTTGGAATCAGTATGACATCCTTTTCTATGTGGAACACAAAATGAGATGTTTAGCAGAGTGTTCAGGCTGCTCTTTTCCATACAATGAAAGTGAACGGTCAAGCATAATCAATAACAACCCAAATTTTAGTTTGTTTCTCATAAAAAGCTATCAGATATCTTTGGGATACAGTGAATGAGTCGTGTTGACTACTTTAATGATACTTTGTTGTGCCTGACAGCTCTTGGTCCCCATTTTAGTTTCATTTTATGGAAGAAAGCAGGGTTAATATTTACTTTTGTGTTCAAAAGATGAAAAAGTCATACGGGTTGTGGAACAACACAAATGTGATTAGATGAAAAACTCAGACAAATAAAATTAGAAAATGAAATTTAAAGGAAACTAGAGATGCATCTATCAACCGGCCAGGGACCAGAATTAGCCGATTTTCTGCATGATCAGCCCGGACCGGTGACCAGCCGGTCAGTCTGCCGATTCTGAGCCGGTCCGTTTTGACGTCACACTTACGGCGACTGTTAATGTATTGATGTCGTGCCAGATGAGAGAGAGAGACTCATGCAGAAATCAAAACAAATGAGCACAACAGCACTCACAGAAACTTATAGATGCATACTGCGGTAGTTAAAAAGAAATTTAGGCTATAATGTATGATTTAGGTACGCAACATTGCACGACCAAGATGTTTCTGCGATTATCAACACGACTGCTATGTGACACTGATTTTATACAGTAGTGGTTCAATAAAGAAGAAGTTAAAATTAAGTGACTTACATTTTAGAAACAATATTGACTGTTTTTGCTCTATTTCACTGATGAAAATAATTCCAATCAAAGCCGCAGCAGAACTGTTTTGCGTCTCCGAGCAACACAGTGGTGTTTCGTTACTGAATAAATCCACGTTTTTGAACAAATCGAGTGAGTCAATGATTCAGTGGCCCATTCACAAAAACAGTCAATTGCCTCGTTTCAGAATGAATCAGCCATTTGAACGAATCTGTTGAATGTTGACTATATGACTCACTCATTAAAACAGTCATTTGCTGCGACCTACTGGTGGTTCGGTTTCATATTTAAAAGTATCATTGCATTTTTCCCAACATTTCTTATTTGTATGTTTAAAAAAATATTTAAAACATTAATCTTATTAAATAATTTTTGCATTTGCAATTTTGGGGTGTAAATGCATTTATGGCACCTCAGCTTCATCAAACTGTCTGTGTAAATACATCTAATGCCACTTCAGATGCAGCTTCTGTTTCCACAGCAGTGGAAAGATGGAGTTTGTTAATACTGATTTCATTTGAATGGTAACAACTCTACAGTTTCTTATTATTTTAACTGAATTAATTGAAACAATGTAAGAATTTGATGTGAACGATGACACATTTAATAAGGTTAGGGAAAAAAATGACCATTTATAAACATAATGGGAAATGACATCTGTTTTGTTATATACAGCAACTTCTTTTCAGTTAATTGTTATTTCTACCCCTATCCAGTCACAGAGCACTTTATTTTGAGAGCTGTGAGAGAACATCTGTAACTTAGTCCAGATTGGGGCTAATGCAATGTTTAATAATTTTGTATTATGTAAATAATTTTTTTTGCATTGAAAAAAGTATAGATTTTTGTTTGTATATACTGTCAATTATAGTTCTTAAAAGAAAAAAAATCGGAAATGGCCGATAAAATTGCAATCGGTGCATCTCTAAATGAAACTTAAACAAAATTAGAAATGAAAAATAATGAAATAAAGTTGATGTAATAATATAAATATACTAAAAGCAAATGAAGGCTAAGTAAAAAAAAAAAAACTGAATTAATATAAAAACTAAATTACTAAACCAAATTAAAATTAAAATGAAAACAGAAAATATAAAAAATAAAAGATAATTCAAAATATTAATATATTCTACTCAGCATATAAATAATACTAAATTATCACTGCACATAATATATATTGCAAACTTTAGATCTGTATATAAATAAAATTAATTTAATATAATAAAATTAGGGATGCAACGATACCATTTTTTCAGTATCCAATTCCGATCCGATTCCGATCCAATTCCGATCCGATCGCAGGTTTTTTATATATATATATATATATATATATATATATATATATATATATATATATATATATATATATATATTTTTTTTTTTTTTTTTTTTTCAATTTAGAGTTTCTATACTTCTGTGTCACTCTTTTGTGTGTTAAACACAATCTACTAGACAACTTCATTTTAATGAAAAATAACATGAAAAAAATATATAGGGGCTGTTTACATCAGGTCACTTCATGCGTTTTGTAATATAAATCAGATCGCTCAAAACACTTCAGGAGGTGGTCTGGGCTGCATTCCAGACGAACTGGACATGTGTAAATGCATCTGGTTGTTGAATCCACATATGTGATTTTTACTCCTCCCAAAATGTAAAAATAATAAACGTGTGAGACCGTGTTATAGGCTATATGACATTCAGATATGACTGCGCTAATGCAACACGCATCGCCGCAGACGAGTAGCTGAGCATCTCTTCAGCAAAGCAGACACGCAAACTGCTGCGAATGAAACTGAAAGAAAGACGCAGACGCTCAACACACAATCATCTTCATTAAAAGTAGTAAGACAAACTCTTTAAAGTGCTGATGCCGCGCGCTCTCCTATTGCGGTCTTTGATCTTGAAATGAGCTGATAATTAATAAAATGCAGCGCTTTTGATTTCGTTGACGTGAACTTCGTTAAATTGAAATATAGGGCAGGAATTGAAGATCGGATTTATATCCGTTTTGTGACGACACATTTATGTGGCCAAGTGTAAATGGAAACGTTTTAACAAATCAGATAGATATCCGATCAGAGAAAATGCATGAAATGACCAGGTGTAAACAGGCCCATTCATAATCTATGACAAAAATACTATTATAAACTAGGTTAGTGGATAATTTAGCAGCAAAAGTTATTCTAGAAAAATCATGAGTGCACAATTTTATCAAATCTAAACATTTAGTGAAATAACATTATTTAGTGGGAAACAAATAAAAGTGAATATATGAAGGACTAAATCTGGTAAAATGTTACACATTGCTCTTTGCATTGTTCTAAAATATATTAATGAAAACAAGTAAATGTATTTATTTATAAATATAAACTACAAAATTAAAAGACATTTCTTTTAAATATATAGCACAGTAATGAAGGCAGCAACATATGATAGAGGAGTCCTGCCTCCATTACTGTGCTATACATTAGATTATTAAAAGCCTTGATAGGACAGTACAAGAAACGCTATAAATAATATTTCATTGCGCAAAAGTATTATAATACGAAAAGCTCCAATAGAGAGCGGTACAAAGCGCTTACGCGCTTCCCGTGTGCAGAAAGATGCACTTGAAGCAGCACGGAGTCACAGCACGGAGCTCCAGATAGAAGAGTTCAAAGCACAGAGGAAAGAGATATTGATGCGCAGCTTATTAAATCTGTGCGATTAGTTTATTGAGCCTTTTCTTTTAATGGTGTTAAATCTCAGTTATTGTGCGCTCTTGAAGAGAGTTTCATTGTTTTGACTGTAGTAACCGAACGCAACACGCAGTTTGAATGCTGAACGGAGGATAACGGACAGCCGCAGCAGAGAGAAGAGTTTAGTGAACTTGAATTTAACGACTTAAATATTCATCTGTACCTCACATTAAACTATGGAACGGCTTCAGAACACTTGGACTTTGACTTTATGGTGCTTTATAATGCTTTTGTGCTTTCGTGGGGCTTAACAATAACACAGAATAGTATACGCACAATATCGGATTTGGATCGGTCTCATCTCTCCGATACCCGATCCGCAGAAAATGACCGGATCGGAGCCGATACCGATCCTGAGTATCGGATCGATGCATCCCTAAATAAAATATTTTAAATATTATTTATGAGTTCTTACTAATAAAAAGACAAAAAAAGGCCAATAATAATAATAAAGTTGATGGTAAACGTGCCAAAACAGGAAGTGCAGCTGTATTTTTTCAACACTTTTGCGTATTGCAAATAATTCCAAAACAAAATAAAAAAATAAAAAAATAACATTGCTTCTTTAAAAGCATTGTTTTCTGTGGTTGAGGAGCAGTAAACCGCAGAGCTCGAATTGAGCTGTCAGTTGAATTGCCGCATGGGTACGTGGGCCCAACTGTGGGGTGGCATCTCTGCACTGGGGAGAACAGCTCACTGCACTATCGCAGTCACAGAAATCCTTCACGTCTCGCTTGGTCGCCTTGTACATGTCGCCCGGGCCTGGGCCCTGCCCTATCCCACAGGAACCAGGCTGAAACACTCAATGTGCTGGACTAGAAATGCCATCTCGAAATATGTTCCAAATTGAGTCAGAAAAAAAAAGATGTCTCACCCTCAACATTTGACCTGAAACAGCACCTGGACTGCAGAATCAAACTCGTATGAACAACATACCCCATTTGAAAGTAAATATTTTGTCACATACAATAAGAGTGGAAGAGCTCGAAATGGAACGCTAAAGCCTGTTCTGTAGAATAAGATAAGAAGAAGATTACAGCTGTGAGCCTCTGGAAAGCATCCATAGTCTCTCACACATGAAACCGAATGAGGTTTGAAAACTGGCACTAACAGACATTAGCCCACCTCTTGGATTTAGCCCGATAAATTTGGATTTTGGAAATGCCACATACAAAAGGTGCTTGTCTCAGAAACAGAAGCTCACATGCTTGGAAATAAATAAAAAGGCATGAAAGAAAACAAGAATGAGCCTGCATGGATAAAACAGTGAGGGAGCAACAACCCATGTAAACATAAGAGAAGCAGAAGAAATAAGAGACGATCTTCAGTCCTGTTGACCCTTGAAGGCATGTCCACCAGAATAAAAGCAAAAACATCAACGCAATTTGTGTTCTTCGTTCTCATTGGCTAAGTTTATCCCTCATGGCCCAGCTCGCTGCGTGGGAGGCCAAATCTCAGCATACAAGCACCAATCGAGTTAACAAATAAACATCACCTCATTAGCATGTTATCAATGAAGTGTTATTCATGTAATCACACTGTTGACACTGAAAGCTATTAGAGAGACTTCAAAAAAGCGGAACTGCGTTTAGACACTTAATAGCAAGCAGTTTAGAATGAGAAGGACACTTACTGAGTCTCTTGGCAGCCTCCAGGGCTTCAGAGGCAGTGTCAGCCACAAAGAAGCGCTGGACGGTCACGCCGCTGTCCTGCATCAGCTTCTTGCTCTGGTACTCCTGCAGGTTCAGCCATCTTCTGGGACTTACCCTCGCTAACTAAAAACACAAAGACATAAACAATATGGTTTACTTAATAAAAATTGTGAATAAAATATTTGATATGAACCTTTCTCATGCCTGCTCCAGTCCGGAGTCTGGCAGCAAATGTATGAAATGTTTTTAAAAATATCACATAATTGTGTATATTATATCTGATTTAATGTTGTGTGATACGGTAGAGATTTTGGACTATCGTCTCTATTATGGTTACACGCTCGCATGACGTTGCTGTGCAACGTGGTCACGAAAACTTATTGTTTGCACGAGTTAAGCATTGCAGTTTAAAAACAAAAAGTGATTTTAAGCCGTTGAAATGCAATCATCAGCGAAAGAGAGCTCATTTAGCTATGTTCACGCTGTCTGAGAGACTGTTTCTGAGCGCTGTCAGAGAGGCCCGCGCACGTGAAGATGGTTATTTTTGCCACTTTATAGGCCTTGAACGGTAAAATACACACACTTGTAGGTGTCAAAATGTCTGTCTTTGCAAGTATCCTCGTAAATACAGTAATTTAGGTCTAAAGTGAAAGCAAACAGCTGAGAAAGAAAACATGTGTGTAACAGTATATTGGATCCGGGCAGCTCTTAAAGTGACAGCAGTCCAATATATCTGCTGTCTGTCATTCATTCATACAACAAAAGAGAGAACATCTCTCACTGCTCTTGACTAAATCACTTTTGTAACTTTAATATTAATATTAATATTAATAATTTGGTTTTCAATCCGTTATTTCAGTTAAATGTCACTGGCTACATTTACATGCAACCAAATAATCTGTTTGTAATCGGATTGCCAACTCTATCGGACAGAAAAGCCAAGGATTGAAGGGGATGGTTCATTCCTTTTCTAATACGATTGAGAGTGCATGTAAACACTCGATCGGATTGAAAACCAAAACTGAAAGGACTGCGCATGTGCAATGATGCAGAAATAGTGTAATGACGTGTGATATATGACGCCCGGAACAAGCGGTTCTTCCTTTTGAATAAAGTGTTGTATAAATGTGTGTCCTGTCATTATAAAACTCTCCTTTCACTCGGCAACTGTGAAGTGGAGCAGGACAACCTCCCACCAGTCCTTGTTTCGGATTCTCAGCCACAGGCAACCCGTTTTGAGCGTGGGGAGGGGAATTTTTACTGCGTGATAAATATGAGAAGCACGGCACAGTGGTTTATATTCATCCAGAAATGGATAAATATTAATCCTGCTGTTAAAAACAAATAAAGAAACCGTGTAGGAGAGTGGTTATGTGCAAACAGTGAGAAACTCCATTTTTGTGCAGTGTGCTCGTGTAAAAAAAATATTTATTCAGATTTGAAGCTTGTGACATAAACACGCACATCAACCGAATCACTTTATTTAGCATTCATGTAAAAACTACATTGAGATTCATCAATCGGAATGAATTCAGTCAGATTGAACCAAAAATTGTGCATGTAAACATAGCCAATATGTCATTATATATGTGACAGTTCAGAGACTAGACCACATTTCAATTGCCACATTGACACATCTCTACTGTCACGTGGGATATGCAGTCACACTGTTCTGTCCTACCTACCATGAATACACAATGAGTTGGATACATTTTTTTCAGGCAGCTCTTTGAAGTCATTTCACAACAGACATCAACTGTAATAAAGAGGTTGCAAGACCATTCTTGTCTTGCATTCAGGCTAAGATTTCAAATCGTTGCAGCTCGGCACTAGGTTAATATTCACACACATTCATGATCACGTCCTTTGATGAGCATTGAATGTGATAGTTAACAACCCATAAGGCACTCATTAAATAGACAATTTCCCATTATTCACCACTATAGAATGAGAGTGAAACTGGTTATCAGAGCAGCACAGTGCTAAATGAAGTTAAGCACCTTATTAAGTCATGCTTTTGAACAACTCTCTATGGCTTCTGCTAATTGATCATCTACGTGTCTCCATGGAGAATAATGAGTGCGGCCACCAAAGTTGACAGGCTGTGGAAGAGCACTGTGGAAGTGTATACTCAGAAGTGCACACTACCGAAGTGCACACATTATGAGATGCATTTGATGCGGAACTGAAGTGCCCAGTATGTGACAAACTATGAAATACATGTATACATCAAAAAGGGAATTCCACAAAACTCTTTACTCAGAAATGCACTAGATTACAGGTTACAAGATGTATACACTGTGGAAGTATACACTCAAAATTCAATACTACAGAAGCACACGTTTAGAAGTGTAGTCTATATTATGATGACGTACTATAGGACTTATCTTAAATGCCTCACCTGAAGTGGAATTGAAGACCCAAAAAGTTCACAGTGCCAAAATATACACTCAAAAGTGCACTCAGTTGTAGTGTACACTTTTAACAGTGCATTCTACAAATGTCCACAGGAGGCGCTTGAGAATCTTTTGAGTCTACAATGACAATTTGGACACTCCATTGTCTCGTGGATTTCACAAATGTGTATGAGCAAAGAGCACAAGACATCAAGTCCACATAAAGTATGAACAGAACCAGAGCCAGAAACAAAGTACAACAAAGAAAAGTTTGTATGTCTCCAATCCTCTCACTAACTTAATCATTTGCTCTTTGATAAGAGTCAGATGATGCACTACTCTCATTCTCGGCAATGTTCTTCTCAACGCCTGCATTTCATCATTTCACTACTATACATCACAGTATGCTTTGACTGTGCTTGGCTACAGAGAACTAAATAAACTATGATTCATCATATAATTGAATTTGGTGCTTACTGCACACTTCTCATAAGAGAAAACAGATCACGAAAGGATTCGGTTGGTAAATTTAGCCAAAACTTTAATATTGCATTAGCAATTTCCTGACATTGTATGCACTGTACAATAAATGTTCACTTTCTCACTCAGCTCAGAATATGACATCTGTAATAGACTTTGGGTCATCAGTATACTGTGGAACCAATTTCCAACCAATCACTTCTGTCTAGAAATGTGTACACTCAGAATTGCCTAGATTGGAAAAGTACAGTCCATGTAGCATTTGCTCACTCAAGTCCATGAAGTCCACAGGTGACACTCGAGAGCACACTTTTGAGTCTAAAATTACAATTTGGACACTCCATCGTCTTGTGGATTTAACAAATGTGTGTGAGCAAAGAGCACAAGAAGTCAAGTCCACATGAAGTGTGCCATTTGGAACAGAACCAGAGATCAGAAGCAGCATCACTTTTGTATGATGCTTTTTATGTATATTGTTTATGTTGCTCTACGTGACCTTGTAAATTGCCCCTAGGTGACAAATAGTGTTTGAAATTTGAACATTGCCAGGATCAATGGTACAGAAACTTTGAGACCATATATCACTCCTTCTTCCTTTAAATCTATTGAAAAAGTAAAATACAAATAATCTATCTATCTATCTATCTATCTACAAATACACACACACACACACACATACATGCATAATATTTAAATTAGATACAATATATAATAAATAATGATGTATACATATGTTATATGTTACATGAAAATATAATAGTTATACATAATTATTGCATATACATTTTTTTATACATTTTGGCATACACATATTTTTACATATTTTTATTTAACTTAACTTAATTTATATTTTATATTAATTAATAAATGATCATTATTTTAAATATGTAATCACTGACTAACTACTGTTGATCTTGGTTGACATACTTTATTATATCACACATATTTCATATAATTTAAAAATTACTTTTAATAATGAAAAACAATTATTGAATTGACTATATTAAACAATGGTCTAGTGTACTTCAGTATGCTTAGGTGCAATATATAAATATATAATATATCAATCACCATAGCACCTAAGAGTACACAATACCATTGTCAGCTATTAAACATGGCTTTTTCCACAGAAAGGTATTATTTTCATGGTTAGCATCTGCTGAGTCCTCTGAGGGTCATTCCTAATGGCCGTGGTGTAGCATTCGATGTATATTTTTACCTCTGTACGGGGGTGGTATTGTCATACATAAAACTGGAAACAGCTCCCTGTTGTACAAGCTAGCTAATGTTAACATTAGCTACTTAAGCTACTTATGAAAGGTTCAACGGAAGGACACTGGCTAATAAAGCTGCCTCACACATCAAACTAAGCATACCATGTGTTTTAGTACTTTTTTTGTGTCACATTTATGACAAAACACAAAGTTGCCGATAACCTTAAAAGGTTTCTGATTCTCTGTGTAGCATATACAACATGTGTACATGGACAGACTCCAGAACAACATTTACCTTCAGTCAGCCACACAGCTGAAGGTTTTATTTAGATTTCACAGATGAGGGTTTATTTTCTGACTGTCTTGGGCACAACGGGCTTACGGTTCACAGTTTTTTTATTAATTCATATGGGAAATAAGTGCTGTTTTCTCAACAGATTATGCTTCATTGCATCAGCAATAAACATAAAGTGTGCTTTACATGAATAAAATTCCCAAAACAAATATTAATAAAGAGATAATGTGAGATGAAGTGCGAGACAATCCTAGAAGGGTGGATTGTTCTTATAGGAGAAAAGGAAAACATGTGAAGGGAAACACAAATGACTTGTGGTGAACAAAAGTAAAACTACAACCCGAATTCCAGAAATGTTGGGACGTTTTTTAAATTTGAATAAAATGAAAACTAAAAGACTTTCAAATCACATGAGCCAATATTTTATTCACAATAGAACATAACAAATGTTTAAACTGAGAAATGTTCCACTTTTTTCCACTAAATGAGCTCATTTCAAATTTGATGCCTGCTACAGGTCTCAAAAAAAGTTGGCACGGGGGGCAACAAAGGGCTGAAAAAGCAAGAAATTTTGAAAAGATTCAGCTCAGAGAACATCTAGCAACTAATGAAGTTAATTGACATCAGGTCTGTAACATGATTAGATATAAAAGGGATGTCTTAGAGAGGCAGAGTCTCTCAGAAGTAAAGCAGAGTGGCTCTCCAATCTGTGAAAGAGTGTGTAAAAAGATTGTGGAAACAATGTTCCTCAACATCAAATTGCAAAGGCTTTGCAAATCTCATAATCTACAGTGCATAATATCAAAAGATTCAGAAAAACGTACTCGGTTACTATCGTAACCTCGGTTCCCTGAGATACGGAACGAGTACTGCGTCTTGATAAAGACGCATATGGGAAAAAGCCTTTTTTCTCCTGAACTGAAGTCTTATTCAATCACGCAGTGAAACTGCACGACTATTGGTTCGTGCAGTGGTAAAAAACGAACCAATGGGTCGGCAGCGGAGCTGCACGAACCTATGGCGACGATTCCCGCCAGATCCCGCCAAAATGGGCAAGGCATCTGGCTATATAAGCGGTCGTTTCGCCATAGGATCCTCAGGTTACTTCGACTGAAGCGACGACTGAGTCGTGCAGCTACCTGGCACGGCAAAGTACGCAGTACTCGTTCCGTATCTCAGGGAACCGAGGTTACGATAGTAACCGAGTACGTTCCCTGTCGATACTCCACTCGTACTGCGTCTTGATAAAGACGCATATGGGAACTCAATTCAATCACGCCGTGCTAGGGTAGATGAACGACTGTATATACCTCCATAAGCATTACTGCCCATAGGGAAGTAAGTAGTATACTTCAGGCTAAAGCGAGCTAAACTCATAGAGGTCATGCTCGGCCTGGATGATCGTTCCATATGACTCCTGTATACTCAGTTAACCGGAGTATGCAGGGTGCCAATCAGAGAGCCTGAGCGCATTGCGGTCAAGAAATCTCTGACAGGATTGTTCCCACAGCGTATGTATACAAGCTCATCTAAGCAGAGAGGACTCTGGCCTGTAAGGCCGGTATGTCCAGGTTATAAAACCTAGCAAATGTGGACGGCGTGGCCCAGCCAGCCGCCGCACAAATCTCTGTAATGGACACACCGCTAGACCACGCCCATGACGAGGCGATGCCTCTAGTCGAATGGGCTCATACTCCAATGGGGCATTGCAGGCCCAAAGAAGAGTATGCCAGCATGACAGCATCCACTATCCACTTAGAGAGTCTCTGCTTCGTGACCGGATGCCCTTTGGCGCGGTTACTGAAGCTAACAAAGAGCTGTTCCGTACGCCTAAAGGGGGCGGAACGCTCAAAGTAGATTCTCAGAGCTCTGACAGGGCATAACAAGGATAACTCCCGGTCCTCCTCAGACGGAGGAAGCGCGGAGAGCGTGATGACCTGAGCTCTGAACGGGGTTGAAAGTACCTTAGGTACGTAACCATGCCTTGGTTTCAGGACGACCTTGGAGTCGTTAGGCCCGAATTCCAGGCAGGCAGGGCTAATAGAGAGCGCCTGCAGGTCTCCAACTCGCTTAACCGACGCTAGTGCTAGTAGCAGAGCAGTTTTCAGCAAAAGTGACCGGAGGTTCGTAGACTGTAGCGGCTCAAAGGGAGGGCCTTTCAAGGCCCTCAGTACAGTGGGCAGATCCCATGTAGGGACAGTAAGGGGCCGAGGTGGATTCAACCTCCTGGCTCCCTTCAGAAAACGGACAACTGAGTTGTCTCTGCCTACCGACTGGCCCGCTATAGGGGCATGAAAGGCCGCTATAGCTGCTACGAACACCTTGAGTGTAGAGTGAGAACGTCCTTTATCTAGCAGTTCCTGCAGAAAGGACAGAACCACCGCTAATTCAGAGGTAGAGGGGTTTTCACCACGGTTGAGGCACCAAGTGGAGAAAACAGACCACTTAAGGGCGTAGAGGCGTCTCGTAGACGGGGCTCTAGCCTCAGAAATGGTGTTTAACACTCGCTCTGGGAGGCCGGTAGGCTCCTGTTGAGCGGCCAAAGGTAGAGAGCCCACAGCTCGGGTCGAGGGTGCCATATTGTTCCGTTCGCCTGAGAGAGGAGATCCCGTCTCAGGGGCACGGGCCAGGCTGCTGTCAGTAGCTGAGTCAGCTCTGACAACCAAGGTTGGTTCCTCCACAAGGGGGCCACCAATAGCACCTTGTGACCCTGTTCCCTGACACGCCTGACGACCTGTGGAAGCAGGGCGATCGGGGGGAATGCATAAAGGAGGAGGTTGGGCCAGTCGTGGGCCAACGCGTCCCTGTCCTTCGAATAATAAGTTGGGCAGTGAGAGTTGTCTTTGGAGGCGAAAAGGTCTACTTCTGCCTTGCCAAAGGTCTTCCAGATCTTCTGAACCACCTGCGGATGGAGCATCCACTCCTCTGAGGGGACATTGCTCCGAGATAACATATCCGCTCCTTGGTTCAGTCTGCCCGGCAGGTGTGCTGCCCTCAGCGAGCGCAGGTTGAGCTGAGCCCATTCCAGAAGGCGCTCTGCCAGAATAA
Organism: Schizothorax lantsangensis; assembly: GCA_027422415.1. Lineage (NCBI taxonomy): Eukaryota > Metazoa > Chordata > Actinopteri > Cypriniformes > Cyprinidae > Schizothorax > Schizothorax lantsangensis. The sequence continues at coordinate 24,605,390 of CM049847.1, read as the reverse complement.
AGAGGCGCTTCGAGGAGACACCTCCCTGGTGATTTATATAGGACACCACGGACATGTTGTCTGAGCGAATCAGCACATGGCGTCCTATTAGGTCCAGCAGGAAAAACTGGCAGGCTCGACAAACTGCTAGCATTTCCAAGCAGTTGATGTGGAAGCCCTTCTCCGCCTTCGACCAATGGCCGAAGGTCGGTTTGCCTTCGCACAGCGCCCCCCAAAATGTGTTGGAGGCGTCTGTCGTGACAACTTTCCTGCTGTGGACCAACCCCATGGCCACGCCCTTCTTCATCCATCGTGGGTTCTTCCAGGGGGTCAGGGCTGTCACACAGGCCTGATTCACCCTGATATGCAGGCGTCCGTGACGCCATGCGTTGTGTGGAACCCGTGGTTTCAACCAGCGTTGAAGGGGGCGCATGCGGAGCAGGCCCAGCTGTAACACTGGCGATGCTGCGGCCATGAGGCCCAGCATTCTCTGAAACGCTTTGAGTGGGTGAGCGGTGTCGCTCTTGAAGGTGGCCGCGAGTTTCTGAATGGCCAGAGCGCGTTCTGGCGCTATCACCGCTCTCATGCGAGCTGAGTCCAGAACTGTACCCAGGAACGATACTCGTTGGCTGGGAGACAGTGCGCTTTTAGCGAAATTGACCCTGAGCCCCAGGCGCTCTAAGTGGCTGAGGATGAGGGTTCTGTGTGAAAGTAGTTCCACCTCTGACTGGGCCAGAATGAGCCAGTCGTTGAGGTAGTTGAGAATGCGGATTCCCATCTGTCTCAGAGGGGAAAGAGCCGCGTCCATGCACTTCGTAAAAGTACGGGGGGCCAGAGACAGCCCAAAGGGTAGGACCGCATACTGGTAAGCCACTCCCTCGAAGGCGAATCTCAAGAATCGTCTGTGATGGGGGGCTATCTGGATGTGAAAGTATGTGTCTTTCAGGTCCAGAGAACAGAACCAGTCCCCTGTGCGAATCTGCGAGGGGATCTGCTTCAGCGTGATCATCCTGAACGGCCGTCTCATGAGGGCGTGATTCAGGCGTCTGAGATCGAGGATGGGCCGGAGGCCGCCATCATTCTTGGGGACGAGGAAGTAACGGCTGTAAAAGCCTGACTCGCTCAGAGCTGGCGGGACCATTTCCATGGCTCCTTTTTCCAGCAACGTCATCACCTCTGAGCGTAGAACGCGAGTGTTCTCGCCCTGCACCGAGGTGGAGACCACGCCGCTGAACGCAGGGGTCTTTGAGCGAATTGGAGTGAATAACCTCGTTTTATTATCCCCATAACCCAATCTGACACTCCGGGGATGGCCTGCCAGGCCTCAGCCCGCGTGGCAAGGGGTTGGATAAACTCGAGTGGCCGGCTGCACGGAGGCAGGGCACTCGTGAGGGACGGAAGAGGAAAATTGCTCTCTTTTCGAGAATGTTTGTGTTTTATTTTTTCCACTGTCACAGCGGACGGTTGCATGGGCGCTTGTACGGGCCCTGTAGCAACAAACACAATTCCCTCTGCACCCGGAAGAGAACGGGGTGAAAAGAGGTTTCTTAAGAGAGGCCTTTTGGTGGGCGGTCCGGCCGTGGCGGGACTCGACTCTCTCCTCTTCCTGTCCTGCAGATCAGGAGGACGCCGGAGGCGCAGGGTCCAACGCTATCTTGGGTCGGGGGCCCTGACGCTTCGGAAAGGGGTGGCGTCTGGCTGAGCGTGAACGCCCTCGCGTCTGCTGAGTCTTGGCAGACTGAGGGGCGGAAATGGCAGGTGCAGGCTTCGCGGGCTGCTGAGTCGGCGCAGTCTTAAGGCGACTCTGAGCAGCTGCTGAGCTGGAGCGCTTGGCAGGAAGTGTCGCATAACCTGTGACGCCTTCTGTGCTCCTGTGAAGCGCTCAGCGAATCCTTTCACCGCAGGCCCAAAGAGGCCGCTGGGGGAAATCGGAGCATCAAGGAAGGAGACCTTGTCCGCGTCCTTAATCTCCGTCAGCGTGAGCCACAGGTGGCGCTCGAGCACCACTAGGCCGGCCATAGACCTTCCTATGGCTTGGGCGGTGGTCTGGCTCGCAAAGCCAGGTCTGTTGCACTTCTCAGCTCCCTGAGAGTCGCAGGATCAGGCTCAGACTCGTCTGTGGCAAAGAGGAGCTTGGCCTGATAGACCTGTAGAACCGCCATAGTGTGGAGCGCCGAAGCCGCCTGTCCAGCTGAAGCGTAGGAGCGTCCAGCGAGTGCTGAAGTGGTCCTGCATGACTTGGATGGGTGACTGGCCTTCGCCTTCCAGCCGATGGCAGTGGGTGGGCAGAGATGTGCAGCCACTGACTCATCTAGTTGAGGCATCCTCTCATACCTCTTTTCTTCAGCGCCGTCAATTATGGTGAGGGCGGATGAAGCGGAAGTACGGAGGCGGGCAGAGTAAGGGGAGCGCCAAGATCTCGTGAGCTCGTCGTGAACTTCAGGGAAGAACGGCGAGGGTCGTTGCTGAGGGGCCTGACGGCGCCCCGGCAGGAACCACTCATCCAGACGGCTGCGAGAGGGCTCCTCTGGTGGAGACCACTCCAAACCCAGCTCTTTAACCGCTTTTGAGAGGACACGGAAAAGTTCGGCATCCATCCCGGCTTTGGCGGCGCTGGGCGCGAGCAAACGTGAGGGGGCGGGGTCAGTTATCGAGCCCGACAGCTCCTCAGCATCTGAAGCTGCCAGTGACATGCTGTCATCGGCCAGCTCATCGTCACTTCCCCCGAACGAGACCAGATCCCTCGCGCTTGCAGAGGGATGCTGGTCAGGTTGGAAAAAAAGGACGGGAGAAACCTCTCTGTGTGGCGAGAGTGAGACACGCGGGATCTGAGCCGGCGTGAGCTCGCTCTCAACCGGGCGCTGAGATCCTCTGCCCCGCTGTTTTTTCCTCACAGGTCCCTGGGAGGAAGAAAATGGGAGGGCGCGAGGGGCGGGGTCACTCTCTGAAAAGAAAGCGATCCGCGAGCGCAGAGAGGCGAGACTGATGCTCTCGCAGTGAGAACAATCAGAGCCAGCGAGCGCGGCATCTGCATGGGATTTCCCCAAGCAGGAAACACACTCGCTGTGACCGTCATCGGCGTGCAGGGGAGGCGTGTCAACGGCGAGTAGGCTTCTGGGTCAGTGTAGACGAAGTCGTCGTCGCTGAAGGAGGATCCTATGGCGAAACGACCGCTTATATAGCAGATGCCTTGCCCATTTTGGCGGGATCTGGCGGGAATCGTCGCCATAGGTTCGTACAGCTCCGCTGCCGACCCATTGGTTCGTTTTTTACCACTGCACGAACCAATAGTCGTGCAGTTTCACTGCGTGATTGAATAAGACTTCAGTTCAAGAGAAAAAAGGCTTTTTCCCATATGCGTCTTTATCAAGACGCAGTACGAGTGGAGTATCGACAGGGAACTGGAAAAATCTCTGTGCGTAAGGCACAAGGCCGAAGACCTTTGTTGGATGTCCGTGGTCTTCGGGCCCTCAGACGACACTGCATCACTCATCGGCATGATTCTGTCATTGACATTACTAAATGGGCCCAGGAATACTTCCAGAAACCACTGTCGGTAAACACAATCCGCCGTGCCATCTGCAGATGCCAACTAAAGCTCTATCATGCAAAAAGGAAGCCATATGTGAACATGGTCCAGAAGCGCTGTCATGTCCTGTGGGCCAAGGATCATTTAAAATGGGCTGTTTCAAAGTGGAAATGTGTTCTATGGTCAGACGAGTCCAATTTTTTTTGAGACCTGTAGCAGGCATCAAATTTGAAATGAGCTCATTTTGTGCATAAAATTGTAAAATTTCTCAGTTTAAACATTTGTTACGTTATCTATGTTCTATTGTGAATAAAATATTGGCTCATGTGATTTGAAAGTCTTTTAGTTTTAATTTTATTCAAATTTAAAAAACGTCCCAACATTTCCGGAATTCGGGTTGTAAATTATCCTTTCAATTAAAAAGTGTTTGTCAATTGATTCCGTAGCAAGTAACATTTTAACGCTATGCTAAGCTAATAAGCCAAGCTGTTTCCCGCCTCTTGTGTTCGTGCGTGTTCTGCGTTCGCGAATCAGTCTGAATGAACAATATAATGGTGTTAGTGGGAAGATTAATTTAATAAAGTAAGTAAACAACTCACACACTTAAATATAACCACTTTGTTATGTCAAAATAAGACTTGAAATGTCTTGATGACATTTCAAAACATGTCTGAGGGAGTTTTTAGTGAGTAATCAGCTTGGTGAAATTTAAAGTAAATCTCCATGTCTGTGACCATTATTTACCGAACTTTGATGAAAAAAAAAGATAAAAGATAAAAAAAACTTTGCCTCTTCATTTCAGAACACCACCGCACACCATATGCTTGTTCATTGGAGTTAATTTATACATTTTATAGATTTTTTCAGCAGATAAACAATAAAATACATTGACAGCCAATCAGAATCCAACCGGATTTTGAAAAGCCCAAGCATTTAAAGTGGCAGCAAATTTCTAGAATGTCTCCTTATTAACCATCCTCAGATTCACAGCCCTGTGTCATCCAAAGACCAGGAAAGCAAACTATCAGATAGCAGGTGTCAGGTGTATGAACATCTAAATCTGGAGTCTAATGAGAGAATTATACATTTAAAAATATCAACAGGAAAGTCTAGATCTGAGGTGATGATATTTGCCTAACAGGTATATTTTTGTGTTTCTGTCTGTCAGGTGTTATCGGTGTTCCTGGTTCCGCTCAACATCGTGATGTCTGTCAGCCATCGGTGATGGACGATAGCATCGTCTATCGACCCAACCCTAGCGTTAACTGTTTTCTTTTCCCCCTTCTCGCTAAATTTAGCGAGAGCCCACTTTGTAGCTGTACAGGTTATTAGTTCGCCCAAGGGCAAAGAGAGGTTGAGGTGCATCCAAACCGGGAGGTGGGCGTCAGGGGCGCAAGCAGGAGGCGATAAGAGGGGGACGGCAGGTGTCTGATCTCCCCTGAGACTCTGCCTCAACAGTAATTATCTTCATCAGCACTCTGGAGACACCACCAGTTAAATACCAACACACACACAAACGCACAGCTTTCTACACCCACAAACACACATGCTGTTGAAAGCTCAAAAAACATGCATATTATACATACAAATAGAGTTAAATGAAATGGATGCACTGATGTACTTGCATAAAAACAAATAAACAAACAAATAATAGTAAATAAGTAAGTAATGGAGTAAATAAATCATGTCTATGGATGCATAAAAAAACTCATGCTTTGGTAAATCGTAATCGTTTATCTAAACTTAATTATGACTTATAATTGTTTTTATATCATACATTTTGACTTTTTAATCTCATGACTGATTTTTTTCTTAATCCCATTTTATGTCATAATTATGACTTATCTAAATCAAAGCATGATTTTTTTTTCTTATCTAGTGGAAATAGGCTTCCATATTATAATGTGACTGACTTCTTATATGTGTGATATTCAAAATGTTTAAACATCAATTGACAGCAAAATGCAAATAATATATACCCTTATCCACCTTATTTTTCAACGTGGAAGTAAGCTGTTTTCTGTGAACGTGTGAGACTTCTGGTTCTTTAGCCACTGTAGGGAAATAGCGAGAGGAATATCAAAGTGCAGTAAACTGTAAAACTGTTTGAACTACAAAAAAACAAGGTGGATAAAGTCACAGGAGAACAATAAAAGCTTAGTGTCACCTACTTAAAACCCTATTTCTGAACTTGTTCCATGAATAGTCGAGTCAATATTTTCAAATTCAGAGAATAAAATGCTATTCCAAAACGGTCTGACTTTTGGTCAGAGTTTCACTTTTGGCAAGAAGTGACAACCATGACATTCTGCAGTAATTGTTAAATGTCAAAGAATGGCATACAAATTAAATTATCTATTTCCTCTCAAATCATTCTGGATTAAAACTGTTCCAACTACTCAAATAAGCGCTACAATTTTATCAACTGCTCACCATGCATCAATTCAACAGAGTCACTGTAAAAACAAGTGTTAATAGTTTTAAGAGAATGTTAATTACTTTAATGTCTCAGGTAATTAATTAAACTGTGTTTTAATATGCCGTGTGAAGTTAAAATGAGTTAAACTTTTAAAGCCATGTTTCAGCACACCACATTCTCTTTCAGGTCGGTTACACACGCTGTGATGGTTCCTTGCACTACCAATGTTGTTGAGGTAAGTCTGTCTCCCTCTAACCAACCAGGCCATAGGATACCACCAAAATGCCACCATATATATCACAAAGGTTAAAATAAGGTGCTTGTTTTAACAATGTTTATATTCTTGTAATTTTTTTCTATATTATCTATGATCAATGGAAAAAAGTAAAAATAATAATCACCATCCTCAAAAAGTACTGTAAAAGTAAATAAAAAAATACTAATATAACCATTTAATGTCTCTTCTGGTCTTATTTTCTGGTCTTCTTTTTAGGCTGCTTCCCAAACTGAAAAAGATTAATAAATAAATAAAAAGACTTGCTTTTGTTATGCACCATGTTCAGTTTGTACCTAGCACAAGCAGTTCTGCTACTCTTTTACCACGACCTGAAGAAAAAAAAAAAAAAAGTAATTTATGTATGATGGCCTTAAGAATTGTGAAATTATATTGGGAAGGAGATTTTTCAGATCAACAACTAGCTCAACAAACAAGATAGATTACAGTCTCCTCATAAAAGTTGGGAAATGCATAAAGAGTCTTAAACCTTGACTGAATGATTCAGAGAGTCGAGACTCTGTTAACAATCCATCAGTTTTAGCCTACTAAGCAAAGATGCAGTCAATGATTTCAGAAGCAACCGATGAGAAAGCAGACAGTGGAGTTCAAGTGATTAAACACAGTTTGGCCTTCCAATTAACAGCCTTAAAGGGATAGTTCACCTATTCTGCCATCATTTGTCGTTTCAAACCTGTGACACTATTTTTCTTCTGTGGAATGCAAAATATATTTTTTTGTTGTCCATACAGTAGAGGTCATTGGGTCCAAAGGACAAAAACAGTACTTCAAAATATCTTCTTTTGTGTTATATAGAAGAACTAAGTGATACAGGTTTGGAATTACATTACGGTGAGTAAATGACAACAGAATTTTCTTTTATGGGTATAATAACACCTTAAGCTTTGTCCCGTAGGCACCACTCCACACTACTTGGAGAACATCTGAGCCGCATAAATGTGGACTAACCCCACAATCCTAAAACGACCTTATTCTCACCTGACCTAAACAGAAACATTTGCATTCTTTTCAAGTTGGTATCCTTTATTAGCATTGAAAGAAACAGCTTCTCTAGATCCTCTGGGAGGCCAGATGTCTCTTAAGGACATGGTGGCCCACAGCAGATCTTGACTTATCGTTGTTCTCTCACAAAGGTGAAAGGACGAAGAAAAGCTGTGGCAGCAGTTGCATCAAATTCCACAAGATAGCAGATGCTCTGTAAGGCCCCCACATCAACTTTAAAAAGTTAGGCATAGAGTTATGGTTGTAGAGCCTTTTCTTCATCATTTATTTGATAAAAGTAATGACGTGTATGGTATGAAGTCATAGATTTGATGTTATTTGCTGCTATTTTTTTTTTAAATTATATATGAAATTACATTTGTGCATTTGGCACACTTTGTCTTGGTGTGTTTTCCTTGTGCATGAGGATCACAGATCTATGTATATTCAGATTCGAGGGTGCAGTACTCCAATGGAAAGAACAGGCCACTGCACTGCAGTGATGACGAGGTCTATGCTAATCCAGCTGGATATATGAAGGTAATACGCACACACTTCAAACGGAGGGGGAAAAACACTCTAAGGTGCTAGAGAGGGTCTGCTGCTCTTGAATGTAATGGACTCCTGGCGCAGTCATTGCTCTTATAACCCTATTCTGATACCTGCACTGCTTCTCATTAAATGTGACAGATAAGAAAAAATAGCATTTTGAATTGTGTTTGGGTGGTGTGTGTGTAAACGGTAAGTAAACAGTGGGTTTGAAATGCCACCATATGTTAATGACAACCAACTGCAAACAACATTTGCAATATTTAACTTCAATAACGTAACATTTACAAGTTAAACAAGATGTTTAGTGTGAAAAATAAATGTAGGACGAGTCTTTTATGCATCTGGATCGGGATCATGAAAAGTATGCTATGATAAGAGACGCACTGCAGCGATATAGACATTTTGGCTGATACAGAGAACCAGTAGTTATGAAATTACGATACATTGTGAATCACCAAATTATTATTTAATATTTTGGGATGCATATTCCAAATATTAAAATTCTAGTTGATACAGATGTGCCAGTACTTATTGGCCAAGAACCAAGAAATGGCAGATATTACAATTCTAAACTGTTTTGTCTAAATAAATTAAAAACAAAACACTAAAACTAAAATCAAATTTTAAAGAAAAAGTTCAGCCACAAAATTAAAATTTGCTGAAATGCACTCACCCTCAAGCCATCTAAGATATAGAGTTGAACAGATTTGGGGAAATTTAGCATTACAGCACTTTCTCACCATGGATCTTCTGCAGTGAATGGGTGCCATCAGAATAAGAATCCAAACAGCTGATAAAAACATCACAATAATCCAAAACATGACTCCAGCGGTTAACGTCTTATGAAGTGAAAAGCTGTGTGTTTGTAATGAGAAAATTATTAGTTAAAACACCTTAAAAACACAGTTTTTCACTTTAAAAGATGTTAACTTGATGTTAATGTTGTCTGTTTGGACTCTCATTTTGACAGCACCCATTCACTGCAAAATTAATATTTTGCATCCCTATTAATATTTCATTTTCCCCACCTGCTTGAACTTGGTTACATCAAAAGTAAAACTGTTTCAGATGTAGAAAAAGTTGATTAGTTTGATTTAAAAAAAACAATGTTTTATTTTCTTTAGAATAACATGCATTAATGAATCATAATCAACATAATAAGACTGAACATGGATTATAGAAGTTAATATGATCCATTATGATTTAATGTCATCTTTAACTAACATTATTAGTTTGCCTGACCATATGCACCATTACCAGAGTGCAACAAACTGAAAGCAAGCAGCTGCTTAGAGATCCGATCTCATTGCTTCTTGCCAGGCAGACGTGAAGTGTTAGAGTAACTCAGGAGGACATGTTTAAGCATCTAGCTGATGGATGAGACACAATCACTATGCAAAAGAAAACAAGATGGAAATAAATCAACATTCGTCCTTACAAAACCACAAGAGAGAATCAAACGTAATCACTCATCCGCTAAACATGAAATCTGCTTTTTCACGGATTTTACAAACTGATACAAATATTACAGAATTACTCAATGTGCCAAAGACCCAGACAGTGCAGGCAAGTCAATGGAGACTACATTTAGTACACTAGTCTGCCCTCAACATTAGCATGACTTGTACATTAGGCTGCTCCATCAGTCAGACAGAGAGATTGGAAATCTTAAGTCGATGAAGGATTGATTCCTAAAAGAGTTCTTGCGGGAAGACAAAAATAAAATAAAATTAAGCAACACAACTGCTGTCCTCACTGGGGAAAATGGGTTTTACATTTGCATATTCATGAGGGGGTATTTACAAATCTGTATTGACCAATCCAATTCTTTCGAGAGAAGGAAGAGGAGCTTAAAAGCTCAAACAAGGAGATTTTCTGAGGACAGGCTTATGAGAGATTTTCTTGAGGTCTTTCAGAGGGCAATGCTGTTTCATTGTGCATAATAAAAAAACATTAAACCAGAGAGATTATTTTTCACGCACTTCTGTGCAAAAAAATTAATATAGTTTGTATAATCACCCCATAATTTTCATTCAAAACATACTGTATTCCCATCTTCCATTCCCATATATCAAACCCTCTTTTTCCCAGGGTAAAGGAAACTTAGTTCATATCAGATAAACATCAGTGAACAGTAAATATCTGTGCTGTTGCTAACTAAAATTAATACTATTAAAAATAATAAATTAAACAATAATTTCAAAAGCACATAAAATAACTAATAAAATAAAAGCACATAATACAATAAATAATAAATAACGGAAAATATAAAAACACAAAGGTAATTTGAAATAACAATGCTAAAATAACACTGATAAATATCACAAAAGACATCATTCATGTTTCCTGAAAATTCAACTCGAATTCTACTTTATGATAATTTAGTGACTTTAAAAACAGAATAGAACTTTATATTTTAAGTTTCAAAATTATTCATAACATGAATGAGAAACCTGCACAAAAAAAGTACAAATATACATTAAAATGCTTCAAATGAGCTCTACCTGCATCTCTAGCTCTACCTGTCTCTTACACATTTCTAGTCACACAGCAAACCACATGGATCTGTTGCATTATATGTTAATTCTTTCCCTAATTATCAGCATCTAATATTTTGAATCTTAAGAATCTTTAAAAACAGAAAGGAAGTTTGTATTTTCAGGTTTTAGGATTTTTCATAACATGGAAAAGTATAAATATACAATAAAAAGTTTAAATGTTTCACTTCAGTCACAAAAGGAATTAAAAAACTATAAGTTGGTAGAAATAATATAATATCATAATATAATGAGGTTCCTACCTGTTACACATCTCTAGTCACCTACTCTGTTATATGTTAATTCTTTCCCTAATTATCAGCATCTGATGCTTCGACAAACAGTGTTTAAGGAGCGGCCCAGTCGACTGTATCAGATCCTTCATAGCACAGTCACAGGCCAGCAGTCTCCAGGGGTTAAAATCCTCATTACTAGTCATAGCTCTGCCCTAAACCCTTTGAAATGACTCTTCCTAATTAGCACCTCCAAATGGCCTCACATTTAATTAACTTGTGGAATCCTTGAGGGGCGTTTTGATTTAAGAAATTAACACATTTTCCCAATCCTGATAACCTGTAACTAATTGGTTTACTTTATTCAGAAATGATAGCTGCCATTTATCATGAATAATACAATACCAAAGTTAAAACAATGGAGCTAATAAAGTGCTGTTGATAATTCAGGGCTCATTACTGTAAGACAATCTGAGATACTTAAAAGATTTAATAAGTTGTATTTACACAGTTTTAGCATTTGCACAAGCTAATTAGAGATCAAATTTGGAACATCAATATTCCTTCGAAGTCACAATGTTGGATAACGAAGCAACGAGTTAATTAGCTTGTGCTGGGGAAAAACCAAATGAAGTCATTTGTGACCTCTGAATGCTCTCAGCTCTTATTCATAGACTGATTTTAACGTATGACTTCCGTTCAGCAAGGTCAGGTGGGCACTGGATGAGCAGCAGCCTTTGACAAGTTGACACGAGAGCTCCGTTAGGCCGTGACGTGTGTGTTAGTAGAGTTGAGTTATGGGGAGTCAGCAGAGCATGCAAGGATTTAGATCGCAGAGATTTGCATCATGGGATACGCTTTTGCCTTAATCTCCTAAAGACAGACACGGGCTGAAGGTGAAGGCAACTCTCTGCAGATATGAATTTAGCAATTAGCATAGTTAATAAGGAACATCATTCAGAGGAGAGAGGTCTGGAGGAGTGAGGTCAAGTCTGAACAAATGGAAGATTTCATAAAAATTAGATTTCACTCATATACCAGCTTCACCTTGGTTCTAATCATGCTTTTTCATCTCTGGAACATGCTCTTTTTTAAGCAATTACAATAAACTTTCAAAGAACTGCAAATTTCAAGCTTCATAGAGGATGCAGAAGTTCTACAAGCACACTGTTGGTCAAAAGTTATGAATAAAATAGATTTTTTTTAATAATAATACATACATATATATATATATATATATACACTCCCCTCCAACAGTATTGGAACAGTGAGGCCAATTCCTTTATTTTTGCTGTAGACTGAAAACATTTGGGTTTGACATCAAAAGATGAATATGAGACAAGAGATCAGCATTTCAGCTTTTATTTCCAGGTATTCATATCTGGATCTGATAAACAACTTGGAGGATAGCACCTTTTGTTTGAACCCACCCATTTTTCATGTGAGCAAAAGTATTGGAACAGACAGAATTAACAAGACTTAATATTTAGTTGCAAATTTTTTGCTTTCAATAACTGCATCAAGCCTGTGACTCATTGACATCACCAAAGTTTTGCATTCTTCTTATATATATATATATATATACATACATGAAATACAGTATTATTACAATTTAAAATAACTGTTTTCCATTTTAGTATATTTAAAAGTTTAAAATTTTCAGCATCATTACTCCAGTAATCAGTGTCACATGGTCCTTCAGAAATCATTCTAATATGCTGATTTGCTGTTTAAGATTTTTTTTATTATTATTATTATCAACATTGAAAGCTGCTTTGCTGCTTAATATTTTTGTGGACACCGTGATCCCCCAAAACTTTGAATGGTAAAGTAAGATTAAAAAAAGGGGAAAGCAAAGAAAGAAATACTTTTATTTAGCAAGAACACATTAAATTGATCAAAAGTGACATTTAAAATATTACAAAAGACTTCAGTTTCAAATAGATGGTATTCATTGAACTTCATATGGATTATCTTAGCAAAAATGTTTTCAACACTGATAATTATGATAACAACCATTATTAATATCTGAGCACCAAATTAGCATATTAAAATGATTTCTGAAGGATCATGTGCCACAGTTTTGTGTGAGAACCAAGCTGAAATTAAAAATGATTTACTGATAAATCAAGAAATTCGCTCATGGGAGACCTGCACTGAACCTTTTTTTTTACTTTTCAGTGCATTTCTGCTGATTTGGTAACTAAAAATTGTTTAAATTATTCATGAATCTGACTAATCTGGTTGGCAAGATCAACTCAGTCAATGATCCAATCGCAGTAGTTCCTTGAATAACAACATAACTTTCAATCTGTTTTTTACACAAATAATACTTTTATGATACCTTTATGGTGGTTGCTAGACCTTTTTGAAGCTTGAATATTCCCATTGTTACCATTCATTGTAATTGCATGAACAAGAGCAACCTGCACAGTTTAAGAATTTCTCCTTTTGTGTTCAATGAAAGAAGAAAGTGTTACAAGTTTGGAACAACATAAGAGTTATAGTAATAATGACATAACTGTAATATTTAGTGAACTGTTCCTTTAATAAGAAATGTTTAAAATGCTCTTCAGCTTTTAACAATGAGCCTTTAGACATCAACGGGAACACAAACTAATCGAATAAATATCTAGATAGATTTTCAAAGTTTTTCACAACTGTCATTGGCACAGCAGTTACGGTATAACAACTTTTAATTTGCTCTAACACTAAATACCGCTTCATCACAATCATCATTACAGAAAAATTATCCCAAATGGACCGGAATAAAAATCCCACAGGAGCATTCAAAAGAGACACCCCTCCTTCAAAAGACTGCCGACAGAACTCTAAATGATTGCCGCCTTCCTAAATTATTGAAAAAGCCTAAACAGCCCTCATGAGCAACAGAAATGGCTATTAACCTTGGCGAAACGATATTCAAATCCGGTTACAGCAAACTTGCTCTACTGTATCCCTGGCGGCCAGGAAATGTAAATGTGTTCTCGCTGTGGACAGATGGGAGAGACGCCTGCTGTTTGAAGTTCTTACACCAGAGGAGTCGCACCCTCCCACCCCTCGTTTAAAATATTCAGCACGCAGCCTCATCCAGCAGACTCCCCTGGTCCTGTTTCGACACTCCAGTCGAGCTTTTCAAGCTGCTGCAGCGTTGTGAGGCGAATTAGCTTTGACGTCTTCAATCTTTGTGTAAAGATTTTTCACCACCCTAAAGAACGAACACAGCAGTAAATGTTCCTTTAAGTTTGGAGATGCGGCCGTGGGTTGTGCTGGGGAAAACAGCTCTGGGATTATCTCTAGGTCCAGACAGGAATTTCTGAGGCGGCATTGGCGTTATCAGCCATCGCCTGTCTAAAATCCATTTCTCTTTTTTTGGGCATTGTCATTGACAAGCCATCTCTAATTTTCGAGCTGTCATAAAAGATGGGAGTGAATTGCCGTGATACATACCTGCCAGACACGGCTCCTGAGCTCCGCTACAGCGGACTGGCATCTGGCTAATCACTGCCTCTTATCTCTAGGCTTGAGTGTGCAGTTTTGTGCATTATGAATAAGGGCTGGGTATTGATACACATTTCCCAATTCATTCTGATTCTGATTGACCAGTTGACCAAATTCTGTATAATTTGGGTATATTTCATGCCTACTTTGATTACCAATGAAAAGTATGTAAAAGTAATTGGGTCATTCCGTGTCAAATCAACCAAATTTCAAAAACTTATTTTGATTGTCAATATTTTTTCTGAAGAAATATAAACGTGTATAGTGATGAAGGCCAAAATATTAAATGTGATCAATGTATATTTGCCGAGTAATCCACTGTTTTGTAGAGAGGGGTCAAAATGAAAATTTTCACCTGAGATTCAGAGCTAAATTACAGGGGGGTAAAAATGACTTCAGAAAGATAACAGCATCATTATGTTATTTTTACACAGAGATTGGTAAGTCTGTTAGTAAAATCGGTTGACTTTAGCAATCTTTGTTGCATTATGTGCCAATGGTGACTGTTCAAAAATGGGGAAAAGGCACTTTTCAAGTTTTTTTCAGTTTTTTTCTCATCAGTAAAGCCGGTTCCGTGATTAGCAGTAAATCTCCATCACCTGTTTTCAAACGCAACGGCAGTTAATACACAGAGCCGTAGTTCACTGACAAGCTACGCGATATCGCGTTCATAATCGCAGATGAATCGAATTCGATTATGAACGCGAAATTGCCTAACTTGTCAGTGAACTACGGCTCTGTGTATTAACTGCCGCTCAATTTGAAAACAGGTGATGGCGATTTAGTGCCAATCACGGAACCGGCTTTACTGACGAGATGCGCATGAGAATCGAATTCGATTAATTGCACAGCCCTACTTTGAGTCACAAAAAAAAAAAAAAAAAAAAAAAAAAAAAACCTTCATGAACTAGTGTATAGTTATGCTATTTGTTATTGCATGCTGTCTGTGAGGAAGCCTCAAAAGAGACATTTTCTTGTAATTATTTTGCAGCACACATTCATTTTTTTTCTAATAACATGCAATTCTGATTGCAAACTGTACTGTATATTTGCTGACACTGAAAAGTGGTAACACTGGCATAGAGTAAACGATAGATCCTGGGATATCAGCAAGCGATATTGTGATCGTTAAAGCGAAGATCACGATTAATCAGAAAATTTATATTTTACCCAGCACTAGTGCAAACGACAAAGTATGCAGTCACCGATTAATAAAAACAGCTCATTGATCATTGTCAGGAACTGGCTGACAGCCAGACTCCTAAGGAGATGGTGAAACATGGATTTGATCCAAACATGAAAAGTCCAAACTGAGAGAAAAATGGAAAAAGCTGCTCTAATCTGCATCTTATTAGTGACTGTATCAAATGTTGATATTAGTGCTTTTCAAATTTAACACTGGCCCTCATACACAATCTGTATGTCCTTATCTTTACAAATAGCTGATATAAACCTATGCATTAAAGTCTATTACCATAAAAATGTCACTTCTCTCTGATACCAAACAAGATTTAAATAAGTCATTTCATTAAAAATAATATAACTGCACTTGGCACTATGTGCTTTCTCATTAGAGCAGGACCTCTCTCAGATGGATGAGGTTTGTGCCCTGTTGCAGCGGGTTGCATCTCATTATACGACAGAAATGAAAATATATGCTAGCTAAGCACTCTGCATGCACTACTAAACCACATCTTATGGCAGCAGAGTGGACTGCACAGAGTAATGAAGTGATGCCTTATACACTAAAATTGCTGTTGATCCAATGTCATTTTCCAGCACAGAACCTCTCTATATAACTTTGAAACTCCAGCTCAGGGACAAAATAATAATATTAAGGTCAAAAAAGTACCAGATATTAGAAACTGGGTGTATTTAATGATTTAGTCATTTAATTAAAAATGAATTTAAACTGAAAAGCAGACTTTCATGATGACATCAATGCTGCATTCTGGGAGCTGAATCAATAAATCGACTGAATCAAGTTGCAAAATCAGGTCAGTCTGTGCGTACTAAAGTCACTGGAAAGATGCTTAGGCAGAACGTCCAACGTTTAAAGTCCTTGTTCTGTGTACAAACCGGCGTAAAGATTTATGAGTTGCAGTGCCTTTTTTGTGAAGCAATTTCATAATAAAATTGTTTTAAGATGATATTGATGTCTGAAGGAAGCAGACGTGACATCTGTGGTGTTCAAAGGGGTTTATTGTGAATCCAATAATGCGTAAACAGAATTTTGCTATTAAATTATGACTGCTGTTATTTATCAGATGCCTGTAGATTGGTGATATTTTAGTATGAACGCATTACAACACACCTGATAATTTAGGTTCGGATAAACTAAATCATTTCTAGGGCCCTATAAAACAGCTCTTTACAGGTAGAAAATATTTTTGCATGCCTTATTCCACTGATTCCAATGTAGTTTTAAGACAAAAACATCCATTCTTTAAGAAAGTTCACCCAAAAATTAAAATTTGCTAAAAACGTACCCTCAATCCATCCAAGCTGTAGATGAGTTTGTTTCTTTATCAAAGAACATGTGTAGAAATTTAGCATTACATCACTTGCGCACCAACAGATCCTCTGCTGTGAATGGGTGCCGTCAGAATAAGATTTTAAAAAGCTTATAAAAACGTCACAACAGATGTGATGTTTTCAAAATGTATTTGATGGAAAACAAACTCATCTAGGCTACATCTTGGATGGACTGAGGACATTTTTGGGTGAACTATCTCTTTGGACTGAGGGTTGGTAAGTTTTCAGCAAAGTTCATTTTTGGGTGAACTGTTCCTTTAAAGACTGCAGGCCTCTGTCCTCTGACAACCAACATATTTGTTTTATGTGCCAACAGCCACTGAACTATTTAGGGATATCAGTCAGGATTAAAACAGAATGGAAGGCACAGCGCAGATCTATTCAATGACCTACTTGAAACTTTTCCTCCGAGTTTTGTTCTATGATGTCAAAATATAGCCTCTGACTTTCCATAAGTCTGAATTTCCATTGAAACCGCACCGTTGATCTACTTTGTCCTGGTTTACGGTTTATATGTGCACAAGAATCTTTCAGTACGCATGTCAAATGACACCCAAAATAAGGAAACTTTCTTCATGTTGCAAGACCAAAAGATGAACACAAGACAATCGCCCAAAAATACAAGAATTATGACAGCAGGGAAATCTGCGTATACGGTACACCTAAGATAAATATTAAAAATAACCTTTAAACCTTTGCTGTAGACTGACAGCAAATTGCTATAAGCCAGCTCAGCAGAAAAAGTTTCATCACTGACGGGTCAAAGGCTGATATAGATGGACGTGATTCTGGCCTATTGCTCACTGACTGCATGAATAGAGGACAAACCTGAAGGTGAAACGGTCATTTCTAGCCTTATGAAAAAAGAGCAAAAAAGCCCTCAAAACACTCAAACATTATTAAAAAGTATCACCTTCAGGAATCAGTATTCCGGGAAACACATATAGCAGAACACACAGCCTAATGTTTAAACTAATATTATCTTATGAGACTCAGCTTCTTGGTTAGAATCTTTAGAACAACATTTTCAGACTAGAAAATTTAGAAAAGAACATTTAGAAAAAAGGTATTTAAGAATAGAATATCTAGAACAAAATTATAATCTTTAGAAACTTTTGAACAGAACCTCTAATTAATTGCAAATCATCAGACCGCATTTGCAGATCATGCAATGTGTTTTATTAACATATTTATATGCAGTTATCAAGCACCTTGTATAACTTACAGTTTGAACAGTAAATGAATAATTCTCCGAAGCAGAACAGAGACCGTCTATGTGTCATTCTATTAAAGCATATGTTCAAATCGCTAGTTAAATGAACAAGTAACGCCAGGTTAAATGATTATGTGTAACGTTACATGTATTCATAATGTGCAGAATAAATCATCATTATCAGGCGCTGTAAACATACAGACAGCAGCTGCGTCACGCAATGCTACGTTCTTCTGCATGTCACAACACGCACTGGAGGATAAACATACAGATCTGCGACCTGTTACCTGGTTTCGGCTCACAAGCAGTTGTTTAGTGCTCGCTGCTCGGAGTCCTCTCACAGCCGCCTGACATGCCATGGATGCCGCCATTTTGAACCGGAAGTAAGTCCTGTAGCGAGGACACGTGTGTGAGGAGTGATAGTGAGCGTTGGCTGACTTTTGCAGTGTTGAATTACAGGTCTTGTTTACACTGCAACATTATCTCATTTACCTCCCTAGCCAGTAGGACGAAAGTTCATTTGCACACAAATATCTGGTTGTATACAAATCTATATGAATGTACATACTATAGGCTGTATGAATGTATTCTTAAAGTATTATCGTACATTCTTATATATACATCTATAAAGTGCAGATAATTACATAGCCTAAATCTAGATAATTACATAAATATGATAATTTACATAACTATTTTTATGGAAGTATATTTAAATAACTGTTGAATTGTATGCCCTAATATAATAAAATGTATTATAATAGTAAAATACATCCCCTCCCATAAAAGGGCAGCCTATAAAAATCGGTCATTAATGCTAAAATTAATAAAATAATATTTTGTCATAATTTTTGTATTTACTAATTATCGCAAAAATACTTTTTCTTTTCTGTTATTGCCAAAAGTCAACAATTTGCAAATTGCAAGTTGCAAATTGCTAATTTTTAATAGCTGTTGAATAATGGAACGTTTTCTTAATATAATAAATTGTATTTTTAAAAAATCTAATCTATTTTGCTTAGTATATTATTGTCAAAAGTGTGCTCTTTCAGGTTTTTTTTATTAATTTATTATAAACAAAGATAGAATCTAGATATATTTGCTTTTTATTTATGTAATCTTGAGTACCTTTGAATACTATTCAGTCTTGTGTCTTTTTGTGTGTTTAGGTTATTTGCATGCTATTTAATCAAATGATCTTTCAAACAATACAGCAGATAAAGAAGTTCAACACAAAAGCAGGATCATTTTGTGGATGCCATGATGTTTGATGGGTTGGATAGGCTGCATATCAGGTTCCCAATCTTGGTGGCGTGTTTCTTTAGCTTTGATCAAAGGGAGGAGGTTTGATTCTCTCTCACACATACACAGAACCTATCTATCTTTTCTCACTCTCTTCTCAACTCTCTAAAAAGCACTCATTACTCTCTGACATTGTGAAAAGGGCAGGAAGGGCAAAATGATCATAAAAAGCTGTGATTATGACAGAGAGACATTTGCTTCAAACTGATGTGTGTCAGCAGAAACCCATTCAGAGAGGATGATGAACCACTCCTGGAGAACATGCGAGCGTCTCTCTCCTTCCCTCATTTTTTTTTTTTTTTCACAATATGGTCACATAAACAAGCTTCTGCCCCTTCAATACATTCAAACCAAAACATGCAGATCAGCACATATTGACATTTTGCAATGGCAGAAGAGCCACTATTGCCTTTTTTATTCTGTTATATATTTATTTCAACCCAACCTTATTGGAAAAACGTGCCTGCGGCAACATTAATGCAAACACATTAGGTTGCTTCTTGCACGTTTCTCGACACTTTTAAAATGTCCACTGAGTGATGCTAAATGTGTGTATTTATCGTACGTTTTATCCGAAGCAGATTAACGTGAATCTTGCAGTGTTTTATTACACTGGTTGTTGTAAATAAAATGGCAGTTAAATGTCCAGTGAATGCTGCAAAAAGGTGAATTCTGTATTGCATTTAAAAATAACGTACCACCTACACTAAACCTTACCCTAAACATAACCGAAAGCGTTAGCATGGGACAAAGAAATGTGAGATTTTAGCTCGCTTTTTTTTACTTGTGTTTAACTAGACTTATACTCGAGTGTTTCGCATCGCAAATGCCATACTATACCAGGTGGGCTACCGAGCAAGTTTACTACACCAGAAAAGCAGTACATATGCAGCTGGTTATGTGATGCGTAAATCAAAATGTATTAGTTTATAAATGTTAAAACAGTTTTAGCATCACAAAATGGAACTGAGCAAGAAAACCATGCAAGAATATGCCTATATTTTTAGCATCATTTTTGTGAAAAGGTATGAAAGTTGTTGGTGTTTCAACTGGAAAATGCAGGGAATTATATGTATAAGTGGGTATGTTTTTGTATTTTCTCAAAGATTCAGGTATAGGCAAGTTTTTCCAATGAGCTTGGGTTGATTTATATCACAAATTACCTGGATTTTTTATTTTTTTAGATTTTGTGCTGGCCTATTCTTTCCAGCAACTATTTTAATGGAAGAAATCCATATTTTCATTGTGAGGTGAATGAAAAGGTACCTCTCACCTTTTTTAAATCCAGCCGTCGTACACAAACAAAACTTGCACACTATGCACAATATTCCCAATCTGTCGACCAAGCTGTCTTTTTGAGGGAGGATGTTTGTTTCATGGTATAAGAGCTCTGTATTATGGTAATGAAGCTGACCTGAACTTAGATGTTTAATAAAGGACGAGGATTCTCCTCAGCCCACCGAACAAAGCTTTTTGCTTCTCATTTCACATTGATATGCGGCGCTTATTCAAACATTTATGCTGCGGTCACATTTTCCACAGAAGCATTTTGTATTTAAATTTGAAAGTGTTTCGACTGCAAACTTTTCCAATACAGCTGTCGGACCTCATGAATGCCATTTATTGTTTCAGGCTATCGTTCTCGATCCCGTGCCGTTGTTAGACTGTGGTATTGCACCACAGTTCCTGTTTCAAATATTTCTCCAGTCTTTTTCATGTTTCAAAAGCCATCCAAGAATCTCCCAGCTTCTTTTTTTCTGTAGAGAATGTGTTTCATGCCCAACTTCCCTCGAGATGTGAAAACCCCAGATGTTGCGCTGCAGTTATAACACCTCCTTTGCTTTCAATGCTGTGAGCAGGGTGCAAGAGCTTGTGAATTTGTTCATGAGTAGTAGATTCTGCTTTCATTTCTTCTCAGTTCCTCCTCGGCTGGGCCTAAGAGCGTCAGATATCCAAAGCCAATGCCTGCCTGAGGACGGTGGGGCCCGTTCCATCCTTTCTTATACAAGCAGCCCAGTTGGAGGCCGTGAAGCTTTCCTGCGTGAGCTTTAGATCTCAGTGCTGCCTCTCTGTATGATCAATGTGTTTAACCCCTGCGCACAGGTAGATGCAGGTAACATCTGGCCCCCTCATTGGACATCAGTGTGACTCTAGGACAGCTAGAATCTATTGGCCTCATTAGCTAAAGGAGAAAGAGGGAAAGAGCGAGGGACGCCTAATTTCCCTTTCTTTCACAGTCTGGTTCTCCAAACACCGAAGCCCTGAAGCACGCTAAGCCTCTTACCTCTCTCTGTCTCTCTCTTTTTCTTCCTCAAACCAGTTCTGAAGTCTTTTCTGCTCCCCTTCACCCTAACCCACTTTAAAAGCTATTCTCCTCCAGCTCAATGCAAATAAGGCCATTTCATTTTACTATGCTGGCAGTACGTCTCCCACTAAAAGGAATGGGAAGCGGTGGCACACTCCATCTGTGCACGGGATGTGGTACCTTTTAATGCCGTGGCGATTTTTCTTTTAGAGTATTACCACACTGAGCACTGAGTGCTGTGAATATTTCTGAGGTACTGCTAGTATATAAAATGTAGTTATAATCTGCAAATGGCCTTGAGTTCACATTCAATTTCATCACCAGTTTGTGTGGCTTTAGACGGTCGTAAGAAAGTCTTGTTTTTTTTACCAGTGAAAACAGAGTATGATGCAAAGAACTGAATGAGTGCATGTAACTGCTGAGTCGACAGCTCAGTCCTAGTTGTAGAAAGCATAAACTCGTCATCTGAGGGAAAAATCGAACCACTCCTATTGATAATTTTCATGTTTTTAGAGAGAGAGAGAGAGAGATGTCCTTTAAATTTGTTCAATATTCTATCACAAATGAATTGTAGTAATATAATATAATTTATAATATGAGGTAGTATGATATAATTCAGTTTATATTATGATTTTGGTAACATTATTTTAAGGCCCAATTCTCACTATTAACTAGTTTCTTATTAGCATGCATATTACTGGTTTATTGGCTGTTTAGTATTTATAGGCACATATTTATACCTTTTTCTGTATGACCATGTTCTAGATCCCTTAACCCATTACCTAAACTTAACAACTACCTTACTAACTATTAATAAGCAGCAAATTAGGAGTTTAATGAGGGAAAACTCTTAATTAATAATGAATTTGTGTTCCCTATTCTAAAGTGTTACCATGATTTTTTAAATTGTACATATTTTTTATTAATATGATATTAATTGTAATCCATTTTAAATGCTATACATTTGAATAACAAATATAAAATAATGGGCAAAATGATGACGAACTGTGATAGACTAATTTGAAAATAAATGTGAACTTTTTAAACATTTCAAACATTAAAAAATTGAGTGAACATTTATTAATTTAAATGTGTATCAAGCATATAAAAGATTTATCAATATATCCTTGGTGTGAAAATCTGAGCACCTGAAATAATATCAAATAATGAGCATACTGAATGTGTCGTGAATTCATCATGCTTTAGAAATAATAATTTATGCAGCCTAATCTCATGAGAAAACTGCAGAGCCCCTAAGAGGACTTGATATTTAAAAAATAATAATAATGAGATGAAAGAAAAAAAAAAATTTCATTGCTTTTGCATTCACTAACAAAACGTTTGCTTTCTCTTGCAAAAGTGTCTGGTTTTCCTGATAAAAACTTTTCAAAAACGTTTGTGTTTTCTCAAAAAAAAAAAGAAAAATTTAGAAACAATTATAAGCTTGCAAATCCACCCATAAACCCAAACATCAGTGGGATGTAAAAAGAGATGTTAGCACCAATTCGCTAACAGTTCTGAGCTGCTTTAGAGAATGTTAAGAGTATTGCACTCCACATCTGACTTTAAATCTGAAAACCCTTGCCAACAGACATTTTGATCAGTATTTTCGTTGACACGATCAACACTGATTTGAGATTCCAAGCATGGATAAAAGTCCTTTCATACCTCTTCTGCCTCTGAGTGACAGGAGGATGTATATTCTGAGGGGACAAAAAGAATATGAGCCACTGATGTTAAATGCATTGACGATGTCACAACATCATTAATCTCCAGTGAAAGATCTTTGAGAAGTGCACGCTAAATCACTCTCATTGCCACCAGGGCATTGATTTCAAACTCATGTTCAGCTACTAGATGTGATTTAATATGGCAGTGTACACGTATGCAAGAGCAGCGTGCATTTATATTCAACACCGATGGTTCAACCAGCTGCATAGCCGTATTATAGCCCTGCCAATCCATGTAAACAAATTCAAGCTTTACCATGGCAGAGCTGCTAAACACATATCCACAGGAGAATTCAAAAGCACAGTGTGCAGAATGGGTATATTGCTTTTTGTTGATGTGACTCAGACGTGCTGCTCAACATCCAATTTCTCGTATCCATTTAGTCTTGCATAGCCTTTTGACAAAAAAAAAAAGAAAAAAAGTATGGGTCAAATTCAAAAAGTTTTCAAGCATCAGAACAACAAAAGGTTTTTTTTTTTTAATGTGCATTAGAATGTGTCCTGTTTAATATTATTTTTCAGAGCAAAAAAAAAAAATGACTATCATACATTTTTACAGTGATTTACAGAAGATATCCACTAAAATGTCATTCAGTGTTACAGTTTATATATCAAAAAATCTTGTTAGGCTTGTCAGGCATATTTAGAACAAGAATCATTAGATGACATTAAAAGACTCTATTTAAGGATCACAGTGCAGCCACCAAAAATAATTAAAACTAATTATTTTAAATATGAAAATCATGGAAATTTAGGATTCTCTGATGAATAAAAAGTTCAGTGAATGGCATTTATTTGAAATGGAAATCTTTTGTAACATTATAAATGTCTTTACTGACACATTTGATTAATTTAATGCAACCTTGTTGAATAAAAGTAATAGTTTCTTAAAAAAAAAAAAAAAAAATTACTTATCCCAAACTTTTGAATGGTAATGACATAATAATTAAATGTGACCCTGGACCACAAAACCAGTCATAAGTGTCAATTTTTCGCAATTGAGATTTATACATCATTTGAAAGCTGAATAAATAAATGTTAGGATAGGACAATATTTGGCCGAGATACAACTATTTGAAAAAAATCAACATATTGAGAAAATTGTCTTTAAAATTGTCCAAATGAAGTTCTTAGCAATGCATATTACTAATCAAAAAATAAGTGATATATTTGATATATTTACAGTAGGAAATTTACAAAATATCTTCATGGAACTTGATCTTTACTTAATATCCTAATGATTTTTGCCATAAAATAAAAATGGATAATTTTGACCCATACAATGTATTTTTGGCTATTGCTACAAGTATACCTCAGCAACTTAAGACTGGTTTTGTAGTCAAGGGTCACAAATGTCTTTTTATGAGTAATGTAGCCATCGTCACAATTTTTACAACTTAATTACTTGATGTTTGAAACAAATGAATGGTGTCAACATCTCTGTAGCTGCAGTAAACACAATCATTTCATTAATTGAAACAATATTCAAATCATAGACTTCAAAGCTGCTACAGAGCAAATCACCTGCTGGCTTAATACATTCCCCTGCATTCAAACACAAAAGAAGGCTTAGAAGTGCATATGAGGGATCCAACAATATGAAACTCATGCTCAAGCCTTGCACACTTACCTGCCTTTATCTTCAAGTGACAGGTCACACTTTAAAATTATGCCCCTTTCTCCTCTCCTCTCCTCAACAAAGCATCCCTCTTTCCAGCTTACCCTCACCTGTTATTATAGTTCACTATCCATTTAGCAGCAGCACATCAGCATGTGAGAGTGAATGAACATCTTTGATTTTTGTAGCACCCAGAAGCTTTGGTTTAATTCAAACACTGATCTTTAATCTTAAAGAAGAAGAGGAGTATCTGGGGATGTTGTTTACTCAAGGCCCCTGTGCTGTATACATGCATAAAAAACATGATGAGGGGCTAAAAACTCCCACTCATGCCTCAGGTTCTTAGCTTTATCATTAGAATAATTACGATCATCCATGTACTCCTCGAGCAGAGAGAAATAATACTTTGACCGTAATGTTTGAAGGATTGAGGAAAACCTCAATAAAGATATATAAAAGCAGTCAAATTGTGAGATCAAAAACAGAGAGATAAAATCTAACATTGCCACATGCAGGGAGACACAAGGTCATGCGACCTTCACAGTTGGT
This sequence comes from Schizothorax lantsangensis, assembly GCA_027422415.1. Classification (NCBI taxonomy): domain Eukaryota; kingdom Metazoa; phylum Chordata; class Actinopteri; order Cypriniformes; family Cyprinidae; genus Schizothorax; species Schizothorax lantsangensis. The sequence continues at coordinate 24,580,115 of CM049847.1, read as the reverse complement.
ATACATGAAGGAATTGTCACCAAAATGACCAGATCACCTGATGGATTTAATACCAGGTGTAAGGTTATATATAAAAAATAAATATATAAAAATATATCAACTTTATAGTCATTATGATATATAATTGTAATGTGTTTGTGTGTGTATATATGAGACGTCAAAGGCGAGACGTCCCATTTTGATGTCTTGCATCAAATTAAATTCACAAAAGTGATTTTTAAACCTAGTGGCTTAAAAGATAGTGGCAAAAATTGGTAAAGATTTGAAATTACAATTAATTTTTTTTTTGCCATCTAATGATTCTGGTTATAAATATGCCTAACTTTATTTATTTTATTTTATATTTTTTTTACCTTTTTTAGTATAAGAACTATTGTTACACTGGATGACAGTTTATGACTGGTAAAAATATTATTTACTGCTCAGAAATAAAAAGAAATAAAAAATTAAAGCTGTATTAAACTTTTTGTGTGTGTGTGTTGTTTAAAAACCCCCTTTTTGTTTTGACACAAAAACCATTGTTAGAGTGAGAACAAAAGTTTTTCAAATATTACTAAGCAGTAAAACTAAAGTGTTTTTTTTTTTATCTAAATAGTCTTTTATATAATATTATAATAATAAATTAGGCCCAACTACCCAATATTTTTTTTCTTCATCTCTTCAGTTATTTTTTCTTCTTTATGAATTTTTATTTCAGAAATATTTTATACAAGATAGAAGAGGTGTATTCAAGTCATTGCAGTTTTGTCTTTTATTTTTGTATATTTAAATAAATTAATATAAATGAACATCACATCATTGACCCAAATGAATAATCTTTTGTTTTCTTTCTATGTTTTTCCTGTCTTTTGAGTTCTGAGCATGTAATTCACCTTGCTTAAATGAGGAACAGCTGCTTGAGGAACAGACTGCACATTGAGGAAAAGAACATTGAGAAAATCATCTGTTTCAAAAACAGATGTGGCTCTCGCTATTGAGTAGAACCTGCTGCTTCAGTGTATGAGAATGAAGCAAAAGACCATGATTATTTATGATTGTACATCTGAAAGTAACTTAATGGCTGGTGTGGCATTGGGGGGAAAAAACGCTTATTTATAATAGCATGGAGTACCCAGGCTCAGCATGCTGACAAAGTGGGCAGTAGTGCAGGTTGGCATGGATGAAAGATATGAGAGACACATTAACCTTGTTATGTCGCTATGAGCCGAGGAACCTCTTTCACTATCTTAAGCTCTCATCACTTACAGGCCCTCGTGGGGACCTGCAACTAATTAACCTTGTGGAGACAGGCTCTGTTGTAGTGGGCTGAGGAGAGAATATTAAGAAACCTTTCAGAGGGCCATTAGCAATGAGATTAACATATCCAACTTTCAAGTGGATTTTTGACACAAAACCAATATTTGTTCGAACACACACCACAAGTGATCCTCCTTCTCTGAATTCAAAGTGACACAGTGTTTTTTGAGAAAAGCAAGCTGTTTGGGAAGTCTGTATTTATTTTCTGTAGCATATCCATACCTGGAGTATATATATATATATATATATATATATATATTATATATACATACTTATACATACACATACATACATATATATACTTATACATATGTGTATATATATATATATATATGTGTGTGTGTGTGTGTGTATATGTACTGTATATGTATATTATATATATATATATATATATATATATACATATATGTCATATATATATATTATATACACACACACACACACACACACACACATATGTATATATATATATATATATATATATATATATTGTATTTATATATTTGTTCCCCTTGATTTCAGCTTAAAATTAAAATATTTTAGCCTAGACACTTTAGTGTGATTACTTCTTTTTAAGTGATGAATTTCTGAAGGCAGTGTTAAATATTTGAATATATTAAAAATGTGAAGGCTTGCCAGATATTGAATAAAATTGTGGATCTTGTGATGATTACTCTCCATAAATCCTGATAACAAACTGAAAGCAGAGGGAATAAAAGCTATTTTTGTCAAGTAAAAGTTGCTGCCTGCAATGTTTGTGAGAACTTTAACAAACCAAATTTTTGGTTTTTAGACATGGTATCAGGGTTTATTTTAGTGTCCTGGTTACACATTATATGTTCTTACAGTGGTAATAACAGTACATTATGCATAATAACATGCAACTAACCCTAAAGCAAACCCAAATCCTAACTATGCCCCTATAGTAAGTACATCATATTATACTACTCAGTTCTTGAATATATGATTACACTGTACCAAGGACACATTAAAATAAAGTGTAAGAACCATGTTTTTTGTTTGTTTTGATAGCTAGCAATATAATTGTGTATTTTTGGGACATACACAATTTTGAATATGTGCTAATTTTTTGAAAATGGTAAATGGTAATATCATGGTCTTTTAAATGTGCATCGGTAATACAGAGTATTATATAGTTATATATAAATACAACTCGATTGTGTATAGACTTATTTATATGTAATGGAAATATGTCATATTTTTATGTACTGTTTCATTCTAATACTGTTAATTATACAGTAAATACGATTTTTTTCAAGAAAGTTTAATCGAGAGTCTGAGTTAACTCAGTAAATTGCTTCACTATGATGAGAATTGGTGGTGGGTAACAAATCTTTTTTAAGGGACGGCTGTGACATTGTGTGAAGGTTGGGCAGAGGGGTGGCAGGATGGAGCATGTTCACAGACCTTCTGGGCTCATGCATAATGCTCTTTGTGTTTAAGGCACAGGTTGGCCAGGCGGAGGAGAGCGGCAGAAAGATGGAGGAGATGGCAGGGGCGACTCCTCCAGAATCTCAAGCAGCTTCCTCTTCCCCCTTCCTCTCTTTTTGGAAATGGCTAGGTTCGTAAATGTACCCTGTTTTCTGTGGCAGCAGAACAGAGGCGAACGAACGTCTCCCCTGGGTGCTATTTTAGCTCATGTTCATTTCGCTGTCTTTTCCCTCCGCTCACTGTTGTCAAGTCTGATGCATTAACTCGCAATCTTCTGAAAGCGAGGCTGAAAAAATGACTGTTTTGACACAATCTTAATAGTCATTTTCACGCAAGATTACATTCTCTGCGTATTGTGAGTCACTGAGTCAAAAGAGCAGACTATAAAAATAGGAAAACTAATAAATCTGGGTACGATTCAGCAAATCCTAATTCACTTGTGCTCATCTAGACCCAAAAACAATTATATTCTAATTACGGTTTTGTAAAGTAAGTTTTTCGCAATGATTATATAGAGCCAGGACAGACGGAAATAAAGAAATCCATGCGCTGCAATAATTCTGAAATTCATCATCGGTTTCTGGCATGTATAATGGACTATAAAATATTCTTAAAACATAATTATAGTATTTTATTATATAATGCCACATAGGCCATTAGCCCATGCTCCTACATTTATAACCACATGAATAATTAATTATAAGCCCTTTTATCCCAGCTGAAGTTGTTTTTCCCCGGCTTGCAGATTACACTAGATTTCAACAAAAGGACCCAAACAGAAGCTAGGTTGATCTTATATGTCTAGATCTCATGCAAATGGCCTAAACTGAATCTTATGCAAGGGATGCAGTTAACAGACAGGCCTACAGGTGCACCCCAGGCTGAGAGCTCTTATCACAGGCAGGGAGATCGGACATACCCAGGGCTGTGTTGTGAAGGACTCATCTTTGGAGGTAAGTATAAAGCACTGCAGCCCAGCCATGACCCACGAATGCATGATGAGCATTCTCCAAGAAGAGTGGTGGAAGATAAATTAAAGGAATAAGAGACTATGCAGTCCATGATGTAAATCAGAGGCCATTAGGAATTCATTAAACACTCTCCAGAATATAGAGCTGAAATATGACTCCATGCATGAGAGGGTATTAAAAGAAAGTTCATGGGTAGTATAAAAGATAGCAGTGGGTAAAAGGTCGAGCTGTTAAGCTAAATTAGAGGGATAGATGGAAAGATTGATGGCTGCATAGATGTGAAGGAATCAAGTTGAAGTGTAAATGCTGTCAGTATTCAGTATATTGGATTCCTGAGCAATCGTATTGGTCCTGTATGATTGAGTTAGTAAATAATTCATATTCATTTTTGAATAAGTAATTAGGCTAATTTGTGACCACTATAAAGGTACTTTCTATATGTGTGTAGTAGTATTAATGTAATCCAGACACACTATTTCTACCATGTTGTCATCGTCATGTGACCTACCAGCATAAGTTGCGTTGCTTCACTGCCATTCACAACTCCTCTCCCATGGCCTCATGGGATAGTAAAGTATCCATTGAATGTACACTCAAGAATCCCACCGGAAATAAAGTAATCTGGGTACTTTTCGCTGTTTTGTGAATATTGTGAATTCGGACATGTTTTTCACCTACTGTATCCACATTTTTCCTGAGTAACCAATGAGCACCATGATGGATTCTTACTTCCATTTGGATGCTGTTGTGTTTCAGTCTCCATAGAAATCGATGATAAACTGAATGAATCAAACTAATACAACTTTTAAATATATATTATACAAGAGGGTTGAGCTGTGTTGCTTAAGTTAAAATACTGTGTGTGAAATAATAAAATAATGTGTGCTCCTATCATTTTGTGGACAAAATCCCTTGAATTTCATCCCAGTGGGGAGCTATATGTAGGATATGTGTGCTGATCTTTTTTCAATGCAGCGGATGACAGATGAGTTGCTGCCAAAAGACGGTCATTGCAACACTGTAAAGTGTGACACTATGGCGCCATGTTTTTAAAACCATTTTTATTGGTCTAACTTTATATTATTAACTCGGAAAATATGTTAAATTGATTAGAAACACCAGAGACCAGAAATGTAAAGCATCATTCCAGAATGAGTCAAGCAAGACTTCTGCGTTCAGGAAAAAGGTGGATAGTAAAGATGTATGCAATTTTAGTGGCAACTACTGTCTTTATTAGTGTGTCATTGAATCACTCAATTAACCGTTTCATTCAAACTCTGATTCATTCAGTAATGAAACAAGGTTTATTTTGCTTGTATGATACTCAAATAGAAATAATATTGCTTAAAAAATATGTGACAATATATTTAATTTTCATTTTTAAGGCTTTGTCCCTTACTGTGTCCCCTCCTCTGCTCTGCTGTCACTATTTCAGGCACGCTTTCTTCCAGTTGCACCATACAGCACAGTCTGGATTCTGCTAATTGAATTCCGGTGCAGCTTCATTATTTTGAGCTGTTTATTTGTGCATGTCTGCATGTTGAAGCAATGTCTGAGCTGCGTTCATATAGATATCAACATCACCATTTAGCTCAATGTTATTCTGCAAGTGTGACCACTGCTACTTTCATGCTCTTTGTTCAATGTGGTCTGCGTCTTAGAATCTTCTCATCCAGGCTTTCGCTAAAATCAAACCATTAACCAAAACCACTCTGAAAACCTCAACATATTGCATCCAATTAATTTTGATTCACCAATTTTAGCTCATGTGCTGAATAAATGATTCTGTACTGTATTTGTGTAACTGATGTTGGTTAATGGCAAACATATTAAATAGGCCTATCTGTCCCATGGATGCCAGCGTTTGCATATTTTGCATAAACATAACAACTTTAATACATTTTTTTGTGACTTATTTAAAAGTTCATTATTTGACCTCATTTTGATTTTTTTATTTATTTATTAATTTATTTTTTGCCACTGACAATGTTTTTAATGTTATTATTAAAGGTCATCCTAATATGAGGCACTCTTGGGACTGTAAGTGTTGAAAACACTTGTCGAAATGAATTATCCCCTGAAATGCAAAAGTTAAGTCTGAAAATTAATTAAGTCTGAACAGAATTGAAAAAAATATATATAAAAATAAATGCTAAAAATCTCCTTTGACTTTTATCTTTGGATGCTCATATGAACCAATGGCTTCATTTTACACAGCATTTAATGAGCTCTGGCTTTGGTATTCTGAGCAGTCCCAGAGTGGATGCACTTTTGTGTGTTTTGATGATTAGAAAAGTTCTAGAAATAGCTTCACTATATCAAACGGGATAGAATAAAGCCGCCGCTGCGTTCTTGGCCGAGAGGTCTGCTGCTTTCAGAAGAAAACCACGGAGGTGATTGTGAATGGGCCTATTGTTTTTCAAAATGAAAGCGGACACAGCCAAAGCTCCGGTACTCAGGCAAAACAAGCCGCTGTGTGTACACAAGCCTTCTTCACCTTCGACTCTCCCCCTCAGATGTGCGTCCCTCGCGCCCCTTCACCTAAGAAAACACAGAGAGATGTCACAACCTGAAAAGAACGAGAACAGAAGAGAGAAGGAGAGAGGAAAGGCTTTGATAATTAAGACACCAGCTGTCACGGTTTGTTCTGGAACCCACCAAGGTGGTGTTTAATGTGACAGAGGATTGACGTGCGGCTCCGGTGAGCCCACAGTGGCCGCTGAGCGCTGAGCGCTGAGTGGGTGTAGTATGCACAAAGATCCAGCTGAGTATATGTTCTCGATGCTATCATTATATTACCAAAGATCATTCTTGGTTGTGTTGCTGTTATTAAACACAAAACCTGTTAGAAAAAAAAAAAATCAGTTTTTTTGAACTTTTGAGATAACAAGCGCATTAGAAGGAGCATCGCACCTCTCAGACAACATCACCTATGTATAATTTCTTGAAATACAGCATCTGCATTTCTCCAGAGCAGATTTTCCTCATTGAAATTCTTCATGTGTCACACAGCATTTAATGGGCGTCTTGATGATTACAGATCGGAGGCTGGGAGTTCCCCAGGTGTGTAATTGCACTTCTTCTTTTCTTTTCTCGACTGTGGAGGAGTTTGAATTAAAACAGAATCTATTAAAAAATAATGGTGAAAAGCCTCTTTGTTTAATCATTTTTTATTATTTCTAGCCCACACTTCTATAAAGTCTTCTCTGACCATGTGTTTTTTGCAAGCCATATTTTTTCTTTGTTTATATATTTGTAGATTTAAGGGATTTGGCTGAACTGGTCTGAAGAATATGGTACTGTTCTCTCCCACTGTTTATGACAGTTATTCCCAGAGGACCGCAACTCATTTTTGGAAGCATGTAGTGTAGAGATGGGGCCATCTCATCTCAGTCTACAGAAACTCCTCTGGGGCTAAAGACATTGTCAGGTACCCTCCAGCTGACCTTCGCCTGGTCTCTGTGTACACGGCTCTACTCTCCTTCTTTAGCGCGGCAAGCGTAAACTTCCGTCGGGAATCCTAAGTGCTAGAAAATTCAGTCAGGTTCCGACCTCTGTGCCAAAATAGACGTCAGGCCATAGTTTATAATACAAATGCTTTATGGCAATTTGTTTATATTTATTATAATTATTCAATATTACTTAACAAATAATTACATTAATTTTGCAACTGTAGTTATACAGCTATATTAGGCTATATAACAGCATTCATTTTACTGGAAAATGATGACATACAATGCCATAGTCCAAATCCTGACAAAACACCAGATATAACATTATATTGATCAGAGTCAGAGAAGCTTTATTGTCATTTCAGCTCTATAGAGCCTGCACACAGCGAAACAAACAGCGTTCCTCTAGGACTATGGTGCTACATGAGATAGCACACAACAAGGACTACAAAAACAAACTTTACATAATTTAGATTATATTAAATATACAATAACAAGAGTTAAATAAGAACTAAAAGAAAAGCGCTGGGAAAATAAGAACAAATAGAATTTGAAGATTTGAACGCTGACTTCACAAGACTGCATAAAGTGCAACCTGATTATAAATGAGCAGAATTTGCAACAGCAATCAGAAAATCAAATGCTTTCCTTAAAATTGTTTACAAGATCAACAAATGTAAGATTTTCAGTTGAAATGCAGCATGGACCAAAATAATAAATGATGATTTCATCAAGTAGAGCAAGTGTTGTCTTGTGACATTGGTTTGTTACTTTGTTAAAATTATTGTATTTTCATTCTTTAAGAGACATGGAGGGTTCTGAAGTGGCCTTACACTGTAAAATGTGGTAATCCGCAACTGTTACTGTTAAGAGCTATTTCTACCTGATTTAACACATAAAAAACAGTGGTATTAAATAATATTTTTGACTTAAAACCAGTTAATTTAGATACCATTTTAGTTACCATTTTAGGTTATCATTTTTCAGTGCATTAGGACACTTACTGTAAGATATATTTAAAATTTATATCAATCAAAACCTATATTTAAAACCTAGAATAGGTTAAAACCTAGATACTAGGTTTTAACATATTCTAGCTTTTAAATAATGAAACAAAAGATGCATTGTTCAAAATCAAGATAAAAAGCATTTGGGAACTTTCTGGTGAAAGTGAATGTGATGAATTCACAGTTGGTTAGAAGTACAATTAATAATAACTGAAGAAAAGGCCAAGCAGCTTTTGTTTGATATTTTGCTATCTTATGCAATGACATTCATGCATTTGCAATGTAGCAGTATTAGCGACAGATCTTTTCTGCTTTATTTTAAAGTAATTCTGAGTGAAACAGATTATCAGAAAAGAAAAAAGAAAAAATGTAAGGTGGGGTCTTGGTTCTATCTAAGATTGTTGATTGGATGAAGGCATATCTGAATGCAAGCTTGCCAACTAAATAATTGGAAAACAGGTTAATTTTTAATTAATTCTCAAAAGAGATATTGTCACGGTGCACACAGCAGGGAGGAACAAGGACACGCAGACGAGGACGTAAACTCAAATAATAGTCTTTAATGCAGACAAGACAAGGCTAACAGACAGGAAACACCGGGAGTAACGAGTAGACCAGACGACATCAAACTGAACAGACAGGACTAATACACAGGTAAATCATAGATAACGAGACAAACACAGCTGGACACAAATTAACTAATGATCACACTTAACAAGGACAGGAAACAAACCAAATATGGACACAAGAGGCAGGAACACATGACACACACAACAGAACCCTGACAGATATACTGTAACAAATACATTCAAATCAAAAGGAGGAGAACTCCAAACATTCTAGCAATGGCAAATCTGCAGATGCATTTACAGGTATTTTTGAGATGTGTAACTACAGTATAAACTTAGCTAACATTCCCATGATAAGGTTTTGAGGTTGGGACTTGTTTCGCTAAAATCATTGCCTTGTTTAGTCTTAACTGACAGGGTCTCTGATTGGGTTCAGAACTAAGAATGCATTCTCTTTTCAGTCAGTGAGTAAAACAACCAAACAAACCTTGCAACCAAAACCTTTTTTGTTTCTTTCAATTCTTTTTCATTTCAGTGCAACCTTATTTTTAATTACTATATGAAATAAGTACTTTTAAACATATCTATTATAATAAAAGTCTATAGATTTTGTATAAAACCAGCATGGAGCAATATTGCAGCTCTACTTCTGACAGCTTAATCCTACTTTGTACACATAAATTATGCATTCATATTCACTACTGTGCAAAAGTCTTCGGCCATTAGTATTTTCACCAAAACAAAAACAGGTTTTAAGTCAGTTATTTCTATCTTTTGCTGTAGTGTGTCAGTAGGAAATATCAGTTTACATTTCCAAACATTCCTTTTACTATTAATTGTAATAATAATCCAGTGATATTTTTGTATGCACAAGGAGTCTGACAGTGCTCCACACAGAGATCTGATCTCACCATCATCCAGTCTGTCTGGAATGACATGATGAAACAGAAAAACTGAGACAGACTAAATCCAGAAGAACTGTGACAACGTCTCGTACTGGATGATGATCAGATCAGATCTCTGTGTGGAGCACTGGCTGTTGTCAGACTCCTTGTGCATACAAAAATCGCACTGGATTATTACAATTAATGGCAAAAGGAATGTTTGGAAATATAAAGTGATATTTCCTGCTGACACTCTACAGCAAAAGATAGAAATAAAGACCGTTACACTGTGCCCATCTGTGCGATTCACCCTGCAGATAAGAGACTCCTTTGCAGCGGTGGACTCAGGTGCACAGGAACAGTGCACTATAGATTTTCATCATCTCTGTAGGCAGACCTCAGGCCGTGCCCATTTAAAGGGCATTCTGGTGGACAGACATTCTGGAGGAAAATAGTAACAGCATGTCTCCTCCATGTTGTTGTTTGGCCACAAAAAGACTGTTTGATCATCTCCATTGTGACAAATGGCACAATTACTGGAGGGAAATTGTATTTTGATTTAACTAGACTGTTAAAATCTAAATAACAAAAGCATTATTTTCTGTTATACCTACTCTGGATCCTACCGTGATCTCTTTTCCTTCAAAAGTGGCTAATAGAATAGAGGCTATAGTTCCTTGCAGGGAATAAAATGACCACTTCAGGATAGACCTCATCTGGTATCTCTGGGATTAGCACAGAAGCCAGCATCAGGAATCCTTTAGTACATGGATTAGCCTAGTCTTTACTGACAGACTTTACTTGGTATCTTGAAGATAACAAAGATTTGTCATTTTAAGTACATGAGGAAATCTTTGTGGAATCATATGCAGTACTATAAGACCTAGGGTAAGCTGCTAAACTAAGTGAGATAAGAAGCAGTAGTTTATTGAAGCTAATTTAATTTCTATCAAACTGCCTGATTCCTTACTTTCTGCCTTTTGTCTTTGACAAAAAGGAGTTTGCAGCTGATATAGCAGCCTGGTCTCATGTTTATAAGTAGGTATTAATACGTAACATTTACAAGCACAAAACGTACATTTTTGTACGTTTTACTGATGCTAAAAGATACAATTTAGACGTATTTCAATGTTTAAAATGTACAAATCGATACGTATTTTTAGCTTAAAAAACCTACAAATATTTATGTAACTTTTATATCATTAAGCTATTCGTATCAATGCATTTTTATCATTTTACCAATAAGCGATTTACATTTTTAGACCCCTTAACCTACCCATTTTATAGCGAATATGCATTTTTATCATTTTATTAATAAGCAATTTAGATTTTTAGACCCCTTAACTTAATCCCAAATCTAAACCTACCCATTTTACAGTGAATATGCATTTTTATAATTTTATTAATAAGTAATTTAGATTTTAGACCCCTTAACCTACCCCCAAACCTAAACCTAACGTTACCCATTTTATAGCGAATATAAAAGGATATAAAATGCAATTGACCGAAATATGCAGGAAAATAACCATTTTAGTAACAATATAGCATTAAAAATGTTTTTATAGTTGCTAATTCCACTCCTACATCTAAACCTAAACATAGCTATTTCTGTACAGTAACGTATAAGAAAAACATGATAAATGCAATTACAATCATTTATTTTTTGCAAAAATGTCAAAAGCACTACCAAAAGTAATCCAAATGACGATGCGTTGCAGCGTCTGGCAGAATACAGCAGGTTTGTGTGAGGTGCAGAGCAGAATTTATGTTAATCGCTGAAAATATTATCCCAATTATTTTCCTGATCCTCTTGCTCTCAGTGAACTTGTGAAGGCGCGCGCGTGCTCACATCATTCAAACACACACATCACCAGAAACACAGCATGTCGCAATCTGTGACGAATGCAGGCGAGAGCCAATGAGCGTTCGATTATCCTGCCGTAAATCCTGTCGTTTGAAGCAGCAACATTTGAATTCATAACGAGCGCGTCAGTCTGGATTTGCTGCTTGGGATGGAGATGAAGATCGCCGAATAAAGACTTGGATTTGGGTCTGTTCCTCGCAGTCGTATGGATTCTGAAGATCTGGATTACAGTGCACAAATAAAATTGTTACATTTCGTTATTATGTTGCGGTTTTGGTGTTTTTTATGGTTCTATTGTCAGTCACAGCATGTCGGAGAAAACGCCTTTTATGGCCCATGGCAAACAAAGTAAACATTACATGACAAGTAAAGGTTAAACGATTGCAAATGTTATTTATTTTAAGGTTTAAAGTGAAGTCTTGTTTAACATTATGTAGGCCTATTATTGGAAACGAGCTGGCAGCAGAAATCACACAACAAAACGAAATGTTATCATTTCATATTAAGTAAACAATTTAATGATGCAATTGAAAACAAGATGATTGATATGACAACTATAGGTGTCGTCAATACGTTAGTTTTGTATGTTTAAATGCTGAAAATACGTCAGTATTGTACGTTTTAGTGCCTGTAAAAACTTAAGTAACGTTACATGTACGTTTTATAGAACCACATTTTATGTAAAATGCATACGAATTATCATGAGATCACATTGGATATAGTCAGCAAAGAACATGTCTGAATATTATAAGGCGTTTAGAATATTACAAACTGCATAATGGCTAGTCAAATGCAGCCACTTTAATTTTTCTGCACAACAATAAACATAGACCTGTTTTTTTTAAAGACGGGTGCTGTTGACATGCATGAACAGTAATTTACTCAAAACTATATGACTTCTTTCTTCTGTGAATCTCAAATGGAGTTATTTATAGCAGTCCAAGCTACTTTTTTGAATACAATGAAAGTGAATGGTGTCCATGGCTGTCAAGCAAGGTTTACAATAAGTAATTACATATCAGGCTGTTCCACTTCCTTGAACAAAAGTATCATGTGGCATCATTTGAATATAGAAGAATGATGGGTTTTAAGTTCTTTTTTTCAAGCTCAACAGCCCCTGATCTCCATTTTCAATGTATGGAAAAGAGCAGTTTGAGCTTAAAAAAAAAAAACTAGGTTCTTGGTTTGGAATGGCATGAAGGTGAGGAAATGATGACAGAATATTAATTTCTGAGTGACTAGCTGTCTGCGTGGACTATTAATGCTGTAAAGTATATCCCTGCTGAGGAATAAACATAATTTTATTCCAGCCTATGGTGGTTTGCTATTCTTATAGCTGGTCTCCCAGTCTGGTTATACTCGTCTTTTAGTTGGTTTTAGAATGGTTTTGGGCACTTTTTAGCAGGCTGGGCTAGAAGACCAGCTTAATTTGTGAACTCTGACTCTACAGCATGACTTCTCGATTCAGTTAGGCACATCAATAATTACCCCATCAACTTCGGTCAGAAATCTTGGTGTAATCTTTGATGACCAGCTGACCTTCAAAGAGCACATTGCAAAGACTGCTCGATCTTGCAGGTTTGCGCTACACAACATCAGAAAAATCAGGCCCTTTCTGACAGAGCATGTTGCACAACTTCTTGTCCAGGCCCTTGTCGTTTCTAGGCTGGACTACTGCAATGCTCTTCTGGCTGGACTTCCATCAAACACAATCAAACCTCTACAAATGATTCAGAATGCAGCGGCACGACTGGTCTTCAACGAGCCAAAAATAACCCATGTTACACCTCTCTTCATCTCATTGCACTGGCTACCAGTGGCAGCTCGCATCAAGTTCAAGAAACTGATGCTTGCATACAGAACGACCACAGGCTCAGCACCCTCCTACTTCCACTCACTATTACGAATCTACATCCCCTCCAGAAGTCTGAGATCTGCTAGTGAGCGACGCCTTGTGGTACCATCACAGAGAGGCTCAAAATCACTCTCCAGAACATTCTCGTTCACCATTCCTGGCTGGTGGAATAATCTTCCCACCCCTATCCGGAATGCTAGATTCCTGTCAATCTTCAAGCAACAACTGAAAACTCATCTCTTTCGGCACTACTTGACTTCATCCTAAACGTAAAAAAAAACAAAAAAACCTTTCCCTTTATCTTTCTCTCCTTCCCTTGCTAGCTTGTACTTATTTGAACAATGACTGAGACTTGGTGTTACGAGCACTTCCTCTGTCTGATTGCCTCTTCAAAATGAATCGCTTTATGTATTCCCCAATTGTAAGTCGCTTTGGATAAAAGCGTCTGCCAAATGACTAAATGTAAATGTAAATGTAATTTGTAAGTTGTAATGTTTAACCTCATTAAATGTGATTGCATTAGCGTTAAACATACCTGTTGTTTCTTCATGTCTGCTTTTGTGCACAATAATACAATTAACCTACCTTTATTTCTCAGAATGTTTGCCTCTGCGTGCAGAAAAAATTTATTTAATGAAAAGTCACTCTCCTACAAAGCCCCTGAAGGGATATGGTGATATTAAAAAAAGATGGGAGGAAAAAAATCTGTTTCAATGCTTTTACATTCCGTTGCAAAATAATTGTGTTCCCCGAGAAACTTTGTGGAAAAAATTAGCTATGGAAATAATAAACAATACAAAGATTATTGATTTATGTTTTACAAGAAAATACTATTTCAGTCTTTCTACTTTAAAAAAAAAATTAAAATTTAATTCAGTGTGTTACTTGCCATTTCTTTGCAATTATTTGTAAAATTTACTAGCAATTTCTGAGTGAAAATTTTAAAATTTTATTTATATATTTATTTCATTATGGGATGAAAAACTTTATTTCAGTGCTTTCATGAGCAAATGCAAACTTTATCAGGGAATGCAATACTTTTGTGGGAGAACTCGTGTTTTTTTGTTTTTTTTTATTACACGAGAGAAGACTAGTGTTTTGTTACAGAACCCGAATGTTTTGCGAGGGAACACAATGTTTCTTGGGAAATCACAATACCTCCCCTAGTGAAAAATAAATATGCTAAAGTGTTTTTTAAATACATTTATTTCATGCTAAGTATACTACAAATACATTTACATATTTATGTTCATAATAAAATACCCTACAATTGTACATTTAGTGTACTAAAGTCTGCTAAACTGGAACAACTAATTTTGTACTTAATACACTTTAATTGTGGAGAAGTGCTGAAGTCCAACTAAAGATATACTGAAGTATATTTGATTGTGCTAAAGTAGAACTATTGCAAGTATACTTCAGGTACAAAGATCATAAAATCCTCATCAATAGTGACATTTAAACACATTTTAGGCTTAATATTAAGAAATTTGCATTGTGCAGAAGTAGTACTCCCAATAAAGATTAATTATAATTTTTCTATCAGTAAGTCTTGAGTGATATGTCAGTAAATATGTTAATAGATTTGAAATATCCTTAGTATGAAATAAATGTATTTTAAATATATTACTTTTTACTAGGGTCTGCAAGAGAATCCAAATGTTTTACAAGCTAACGCAAATGTTTTGCAAACGTTTCTCAGGTGAATGCAATACTTCTGCAAGAGAATGCAAATGTTTTATGAGAGAACGCAATTTTATTTAAATTTTTTTCAGAGAAATGCAGTTTCTTGGGAAAATGCAATACTTTTGCGAGAGTATGCAAAAGTTTTACAGGTGACCGCAAAAGCATTGAAATATATTTTTCCCTCCCATCTCATTTTTTTTTTTCCCCTTAGGGACTCGGAACCCTCCTGACTCCAATAAACAGCTTTTGATAAATGCATAGTCAGTCTTGTATACACTGTATTGAATCCACAGTTTTTAAGGCATTTTTCAATAAAGGAAGATCCAACAGGCATTGTGCTTGTGTTTTTGGAGGACTATAACACATCCAGACACAGTGTTGATGGTCACTGAGGGACACTGCTAAATGAATCTGGAGTCGATGGCAGATGCTCCATAATGCTGGCCAAATATGAGCGTAGCCGCTGGGAGACTGGCCTCTCAGACCTGAGCCGCATGTGTGGAGGCTGGTAGCCATTCACCTTCAGTTTGTTTGTGCCAAAGATGGCGTCTGACCTGGTCATGTGGAAAAGTGTGAGTGAATCTTTGCAATAGCTGTAACGGTGAATAGAGGAGAACCACGTCTCTTTATTCGGCTAACCTGATTACACAGTTTCCCCGCGCCGACAGACACTCAGCGTAATCTAAAAGCAACACCTGTGCCTCGCTGCAATGCAAATGAATGGAGCACTAAAGAGCTGGAGATGGACCAATAGGATTTGAGGAGGCTACTTGCTCGAAGGTGACCTCTAGGGATTCCAGAATACAGCTCCGCTCGGCCAACAATGGCTTCAAAGGCTCTTTCGCCACCAGATTCTCTCAGAATGTTGACTTTGTCTTAATCTGTGTGCTGTGAAGGTGATGAAAGACAAGGATGCATTTTGTAGACATAAAAGTAAGAACAACAAAGCAAAACATCACACAGGTGCGATGATCACTACTCACAGTCTTCCTATGCATCTGAGAAACACGTTATTGTGCGAGAGGCGTCTGTTTTCTCTGGAGAGACTCTTAGATCAGGTAACGGGAGTCCCAGTCATGGCCATTTGATCCTGTCTAGTCTAGGCTAATTTCTAGCCAACCAAGTAGTCCTGGGTAGCGAGACAAAGATCTATGGTAGTCCCGATGAGTTTAAAGAGCCTTACCCTACCTGATCATAGTCCTATGAGCTGTCTGAGCACAAGATTAACACTCTGTCTAGGCTAAGTGCACTTTGTCACAGTGCTGAAAAGAGGAAAAGGAAGGCAGGCAGCAGTATGCCATAAACATGTTTTATTGCATTGCACAGAGGCACATCTACAGACTGCATGGTTTTAATTAATGGTCACTGTGCTGGCTCCCATACCGAGTATTAGTATTAAGACTTCGCATTGTTGGGCAGTTTGTTCAGTAGAAACAGATAGAAGATTTTTAATTTCAGTTGCAGCATAGCATTTGGAATCAGTAAGGTATTTTTTTTTTTTTTTTATGTAGTCACTAATGCTCACCAAGGCTGAATTTTGGCTGAATTGAAGCATTACTCCAGTCTTCAGTGTCATGATTGTTCAGAAATCATCCTAATATGCTGATTTGGTGCTCAAGAAACATTTCTTACTGTATAAATATATATTTTATATGCGTTTTCATTCATTGTATACTTTATATATTGACTGTGACAGAAAAACAGAGTAACGTTTATTTTGTGTGATAAATGGCTGTAGCAGAGGGCAGGAAACAGTGAGATGATATAATGGAAAAGCATCTGTAAAAGTCAGGGTTTAGGATACAATGAAAAATGCATATAAGTCAGGTAGAGGATACACTTCAAAGTCTTCTCAAAGACAGAAAGATGGCAGCACATAAAACTTTCATAAGCACTTTAAAACGTAGATTAAAAAAGGCCAGCAATACAAAGAAAGAAGCTCTTAGATGGATAACTTGTTATATGTAACTTAAACCACATTTTTCCAGCAAATCCCTGAAATATGTATAGTTGGATCAGAGTCCGATGCCACCCCATGTCCATCTCTTTCTGAGGCTGGCACATTTCGATAGCATCTCATGAATTATAAAACAGTGGAACGATGAAATTGAAAGGCAATAGTTTTTCTCAGTGTTTTATTAATTCTCAAATCTCTGACCGTGTTCAATAACCCGGGATCTATTCCGTAGGCGCGACTTTGAGAGAAAAATAAAAAAAGCTCTTGAATCCTGCCTGAGGGGTGCAGGAATACGTTGGGGGATATTTTTGTGGCTGTGTTCTGTCAAAGCCAATAGATTTGCACCTGTAACTGCTGCTACAAGAGCCTCTGGAACAATTAGAGCACAGCAACATTGATTGAGATTGAGGGAGCCTGGGAGTCTGTTGATCACACCTGTAATTGCTGCAAGGGGGCTTTTATTAAACTGTTCAGACATTTCGGTGCCAAGAGTCAAAACCGTTAGTTTGCAATGAAACTTAAACCCTTCCTCAAAGCACACCAAGCACCAAGGCTTCACAGCTGTGTGGCTTAGCATGTGGAAGAATAAAAGTGTTTAATAATAATAAATTATCTAAAAATTGTTGACGTATATTTATAGATTAATATAAATATTTTATTAATTATTTATATTTAATATGAAGAAACATAAATAAAAAACAAAGTGCAAGTAAATGACAAAAAAATATTCAAATTTATCTCTATAGTCTCAAATCTTGTGCATATTTGGTCTCTGAATTATGGATGTTTCCAATGCACAATTTATTCAATTGCAAATTGAGGTTCTGATTGAAAAGTTGAAAGTATCTGAGCAAAATAAATATCAAATTAGAGTGAGTTTGTGTAAAATGTCCAATATCTTATGTATATGCAAATCCTGTCTGTGGAAAGCTTATTTCTGTTGATGGCAGCATATTTTAATTTATTTGTGGAAAGAAAACTAAATAAATAACAGAGAGGGTCAGCTTTCTAAAACTCTAAAGCCCAGGATCATATCATGCATTTTTAATGGGTTAGTGATACGATTAGAATTTCACAGGGCTGAACATCTCACACATGTTTTATTTTGATTGACAGCTACAAATGTACCAAACAACTGACTCAGGTGGTGAGGACAACACACTTGAGATTGCACTCTCTGTTGCAAGTGTAACTGTACTAGGAGTGTGTCTTAAATAAATAAATAAATAAGAGGCCATATTTACTGCCTGGAATTGTTTTTAAGGGCATTTTTTATGAATCATAAAAAAATAGTGCATGTTAATAAATTCTGCAAGAATACATTTAAACAGTGTCCTGTAAATAAATAAATAGATAAATAAATTCATACATACATAGATACTATTTTGTCTATATATATCTTTTTCCAAAACTTCATAATAATTAAAATTGTGCCCAACTACATTCTCTATCCAGGAAGAAAAACACTTCTGTACTTCCTCTCTCATGACCTTTTAAAATGCCTATTTTCTATATTTGTAATTGTGTGTCCTTCTGAATGCCCCATATACTGTAATGAAACATTTCATCAGGGCCGGAACCAAGTGTACTTGTGAAATGGAACAAACGGCCTCACAATTTACGAAGCTCCTAAACTGTTAAGGTACATTTTGAACCGAACAGTTCTTCATTAGGCTCTAAACATTTATATTACCACTTCAAGGTCAAATCACAATGTCTGAAAGACTTATACGTAGGCAATTCATAACATCTGGTTAGGCATTGTTGGCTCTGAAATTTGATATATGTTATTATCGATGAGCAAACATTAGAAAGACTACTTTTGCAGATCAGTTGATTCAGTACAACTCGGTACAATTCAGTACAATTTGGGGCAACTTTTTGAGAAAAACCCTGTCACAACATCCAGCCAAGTGAAGAACACTCTCCAGGAGGTAGGCGCGTCACTGTCAAAGTCTACAATCAAGAGAAGACTAGAGAGCAAATACAGAGGGTTCACCACAAGGTGCAAACAAGGCCAGATTAGACTTTGCTAAAACACATCTAAAAAAGCCAGACCACTTCTGGAAAAGCATTCTTTGGATGGCTGAAATGAAGATCAACCTGTCCCAGAATGACGAGAAGAAAAAGGTATGGAGAAGGTTTGGAACAGCTCATTATCCAAAGCATACAACATCATCTGTGAAACATGGTGGAGCAGTGTGATGGCATGAGCATGCATGGCTTCCAGCGGCACTGGTTACTTGACAGAAGACAGAAGCAGCTGGAAGAATTCGTGTACACTCTCTGGTCAGCCAAATACAAAGTTGATTGGTGTTTAATGATGATGCAACATGCAATGGCCAAGTCAATCTCCTGATCTCAAAGAGCAGAAGCTGAAGACAAAACTGCAGAAAGAACTGAAGTCAGCTGAAGTGGTACAGGGATATACTCTCTGCCCAGATTCAGCCAAATGTGAGTAATTCCAAAGAATTAAAGCTTAAAGGCTGCAATTCAATTTCATCTTGATTGTTTAGTTTTAATTCTATTCTGGTGGCGTACAGAGCCAAAATTATGAAAATTGTGTCAGTGTCCAAATATACATGGACCTAACTGTATATATATATATATATATATATGTATATATATAACTAAATAATTTAATAACACTGTAAATAAGTACAGCAGTTCAAAAGTATGGGTCAGTTTTTTTTTATAAATAAATTTACAGAAATGTATTATGTTAATCCTATTTCAAATAAATGTTGTGCTTTTAACCTTTCAAAGAATCCTGAAAAATGCATCATGGTTTCCAGAAAAAAATAATAAGAAGAAGAATAATTGAAATAATAATAATAATACTGAAGACTGGAGTAATGACTACTAAAAATTCAGATTTATCACAGGAATAAATTATATTTGAAAATCTATTAAAATAGAAAACAGTTATTTTAATTTGTAATAACATTTCACAGTATTTCAGTTTTACTGTATTCATTAAATAAATGCAGTCTTGGTGAACATGAGAGACTTTTAACAATACTATAAACTTTAGCATATCTCCAAACGAATATCCATTTTTCATACTGTACATTATAATGTAGCGATGCCTAAATTCTCTTGTATCATTTAAAATGATTGATTTTAGTATGTAGCATTTTATGACAAAACAGTGTAGAATGCCATTTTCCATTTCAAAAGACGGTTTGCGCTGGCGCAAGCTGTTAGTAAAACTGGCCCTTGATGACCTAATATTATTGACTAGAATTTTAAAATCAGTACATCCCTTCTTCAAATGTGTGATATTATTGGAGTTAGTGACCCAAACATAGGGTGTTGTGTTTTGTTTTTGGAGGGGGTGGATATGCCCCAAATGGCCGGTCGGCAACCCTGCCCTGCATTTCCTTGGTTTTTATGATTGCTTCTTGGACAAGAAAACAATGATCCTCCAAGGGAACGGAGGATTGCGAGTGGCTGAGATCAAAGCGGAATGGGTGGCGTGTGGTTTGGGTAGCTGTGAGTCACTGATGGAGATGTTGAGTGTTGTCCATTTCAATGAGATTTATGTAAAGCAATATGTCTAATAGGATGCTCCACACTCGTCCTCTCTCCAAAACTCGCTTTCATCTTGTTTTATGATTAATCAAATAATGTTTGTATGTGCAGCCTCTCGAATGGAGTGAGGGTCATTGTGAGTGTGTGTTTGTGTGTTGTATATTCTCTAAAAACACATAAAGACAAAGCAAACATATACGTGTGCGTATGTCCATGCTGCCCTACAAAGGCAAAATACCTTAACTCGCTAGAGTGTGAAACTGAGAAAAATTACTTAATTTTTTTTTACTTGTCCAGACAAATTAATTATAGGTAGGACACTGGAAATTTGGCAATTAGATGTTTTAGTAATGAAAATTATCTACATTAAAAAATTGTGAGCTCAATCTTGATTGTTAACCCTATTTTGAAGTTAATGTTCTCTGCCTTTGCATTGTCTGCAAAAAGTGAGAAGTCACACCAAGGCAAAAGACAGTAACTTCCACATTATCAATATTTGGTTGCTGATCACCATTTACAAAAATGTTACAGTAACACCTGTATAAAATCTAGTGATATTGGGCTATCTCATATAGGCTATTGCATATAGTAATGTGACTATATTACCGTATTGACCCGAATATAAGACGACCCTGATTATACGACCACCCTTTTCGATGTACCTTTTGGAAAAAGGCTTTTTGAAAATCTTGGTTTTTTTTTCTCTCTCTCTGTAAAAAACATTTTTTCTTAAATTATTTTCATATTGCATATTTTTCCTATTTTAATTTTTGTTTTGAAAGTATGGTAAATACTGGTAAAATGTACCAACAATAACATTTAAAAATATACACTTTCTGCTATACCATAAAAATTACGACGGCGTTTTAGTGCCTCGTTAAAAAAAAAAAATATATATATAAAATTACGAGATTTAAGTCGCAATATTTCAAGAATAAAGTCGAAATGTTACGAGAATAAAGTCGAAATGTTACGAGAATAAAGTCGAAATGTTACAAGAATAAAGTCGAAATGTTACAAGAATAAAGTCGAAATGTTTCAAGAATAAAGTCAAAATGTTTCGAGAATTTAAATTGTAGAAATTAAAGTTATAATATTTTGAGAGTATAGCCATTGCGCATGCATGCCCCGCATTGAGAGCACTGGGAGAAGTTGCCAGGTCACCGGAATTGATTTGAATATTGTTGCGTCCGAGCTGCCGCATCATCTTACTGGGATGCTGAAGAGTCAATTTTAAGGACTCGCAGAAACAGCTTAATATCACGAATATGATATTTATTAACAGACTGAACAGGAACAACTGTTTATCTTAAAGGAACACTTCACTTTTTTTGGAAATAGGCTCATTTTACAACTCCCCTATAGTTAAACAGTTGAGTTTTACCGTTTTTGAATCCATTCAGCCGATCTCCGGGTCTGGCGGTAGCACTTTTAGCTTAGCTTAGCATAGATCATTGAATCTGATTAGACCATTAGCATCGCGCTCAAAAATGACCAAAGAGTTTCGATAATTTTCCTATTTAAAGCTTGACTCTTCTGTAGTTACATCGTGTACTAAGACCAACGGAAAATGAAAAGCTAGTCATATCATTGCACCTGCTGCACCCATGGTACGGCAGCAAATTTCCTTGATTATTACGTCGGAATGAGAGTATAGTTCCAAGCCATATCGGACTAAAAAAATCGCAACTTTTAATTTTCCGTCGGTCTTAGTACACGATGTCAAGCTTTAAATAGGAAAATTATCGAAACTCTTTGTCTTAAAATCACTTACAGAGGAAGTTTGTTCCCATCAGGCTAGGGATGTCAACGATTAATCGACGATCGATTAATTGTTGATAAGAGATGTAATCGATAAAAGCTATCGATGGTCGATTAGGCAGTTTCATTTTGGGGTGCGTGCGGCTCGTGCGCAAAACACGTGCAAACGGCTGTGAGTGACAGTGAAGGGGCTGGATCTTACGAGAAAATAATTTACTAATGTACAAACTACACTTTTAATATGATCCGAACTTTAAAAGTACATTAAAACAGATACAGTACAAAGTTATTTTGTATTGAAATATAGTAATAAGTCATGTTCAATTATAATTTCCATAGATAATAGTTGCATATAGGGCACTTCGCTTTGCCAGGGCTGCGCACGCGAGCAGGACAGTCTATTCATTCATACAACTTGTTAATTTGTTCCTACGACATATTAATTTGTGGCAGCTGTCCATGTTTCATTAATTTGTTCCCTAGAAAACCCATGATTTAACTTAAATGCGGGAACAATTTAAGTCATAGTAACGAATTCTTAATTCATGGCCACGAAATCTTTCATTTCCCCCCACACGTTTACCACAGTAAGAGATGCGAAAACAGTGATTAAAAGTGAACAACAATAAAATAAACCTGCGAATCTAGAGGGTGAGACAGTGAGGATTTGGTAAAAGAAACAATAAATATTATTAAATTCGTGACCATCCGGAAAAACAGAACACAAAGCCGCATATGACTTGATTTAAATGTATGCGCTCGAACGGCATGAATCCAAAAGCATGGTCGCGATGTAACATTTGCCTGCTAACCAATTATTTCTCTAATTAACAAAGCTTTGTACCTCACTTGTGTCATAATACTCACATTAAAATGTTTCAAATGGGTAACAGTGTGTTTGTAGCAACGCCGGTGGTTCTGGAAGCAGATCACTGACCGCACATCACAGCCCCACGCGCCGTACTTGCGTTTGAGATCATTTTATTTTAAATCTCGATAATGTATATTTTGTAATGTATATATAAAATAAAACAACGAGCACCATGAAACCATTTAAAAAGGCGCATTCAGCGGTCTCCGTGACAGGATATGAAACAGCACACATAATGGTCCCGTGCGTAACTACGGCGCGCTCTCTTCCTTTTATCAAATGATCATAATCACATCCATTCACTTTACCATCCTGCCACTAGCCTTTTATTAAGACTAAAACCCCTTTTCATTCGGGTGAAGAAGCTGGCGTTTTGAGTGGCATTTGCACGTCCTGTCATGCCGGTGACTAAATGCCACTGCAATAGACGCATTTCGCAGTAGTCAAGGTTAATGATTAATCGATTAATTGATCGTTAATTTAAACGACGATCGATTATGAAAATGATCGAAAATTGACATCCCTACATCAGGCTAACATGACAGTCACGACTAGTGTGCCGCTGTAAGCATTTTCTTTTTCTTTTGTTTTCACTCGCGATCTTTACAACACATAATACATTACTTATTTCATGGCACACTCATTTTATACGTTTTTGGCGCCACCTATTGTTGTGGGTGTATTATTGACATATCAAAGTCTAGACCCTGAATGTAAGACGACCGCGTTTTTTCAGATGTATTTCCAAGAAAAAAACATTGTATATTCGGGTCAATACGGGTAAATTATATTTTTTTTGCAGACAAGCAGACTAAAAGGTAAACATGTGAGTGGATACCGTTTTGCAAGAAATTTGCTATGCTCAGTAACGTAAAAGAATGCTAGACATAGCATAATTGCTTATATTGACTTGAATAAAATAGCCAAACCTAAAAGAACGACTTGTGGATTTATGTAAACGCCAGAAAGCAGGCATGCTCAGAATGCTTGTGGATTAAACATCTCCGATGACGTTCAGCGCCATGGATTGATTTTATTGGGTTACAAGAAAAGGTAGGATATGGATTTAATTGCGAAATGTTAGGCTACTGATTTTATGATTGATCATGCTACATGCAAACGCATTCAAGTACACACGCATCCAACTAAAAGTGACAGCCTGGTGAATAATCTGCATTACAAAAAGGAAAAAAAAAATCTTTTAGATTATCACGATAATGTATTGCTGCCAAGGTGTCTATCTTTACAGTGCTTTGTTATATGGAGCTGTTTGGTTGATCGTGATTTAATTTGTTTGTCTACACCGTAATTAAAATGCAGCAGACTTTAATGGACAGTAAAAAAAAAGGCAGAACACCATATAACTCCAAGCTGGCACCATAACTTCATTTTGACACGCAGTTAAACAAAGGCAGAACGCCTTAACTCAATTTGAGCGTTCCAAACAAAGTGAAAGAGCGGTAACTGGTGTTATACGGTGTTCTGCCTTGGTTTCTCCGGGGCTTTTTGAAGTTTCGGTTGAGACCACCCATTATTTTCTCAGAAAAACAACGAAATTGACTCAAGATACTTATGTACGAGATAAAGGATGTCTTGAATGTCCCAAAAATATCAATAACTAATTTTCGACAAAAATCGAAGTTACAGTCTTTTGCCTTTGCGCGTCAGCATGTGTCTCTCAGTAAGCGGTGACTATAACAAGCATCCAACAGTCTTTCCACTCTTATGAAGCCAAGATCAGAGACGTGTGTATAGCCACTGGTGGTCCAGGAGAGTCTCTGCAGATGGGCCTAACAAGGTCCGACATATACCTCATTGTGTTCATGCATAGAGCATTCAAAAAGGATATGTGCATTGAAAATACAGGATTTGATGCTCTGTTGAATAGAGGCTTCTTCTCCAGCAGATGTTTAATGAAAGTTGAGGTGCAAGATTCATGGGATCTTGGTCCACCCGATCAATGTGTTCATTAGCATTCCAAGATCACCATTGCCTGATTGGCACACAATTAAAATGAATATTGGTACATGTATACAATTAAAATTTAAATATAAATTTGACTGAAGGATTGAAGGACTGAAAATGAAAAAAAAGTTAAATTGCTATGAAATAATGATGCATACAAATATCACTAATATTTTTTTTAACTAAAAATTTAAAATAAAACTACTATGCTGAGCTTTGACAAGCACTGGCAAGCAAGCAAGCAAACAAACAAACATATAAATAAATAAAAGGTGTCCTTGTTACAGTATAATTAAGTACTGAGTAATATTAATTAGCTACATGTACTATATGGTAGGGTTAAGATTAGGGTTTGGTTTAGGGTTACTTGCATGTAATTATGCATTTATTGTTATTGTAATGTAATGTGTAACAAGGACACCTTAAAATAAAGTGTTACCTAATGTTTAAGATGCTTTAAGATGCATACAGAATATGCTTTTGTTTGCCAATCATAAAAATAGGCCATGTACGGTTCCAAACTGCCATGTACTGCCTATTTTTTTTAATGGTCAGAGAGTGAGTGAAAAATGGTCATTATGGTAAAAATGGTAATTAAAAGAAATACAGCAAAACCTGTGTTAATCAATACAAGTCATCTTACATCTCTCTCTCAGGACTAATAATTCCCAATTGTCCTCAATACACCTAAACTATAGCTATGGCAATGGCAAAAAAGTCAAGAGGAACGAAGTACACGAGACAAACTCGCAATGCCCCAGGCAACAACTGTGAGCTTAATTGGGTTTAATTTGTCGTTCACTCAATGGAGGGAAAACAGCGCAAAGCTCTGTTTTGAAAGAACGGAAGAAAACGAACACATTGACGTGCTCTTTGACAGGCAGGTTCACTGGGACTGATCACACGTTCCCAACGCCTGCAAAACACATTTATACTTCAAAGAACGTTGAATATTTGTTTAAGATATTTAATTTTTTCTTCCTCTTTTGTATGTATTTCTGGAAAGGTGACAAAAAGAAACATCAAATCGTTGAAGACTGAGAGAAATTCACTGTAAACAGAGAAAAAGACAAGAGTAAATGATGCTTCTTCTTTCAGATTGTACCTTTATAAAACCCTCTGCTCGCATTTTCACAATAACGCCACTTAGATTTTCAGATAGACTGAAGAGCATTGTGGGAAGTCATTTCATGCAACAAAAAC
Source organism: Schizothorax lantsangensis (assembly GCA_027422415.1). Taxonomy (NCBI): domain Eukaryota; kingdom Metazoa; phylum Chordata; class Actinopteri; order Cypriniformes; family Cyprinidae; genus Schizothorax; species Schizothorax lantsangensis. The sequence goes on along the minus strand of CM049847.1, from coordinate 24,553,788 downwards.
ATTTTTTTCATGTTTCTCTCTAAACAAACATGAATTACAGACAATTCTCCATGGTACTCTAGAGTAAGAAGACTCTGAAATATCTCAAAACTATTTCAAAAACCACCAAATCCCAAGAACTATAAACCAAATATGCCTGTGCAAACTTCTCAAGCCATTCTTTATTTTTCCAGATAAACATCTCGGCTCCACAAAAGCTTTTCTATCCGCTATTGAATCTCTTCACTGTGCTAGTCTGCAGAAGAGCCAGTGTCATTTCTGACATCTACTGCAGTCTTCACAGCGGCCTTGTAAAGAGCCAGGACTGACGTTATACGGCATTCCATAATATCCTAGTCACACATCGATAGGTTGTGTAAGACGGGGGAAAATCATTATGATTAACTTCTTATTTCTTCAAGTTATTTATGCATGCCCATTACAGGAAAACACGCCTAGAGAGACACATTGATCCCATCCTTCCGGAGTAAAAATGTCTTTATTGTATTTCAGCTAAGCAGCTCCTTTATCTTGCTTACAGTATTGACATCAAAGCAAGGCTGTTTGCAGGACGAGAGCTGGTCAGCATTGATGACTTTGATGGGACATGGAGCTGTGAGGGTTTTCTTGTGATCTGAATGCATGTCCAGGCCCTGCTATTGGACTATCCTTCTTTTTCTTCTCCTTCCTCTTTTTGAAAATGTGTTCACTGCAGCATTTTTTAATTGAAAAAAAGAACGAAACAGATATAACAAATAAAACTGCATTTTAAATCCCAATTGTAAGTCGCTTTGGATAAAAGCGTCTGCCAAATGACTAAATGTAAATCCAAAGTTCACCCAAAAATGAAAATTCTGTCATCATTTATTCACCCTCAAGTTGTTTCAAACCTGTATGACTTTTTTTCTTCTGCTGAACACAAAGATATATTTTGAAGAATATTGATAACCAAACAGTTGCTGGTCCCCATTGACTTCCATAGTATGGAAAATAATATGGAAAGATGAACTGTTTTCAGTTTACTGGGAGTCAGAGCTCTTTACAGCTCAATGGAAATTAAATAGCTGTTTATTGACACAACTGAGGAGGTCAATAATAAACCTGGAGAACAGTATCTGTTAGCAAAACATGGCAACCCATCCACAAATGTTATATGTGCAAAACAATCTAAATATTGAGAAAATCGCCTTTAAAATTGCCCAAATTAAGTTCTTAGCAATGCATATTACTAATCAAAAATGAAGTTTTGATATATTGACGGTAGGAAATGTACTAAATATATTCATGGAACATGATCTTTATTTAATATCCTAATGATTTTTGGCATAAAAGAAAAATCGATAATTTTGACCCATACAATGTATTGTTGGCTATTGCTACACATATACCTGTGTGACTTATGCCCAGTGTTGGGCACGTTACTTTAAAAAAGTAATTAGTTATAGTTACTAGTTACTTCTCACAAATAGTAACTGAGTTAGTAACTGAGATACATCATTATAAAAGTAACTAATTACCAGGGAAAGTAACTATTGCGTTACTTTAAAAAAAAAAAGTTCAAATATGTCAAACAAATTGGATGCCCCAATATTAAATATGTTGAATGAAATGGACACTAAATAGGATAAATTATTATTATAAAACATTGTACACTAACCTACACTATTTTATTGTTTCTGTGGGACAATGTGAGAGACACCTATCAAATTCAATATATTATTGTAAATATTATCAACCCTCTATGGACACCTTGGCAATAGAATTGCCATTGGCTAGTAATTTTTTTAGTTTACTCACCAGACTAATATTAATTATTTTATATTATATACAGTGTTTATATACAGTCAAGAATTTCACTCACCAAGGCACTTGTGCTGTGGTGATGTGACAATAAAAGTGATTTGATTTGATTTGATATATATATATATATATATAAAAAGCTTATGTTTGTAAAATGTCAGTTTTTAAAAAAAATCTGAATTAGCATCTCAGTAGCATTATATTATGATAATGCATTATATATTAGAACTTTAGTAATTAGAATAATCATGTATGAAATTTGTCATGTTGATGAACTTAACTGGTGGTTGCTTGATATTGTTTGTCGTTTAGTGTCTCTTAAAAAAGGGCGGGGGAATAAAAATAATACGATAAGATAACAAAACTACTAGAATTCTACTACTAATAACAATATAAAATGCACTAAGGATTAATAGCTGCTGGGTTCATGAATATTAATCACGTTGTCTGCGTTCGCTCGAATTGATTCGCTGAAATCAAAACAGGGATGATAATAGGTGAGCGCCAGCTAATGAGATTGTCGTTTGCGCATTAGCTCCGCCCACTAGCGGAGAACCCGGCAGTTCTTAAAATCTTAAGAATTCCAAAGGAACTCTGTTATTTTGACAGGAAAATACAACAAAGAATATCGTTTACATGTAGCACGTCAATTCTGCATTTTATGTAAAACTCACTCGCTTTGTATCTTTCTTTGCGGGTGTGTGAGACAAAGCGACGGCGAGTTGTGCGCCTTCACACTAGAGTTTACGGTAGCCTACGTTAAATACAGCTACACTGCGCATCCATTCAGATGAACTGAAAAATAAAATTATAGTAATATTATAATATACTATAGTAACGCCGCATTTTATTGGCAGTAACGGTAACAGCGTTATAACGGGGTAAACAGTAATTCGTTTGATTACTCGTTACTGAAAAAAATAACGCCGTTAGTAACGCTGTTTATTTATAACGCCGTTATTCCCATCACTGCTTATGACTGGTTTTGTGGTCCAGAGTCACATATATGTACATATATTACATTTCCATGTATGACATAAAAACAAGTCATCCTATTGTCACAGTCATGTTCTATTTTGTTTCGTTTTCACTCCTTATCATGTTTCTCTTAGCCTTAGTTCTGATTGTTAATTAGTTTCTATGGTTACTGAGTAGGTTCACCTGTTCTATTAATTATACTCATTAGTTCTTCTTGTTACTTAAGCCCAGTGTTTCCTGTGTCCAGTGTTCGGTGGTTGCGTTTCCTGTGGATCTACTCTGTATTCCTTGGATTTAGGATTAAAGCCTATTCTGACTGTGTCTTCGTCTCCGTGCGCTTGTCTGTAGTAGCAACCCGTGACACCTATTAGAAATAGGAACAATTTTATATATAAACATATATATAAACCCATACAAATATGAATGTTTATGCATGGGTAATACATACTTGGAGCAGCAAAAATTCATATTACAATGATTTCTAAAGGATCATGGCTTTCCTGTAGCTCAAATAGTAGAGCATGGCGCTATCAATGCCAAGATCATGGGTTCGATTCCCAGGGAAAGCAAGAGCTGATAAAATGTAAAACTGTAACTTGAATGCAATGTAAGTCGCTTTGGATAAAAGCGTCTGCTAAATGCATAAATGTAAATGTAATCATGGGAAACTGAAGACCAGAAGAGTACTTTGCCATCTACAGGAATAAATTGACATTTTAAAATATTTAAATAAACATTTATTTTAAATTGTAATATTTCACAATTTTACTGTTTTTACTGCATTTTCAATCAAATAAATGCTGCCTTTGTGAGCTGAGATTTTCCAACTTAATTTCACTTGCTCACCAAAGATGTTTTTTTTTTATTTGTGAGTTTTAATTTTGAACCATGGATGGGACAGAAAGAGGAGGAGAGAATAACCACACTGCTGCTATTCCATTCCCACAAAGTCAGATATAGCTCAGTCTTTGATTTGCCAAAACAAGAGGACCTATTTATGTTAGTGTGGGTTTGCGCCTCCTACTTACAGATGGAATGACCAGAATCTACATTTCTAAAAAAGCTTTCATCCTGCAATCAGCCACCCGACATGCTCTGCCAAACAAAGCCATCAATACATGCATCACACACAAATATTACCTGGTTAGTGCAGAATACTCTGACACACACTTTACACGAACACCATTTCATCTTTCTGCTCTTTCATGTGGATAGCTTGCCATGTGGCTAACCAGACTTATTGCTCAACTCATAGTGGAAGAAAGTAGCTTATAGGGTCTCTGGTATGATTTACGGCACATCCGAAATTTTGTGTGATAAAGGAGGTTTAATATCACTGGTCATCCATCTTCAGATTGTGATGCAGTGGTGCAACATATAACTATAACAGCACATACTGTACAGTATCAAGGTATGATTTCACTGGAACAGATTAAATCACATCTTACAGTGAGATGTTCTTCTCTTAGTAAACCTCAAACCAAATATGATTCACATCGAGCCCGAGGCTGTATATTTTGCTGACAGATACTGGATAACAGGAATTGCAGTGCTAAAATTGGATAGGTTTGCATTGACTGACTTCATTCTATTTAAAAATCCTGTATCATTTTAGGCTATCATATCTATTTTCTGTCCATGTTGGCCTAAAACTTCAACGTGATCGAGGGAGAGAATATAAAGACAAACTTTTCTGAAAATATCGGTACAGAGACAGGAAAACAGAGGATCTGGGAGTTGACATCTTCTTGGCAGCATTTACTTAAAACTATATTGTCAGTATGACATACTACAACTACCGGCTCTGCTACATAAAGCAGCCACTAACTGAGATTGATGCAGATGAGTCCTCAGAGCTGCTCAGCTTCTCTTACTTATATTGGGAAATCAGTTTCTTCTGTAAATTTCTTAAAGAGTGTGTGCTGTTAATGATATTACATCAGTTAAATGAATGCTGTTAAATGTAGCGATATGATATACTGTAGGGTTATGGATATACTGCCATTGGTGATACCAATATCGCTAATGACAATATAATGGTGAGACATACATAATATTATTTAATGTAAATAATGCTGAAATTTAGCATTTTTATATACTCATATATTATGTAAACAAAATCCTTTATTTATCGCGATTAGTCGTTTGACAGCACTATATATATATATATATATATATATATATAATGCTTTATATTATACTATTATAAAGGTGATATAAGAGGAACTACGTGTTGATTATATATATGTATAAATTATAAATTAAATATATAAATTGAAAGCATATTCTAAAGCATGTGTAATATATATATATATATATATTATTCTTATTTTTTATTTATATAATATATTTTTGTTATATTTTATTATATATATATATATATTTATATATTTATTATATATAATATATTTTTTATTATATATTATATTATATTTTATTATATATATATATTTTATATATATATATATATATATATATATGAAGAGTTTATTTGCAAGTACAGATAAGAGTTTTTTTAATTTTCAAAAATCATGTTTTTTATTATGTTATCATGTTTTTATTGTGTTTTATTGTATTAGTTAGCTGCATTTTTTGTTACTTTTTAACCTAATCAAAAGAACCCAACTGCAGTTTGATTGAGATTAATTGGAATGCACAATAAAAAGACATGATTTTTGAAAATTGTTAAAAACTGAGTTATCTGTTCTTTGCAAATGAACTCTTCATATATATATATATATATATATATATATATATCTGTGTGTGTGTGTGTGTGTGTGTGTGTGTGTGTGTGTGTGTGTGTGTGTGTGCGCGCGCGCGTGCGTGTGTATGTGTGTAATAATATGTGCTATATGATACCTTTTTTCAGGATTCTCTGTTCAAACTTTTGAACAGTGCCATATATATACCCATTCAAAATATATAGAAAACTATATACACACACACATAAAAAAAAGAAAAAACTTCACAAAAAATATTGGCTTAGATATGCTGCAATTCTGCCATATTCCTCAGTCTGTGAAAAACCCCAAGATCCAGCTGAGATGAGTTTGAATGCGTTCTATTGATTCACCACGTCAAAAGGTCAAAACAAGAAGTCCAATGTCTTCTCACATGGAGAGAGAGCTGAGAAACCCCGCTGTGAGATTTGACTCTGGTGTTTGTGCCATTGTGTACGCAAGACCAAACAAGCCCTTACAAATGTCATCTCTCCTTTATTCCCAATAAAAGACCAAATGCTCACACACAAGAGGGCCACCAGGGAAAGCCACACACACATTCTGTTACGTATAATGAAGATGATGACATATCTTCATCTCTAGAGATTTACACATATTAACTACACATCCATAATCTTTTTCATAAAATTTTCAGGTGTTGATATTGTATTAACAATGTTGCTGCTCACATGTACCATTTAGAACATGAATCTCTGAGTCTAAATCTGATGTTAATCACAGATATTAAAAGAATAGTTCATCAAAAAATGCCATTTACTTGTCATACAAAATTGATTATGACATTTTGAATGCAAATTTCACACTGAAGCATTTGGACCAATCAGACACACTATTGTTCATTAGATTTAACAAATCAATTATTCATTAGATTAACAAATAATCACAGACCCCTCACCCAATAAACATACTGGGTGCCAGGATGTCTGTAAACGACCCCAGGCCCCTGGTTACCATGGAAACCAAGACACCTCAGCCAGACCAGATAAACTTTACGACCTAATGGCACGTCGAGAGTTCTCCCTCTCGCTATCTTTCACCCATAGGAAAAACATAATGCCCATAAAAATGGACTCTTCTCTAATTAATTCATAGAAGAAAAAAAAATTGAATAAAAACACATATTCTTCTGGTCATTGTGTATATTATTACTGTTCTTGTATATTGTCTTTTGTATTGTATACTGTTTGCTACCTGGTCTCATGGCATAGATGTACCTGGGCGCACTTTTTAGCGAGACGCGAAATACGTTCCAATAAGTACATATCACTGCAGTTTCCAAAAGAAATGAGCACTAGAGGCAGTAAAACTCCAACGCCTTTTATTCCTTTTCACACAAATTTACAGTTTCGATTAATAAAGCGTAATTTTCGCACAATTACTTGAAGAATATCATGTTATGACTTCAAAACAATATTAACATGCTGGGAAATTTGAAAACTGATGCTTTTGAACGTTAGCATCACACATATCCAGCTTCATATCTATGGGTTTTCATAGACGGTAGGTTTGCTCAGTAGCTCATGGAGTACGGAGACGTACTTGAAAGGTGAGAAGCTCCGGTTCAAATCACGTGTAACTAGTTCAAATAGCATGGTTGCATCAACAAATGCGTTTTTTTATCAGTTTTGCATTTGTCAACACTATTGGGTAGGTTTAGGGTTGGGTTTGGTGTAGGGCATATTTCCAACATGATAGAGCATTAATTTTTAGCAACGGTCCCCAGATAATTTAATTCTGAACCGCCGCAATACGTACCTGAAGCAAGGTAATAAAAACACAGCAATACATACCTATACCGGGGGGCAGTCGTGGCCTAATGGGTAGCGAGTCGGACTTGTAAGCAGAAGGTTGTGTGTTCGAATCTCAGGTCCGGCAGGGATTGTTGGTGGGGGGAGTATCCTCCTTCAATACCACGACTGAGGTGTCCTTGAGCGAGGCACCGAACCCCCAACTGCTCTCCGGGCGCTGTAACATGGCTGCCCACTGCTCCGGGTGTGTGTTCACTTAGGATGGGTTAAATGCAGAGAATACATTTCACTACTGGTTATATACTCTCTATGTAATTGTGTATGTGACAAATAAAAATAATCTTAATCTATAGCAACATAATAAAAACGTGCCAGGGTTTACGTATTGAACCCGTGTTTTAGCGCCACTCAGTGGACATTTCTCTTTGAAACTGCGGTGAAATGTGCAGTAAGGTACATAAAAACGGTCTCGCTAAAAAGTGCTCCAGGTACGTTTATGCCATGAGACCAGGTTGACTGTTTAATGCATGCTTATGATAGAACCATTCATTCATGTAACCTTACCATGTTTGGTCTCTATGAATTCATCTTCGGATGATCTAATTGAGAGTGTATATTATATGTTTATACCTATGCAACATATTAGTGTTCTAAGAATTTTTTGCAGTTTTTTGCATCATCACCCAATCGATTTACATATGCAAAATACCATGCTCTAAGACAAAGAGTCATAAACTTTCCCTCCAAAAGTGCAAGTCACCATTGGCTCTTTAACCCCCGAGAGGTGTGACCTCGACAGAACTTAAAAGGCCTCACATCAGTGACCGCCTCCCCAGTCTAGCTTCTTTTAGATTCTGAGAAGATGGGGATGCTGAGCTAGAACTCTTCTGGAACCCTTAAGTGTGTGCATCAGAACATCTTTGGAGTTCATCACTCTTCAAACCCGGAAGAACGTGATTGCAAGTCCAAACCTTGAAACCATCAAGACTTTCATCCGAGACTGCATCCGGACACTCGTCAACGACCAAGGCAATACAAGTATCATACATTAAAGGTCCCATACACTACATAGTCGTGAGATGCAAGAAATCTTCAGACGCGCCCATAACAACAAAAGACAATACTTTACTGAACCTTTTCTGATAAGAAGTGTTCGCTGCAAACGCGAGCATTTTTGACGATCATTTCTGTCCAGTTCACTCGTTTTATCGCGTTTAACCACAGCTGTCGTAGTTTTTTCATCTGGCAGTGGCAGCAGGTATGCGATCAAATTTCTAATTTGAGGCTGTATTACATCAATTCTGGCACCCAACATCACAACAAGATGATATTTTAAGCTCCTTATGTAGCCGAATCTGCGCTGGTTTGAATTGGCCGCCTCCAGTTTTCCCTTTGTTTTGCTTCCAGCTAGCGCTGTGACGTAATTGTGACGTCGGCCCCACATGACCCTAGTTACCTGTGGTTGGCCTGGTCATGCGTCACTCAGAAAACAACAGGCCAATCAGAAGAGAGGCTCATGAATATTAATTAGACAGGCCAAAATCAACCTGTTCTTAGCAGAGCTCCTGAGAGAAGAGCTGTAAAAATATATTGAGATGGTTTTTGGTACTTATACCGCAAATATATATTCTTAAGGACATCAAAACCTAAAATAAAACTCCAGAAAGGTGTACAATATGGGACCTTTAACTAAACGAAACAGAGGTTTAGTATAAGCTATAGACCCCGTTGTAAAACAGCGCTGATGGTTTCACTCAAAGGTTAACTGATTCCTTTTCCATAGCTTCATTCCTGTTCCCCTAATGATTTCTTTCATCCACTTTGCTCCCCTTTGTATGTACGCGTGAGTAGGGCTGGGCGATATGGGCAAAAAAATTATCACGATAATTTTTTTCATATCAGTCGATATCGATAATTATCACGATAAATGTCAAATCTTTATTTCTTTCAAAGTTTAAAGCCAGAATTTTGCTCAAAAGTGAAAGTTGTAGAAACCAGACCATTCATTTTCCTTAACAAAATAAATATTTAACTAGAAAAATTAATTTCTTAGTTGCTGCATGTTCTAATGAGTGATATCGTTTCAAATCAAGAAACAGGTTCGGGCTGCCTGATAATATTAATAATAATATCACTTTTTTGTCTCTTAGAAATGCACATTTGATAGTAGCTTGAGTTAGGATGCAGAAGTAAATTTTTGTTCATTATCAAAATCAGTAACATCTGTAAAAATTATAAAACTGAGGTTGCTACATGGTTAAATTTATTCTGACCAAGTTTTTTTTTTTTTTTTTAAGCATTGGTCTCCCATAGTAGCATACATTTAAATCATGATAAACAGTTAAAACCACACATATAACACCTCAATTCCATGGTAAAAATATAACTATATGGTTTTTAGGTAGCCTATGTGTATGAAAAACAGTAGTCTAAAAACATTCAGAATAAATGCACACATGCTATAGCTTAATCACAAAAACATACTATAATTATACACCATTACTCCTGTAATAAAATTCAGTGTGAATATCCCACATTTCTGCCACAATACCATGGTGCAGTGAGTGTTACTACAGTAAATCCATGGTAAATGATGGCGATGTGTAGACTGAAAAGCCTTCTGACTGTCTTGTTGCACACAGTGCTTCTCCTGTTTGGCTATAAACTAGTTTAAATCATGAACGCAAGCGCTTCACACTGGATCTCACAGCGCTGTTTAATGCTCACATGACCGAGTGCATCTGCTCTAGTGAGTTGCGCTCAGCGCAACACTTTGAACTTTGATCCGAGTGGATAAACGGTCCGTGTGGCGCGATTCAAATGAGTAGCGCTCTTTCGTTCCGCTTTTGGCGCATAAACATTATATCGAACATTTATCGAGCTCTTCATATCGTTTTATCGAGGAAAATTATATCGCGATAATTGATCGTTATCGAATTATCGCCCAGCCCTACGTGTGAGTGTATGTATATTTGTTTGTTTGTTAGACTAGTTTGTGTTAGTGCTTATTTAATAAAACTTTTGTGCACGAATTACATGAGTTTCTGATTCTGTCACAGCTTATGAATAATGTCCCTTTTACGATTCCGATCAAGCTACATTCTCTAATGTATTAATGCTGTAAGAATGTTATTTTCTGTGGCCACGAAAATCACATTTCTTAGAGTTGATATGAAATTACACTGAATGTTCGCAGGACGAACAGGTTAGTTGATGACAATATTAATTCTGCTACAGTTACTACTGGCAGCTGATATAAATAAGTGTAATTAATTATAATTAATTGTAATTATTTATATACACTCTAAAAAATGCTGGGTTAAATACAGCCCAGCGCTGGGTAAAATATAGATGAACCCAGCGATTGGGTTGTTTTTACCCAGCAGTTGGGTTACTGCCCAGAAGGTTGGGTTAAACATTTAACGCAAATATTGGTTGAAAACAACCCAGCATGTGTTCTGTCCAATATTTACCCAGCACTGGGTTGTATTTAACCCAGCATTTTTTAGAGTGTGCATTTCCCTTTTGAGCTAATTTGCTACAACTCAACTGCTGTTTAAGTTTGGGACCTTTGACGGCTGAATAAAAGCCTCATTCAAGGCCTTCATTTGGATAAAGCGAACAGCCCTTTAACTGGAGGGCAATAGGTACTTTGCCCAGTTGTGTGTTTCTATAACAAAACAAATGCTGCATACTATGAAAATGCATACATAATGAGCAATAATTTACATAAATACAATAGTACATAATGGTACAAAATACATTCATCCTGTTACAGGAGACAAGAGTCAACATCTCTATTGACTGAGGTATTGTTCTTATTGAAATGTACTAACAGGACAAATGAGAATATGAAGAAAATCAGGCCGAGACAAAATAGAAAGAGAGGAAAAGAGAGGACGAAAGAGAGGTGCAACTAGCATTTCAATTACATTATGGCAATTGTTTTTTATCTTTGACGCAGGTTAATGAAACTAATTAGTCTTCACTGCGCAGAAGCTTCTGGCGCCTCAGATAATTGCTATTCGCTGAGATAGCAAAAGTCAATTTTGCCTCACGCGGCGTCTGGGAAAATAAACATTGAAGCTTATCACTTCTGAAGCCACTACATGAGAGGTTGTACATCAGCTCTTTCAGTCTTATTGGTGGCCCTGTTGCCCTAAAGTATGCACTTGATAGGGATACTTGCAAGTTCACAAACAGCAACCAAAGTTGTAGTTTTAAAAAAAGAGAATCTAATTAAACAAATAACAGAGAAAATCAAGCTCTTTCATGTCTTTATTTCAAACCATACATTTCATCTTTCAAGAAAAGCCACTTTAGCAATATTTTTATCTTGCAAAAGATTATTCATAAAAGGTTTTTTTAAATTTATTTTATTCATTTATTGAAATGTTTTAGATATTTTTTTTAATTTTAATTAACTTGTTTATTTATCTTCCATAAATTATCTTATTTTACATACATTGAAAGTAGATTCAAAACTACTATCCGAGGAAGACAGGTTAGCTGTGATATGAAACACTATTAAATTTCTTTTTTTTTGTTTGTTTTCTAATTTTTTTACCCTGTCCCTAATTAAAAAAAACCAACAACATACAACTATTTTTATGGTGATTTTTGTGTCATCGTATTCTCTGATTAATTATTTGTGACTGTATCATTCTGTGAAGTTTTCTATATTGTTGTGTCCTACATAAATAAAAATAAAATATTTTGGACTTATACTCACTTTTGTGTTCAAGCATGTAATACATTGGGCAAAACCTCAAAATCATATGAAAATGCCATATTTTGAATATGTGTCATATAAAACTGTTCTGACACATTAACTTATGCATTAATGTGGTTTAACCAAGTTTTGCAAAAATGTCTTCAGGTGATATTTCTAGGCCATCTTGGTTGAACTTATTTCAGGTCATACCACTATGCTTTAATAGAAACCTAAGTTACATTATAAATGTATGTATATATGTATGTATTTATTTAACTATTTATTTATTTATTTTTTAATAAATAAATAAATACATACATACAAAACTTAATAAAAAACAGTTTAACAAACTGACAAATGCTACAAACTAATATTGCCCAATTTTATATCAACTTTGTGAAAAGGCTTTGGAAATCAGATTTGAAAAGGTCCACAGCCTGATGGTTTTAGGAAAGAAAAGCTTGTCTCTAAATGGCTGCTGCTGTTCAGGATTTAGATTGTTAACATATTGATCTAAAAGTGCTTCACCTTGCTTTGCCTGTTTTTTAATGGCATCCATCGATAGTGTGACCTTCATGTACACAAATGGCTCAGGTTTGGAGAGGGGAGAGAATGGATTATTTCCACTTATAACTATAAATCCAACCTAACCTCGGCCTTTTGGTGTCAATCAATGCGTCAAAACTCAAGCTAAGACTCCACATCTGAAATAATAAGCCACATAATACGAGTGGGCCAGACGAACTGAAATGAAATTAGCAGGAAAATAAAAACAGCTGAAGATATTAAATCACTTTCATTCGATTCAATGGTAGATTTCTGCATTATCGTCTATGGAAGTTTCTTACACTTTGAAAGAGCTGAGAGTTACATTTTTTTTATTTGCATTAAAACAATGCAATTGTTTCATAAGCTAGCTCTGATAATAATATAAATAAGCGGAGTGTTTCAAGCAAATGCCTTAACTGCACACTATGAAAAATGAGTGCAGGTCGAAAGATGTCAGTAAGATTTAGTGTGTTAAGTTTGGGAGAGTGCCGCATCCGGATCGGAACCGGGAAGAGGAGCGAGTCAGGAGATGGTGGTGAGCTGCAAAGCTGCAAGTAGGTCAGGACTATTCCTGGTCTCCCACCATATGTTAAGAGATGTGCAGAGAAACAGAAAGAGAAAGAGAGAGACTGATAGACAGAGAGAGAAAGAAGGAGAAGAAAGAATGACCACATAAGACAGACAGTGAGACAGGTTCAGAAAGAGAGAGAACTTTGAAGTAAATGATGGCAGGGAATCAATCTGTAAATGCACCAGCTGGCATTGCAAACCAGCCAAACTCCTGCCGTGAAGTTCGACCAGAATGGACCGAAATCTTTGGCCCACCTGCAAAATGCTTTCCGCTCAAAAAAAAGAAAGAAAAGATTTTTGTGCTTGCTCAGTATACTTAATTAAAATGAGTTAATGCAAATTTATAAACTTAATAAACTGCGTGCATCCATGTAAATTAGTAAATTAATTCATATTTATAATATTCTATAATTCAATTATTAATATTATATATACATATAATATATTAATAATAAATGAATACATTTTGTATTGAGACTATAAATCAATTAGTCTGTGTTGGAACTATCCATTAAATAAAACTATATATTAATTACAGTATTAACATGAATAATAATCATTATAATATAAGAATCTTATTTACATCACTTAACTGATATTACAATTTATAGTTATAATACTTATATAATTCAGTCAATAATTAAAAAAATACAATAATAAATCAGTCCATTTGTCTTGGAACTATCCATTTTGTAAAAGTAATACAATTTATTACTATATTAACATTAATATTAATTATTGTAATTTAAGAATAGCATATAATTTTATAATATATTTAATATAATACATTCATCTGTTTTTGTTGGAACTATACATTTAATTTTGTTAAAATAAAACAAAAATGATTTCAAGATTAACATTAATATTAATTATTATAATATACGAATGTTATTGACAATTTGACTAAATTTATTTTTAATATAATAATTAATATAATCTCTATGGCATGGAACTGTCCATTTAATTTTGTAAAAATTAAACCAATTTTTACAATATTAACATAAATAAATTTTTATAATATAAGAATATTAGTTATAGAATTTAACTAATATATGTTTATTATAATAATAAATCGATTGATTTGTGTTGGAACTACATAATAATCATTTCCATAGTATTCTCATTTATCTTAATGGCACTTGCTAAGCTGCCGTAGGACCTCACAGAAATATAATTTAATAAAAAATCAATAAATTGAACTATATGTTCAACTATAATTATTTGAATACTTGAAGAATTATTTTGTCCGTTTTTGGTCAATCCAAAACTTGCCTTGGGATTTCACTTGGGATAGTGCTGAGATCAGGAAGATGGTACTAGATCAGCTTAAACGTCCCACTAGGATCAAGTATGAGATGAAAGCACTAATGTATGCTGCCCTCTTCCTGTAAACCACCTACTGTTCTGGTCACCTCCAGTAGTAATTGAATGTAGGGGATTTAAAAATCCAATAAAGAATGACAAGAAACTGTGTGATCGCTTTAGAGGAAAAAGTTGGGACCAATGGGGATACTGAGAATAGGTGTGCATGGGCGGTACACCCACTGTCAATCCACCGCCAGAGCTAGAGAGTAATTCAATTAAACAGCACAGTCATAGGCATCTGTGTGGGGAAAAGCACTTGAGGGATGCCGCTGAAAACAAATGAAATATCGATGGCTACAATGACTTTGGCATTATTTGATAGAGTGGAGATGAAATATTGGCTTGATTGGATTTTTTAATCAAATCAGAGTTCAGATTTTGGACTTGCGTGGTGCTCACAAGGTTGAGTCATGTTTGAAAGCCTTTCTAATGTGTCCGCTGACAGCTCTCAGCATCAGCTGAAATCTAGGGGAACCGGAAATACATTTTTATTTTTAAAGCTATAGTGAGTCATTTAGTTGCATGTGAGTTTCTCTGAGGAGGCAGGTAGGCAGTGCTTTCACAAAATAATCGAGAGATGGCAAGGCCTCCATCATGCTGTGATCAGCTGATCACGCTGTCTATGGGATAAAGACTGCCTATGATGTTTGTAATGAATTGAAATTAGCCTAAATGTGTCAAACTGGTTAAAATGGATGGACTAATTACAAAGTTCACAAGCATTAATTTTGGTTACATCAGAACTGAAATTAACTGGTTGATGTCAAATGATCTAAAAACAAAACAAAACAAAACAAAACAAGATGACTATTAATAATTGTAAGGGAAACAGGTCAATTTAGCTCAAAGGGAATCATTTAAGATTTTATAGGGAATTTGGACAGAATCACTGTTTTATGGCTGATCACTGAGTCGGCCAGCGATTCATTGAATGAGCCGCATAACATCAACTCTGCAATGGATATTAATATCCAAAGTATAGTGAAAACACTATTTATTAGCACAGTAACAAGATCGGCAGTTTAAGACATTAACTTGTTAGCACAAGACACAAGATTCTTCTCTTTTCAGTATAAATAAGACTTTATTGGATAAATCTAATCAGGGCCGCTGCGGGCCAAATGGGTGCCCTAAGCAGGATTGTATTGTTGTGCCCCCTCCCTCAAATATTATGGAAGTAAAAAAAAACAAAAAAACACATACTATAGGGGTCAAAACGGAACTTTAATAAAATATAAAAGTAAATAAATAAATTGTAATTAAATTGCATTATTTACAAATTAAAATTGTAGCTCTAGACAGTTACCTATGGCTATTATTTTATTAATACAGTTGTCTGATTGATTTTATAGTCTCAAGCATTCCGAAATCACGCAAAAGAAAATTAAGCAGTTTTACTACGATAAAACCATGGTTATTTTTTGTAAGGGTTGTGATCTCCACATGTTTTATGTTGAAGAAATTATAGAGGCTGTGTAATCTACAGCAAAAAGGTGGCCAAAAATGAAAGATTATGTGGATATTTGAATTAAATGTTTGGTCAATAGCCTATTAAACAAGGATATGATCGTCCTGTATGTGTAACAGCAGCAATGACCAGGCCTTTGGCTCCCTTTGCAGGCATTTGTGTTATCAAAATTTACTTCTTCTTTTTTTTTTTTTTTTTTTTTTTTTTTCACACACAACATCACAACATAACATCCACTCAAAACAAACAAAACAAAACAAAACAAAACAACGGACACATACTCCATGTTTTAAGGGTCCAATCAAAGGGGAGAGAGAGAGGGAGGGAAAAAGTAACAACAAAACAGGTCCTTCCTTTATATAATCATATATGTTAGAGAAAAAAAAATAGAAATAAAGTAATAATAATATGCAATCCAATATGCCTCTCCACACACGTGCGGCTCACATCAGTTCTACATCATCGTCCTCCTCGCAGCCGCAAAACCAGCAAACAGCCTTCTCCTTTGCATCAAGCTTCAAGAAGACACACACTTGTATCAGCAAAGCAATCAGTCCGCAGTGAGGAAGACAAAACCAAGTCTACATGCGTCCACAGATCCATGACAACAGGACACTCCCAAAACACATGGAGAAAAAATACCCGATGACGCAGTGTTACATATCAGGGCACCAGAAATAGATTTACGGTGTAAATATTCTAACACATAGGTTCGTTTAACAGCAGAATTTAAGCCCGTCACATTCAGTAATAAAATATTTAGAGTATACATTAAATATTCATAATCTCAAAATTGTATTCAACAAATGAAGAGAAGCAAAAGCACTCCCATTCTGTAAATGACATGTAAACGTTAGTGTGCGTTCTAGATATCAAAACACCTAGATGAAAAATCCCCTTAAAAACAAGGTAAAATAAATAAAAGCATGAATATCTGTTGTAAAAAATAAAAGCAACACAGACAGAGATGACCAACAACTATAGACAAAAAACAATTCAGGCCGCACGTTACCGAGAACATAGGTCTGATTGAGCAACAAAAACTTGTGATGATCCGTGACCGATCCACTTCAGCCCACAACGAGCCTCCCAAAAGGCTCACATAACCAAAACATTATTGTAATGAAACCTACTCTCCATTAGTCCCCTCCAGAAAAAAAAGAAAGAAAAAAGGGGGGGTTAGTCTTACCAGCAAAGGGACAATTGTATCGAATAAATATAAATACTATCCCAGGAGGAGAGAGGAAAGAAGAAAAACGAAAAAAAGAGATCTAGCAATCATCCATATCCCTCCCGCCACCATCTCCTCCATTCCGGCCACCAAGCCCCTCCCGCCGGATCGAAAAGAGGGCGGCCGCCGCCCTCCCGCTGCCCTGTGGATCCGCAGCAAATGTCCCACTCTGTGACAGGGAGCCAACAAAATCCTCCACTTTCCGAAGAGAATTGAAGCATCTCTGTTCACCCCGTGCCGTTGTTTAATTACCGCCGGATAAGCGAGGAAGGGCTGGAGACCAAGCACCGTCATCGACCTCAAAACCGGAACCAAGCTTTTTCTCTTGGCGGCTGTAACTGGACTAAAGTCAGGAAAAAATAGTAGCGTGACATTGTTCTGCGTGCATTTCACCGGATTAGCCTGGCGAGCAAGCTTCAGAATCTCCAATCTGTCATGCCATCTTAGCACACGGAAGATGAGAGTACGCGGCCGATCTGAGTTTTTCCTTCCATCATACACGCGGTGTGCCCGGTCAATCTCGATGTTACGACCTTTCAGGGAAGGAATCCACTTGGAAAGATTAATTCTGAGGAAACCAGCCACATCGGAGCCCTCCATCCCCTCTGGTAACCCCACCAGTCGTACGTTATTTCTCCTGCTTTTATCCTCCATATCCGTCATCTTCTCGGTGAGTCGCTCTAGCTGATTTCTTAAATCCGTGACTGCATTCCTATCCTCACGTGTAGTTGCCTGAACAGAATCAACGCAGTCACGTGTCTGCTTCGCCGCGGCAGCCAT
The DNA here is from genome assembly GCA_027422415.1 of Schizothorax lantsangensis. Taxonomy (NCBI): domain Eukaryota; kingdom Metazoa; phylum Chordata; class Actinopteri; order Cypriniformes; family Cyprinidae; genus Schizothorax; species Schizothorax lantsangensis. The sequence goes on along the minus strand of CM049847.1, from coordinate 24,535,865 downwards.
GGCCTCAAACTCCTCTCTTAGCTCTCCAACAGAATTGTTTGTCACTTGTATGTCCTCACGTAGTTTACGTAATGCTGGAATCAGCACAGAGTCCACAGCATCTCTTACTGCCGAAGTCACAACCGAATACAAAGTGCTTTGCTGTTCTTTAAATGCAAGCTTGATACCGTTAGCAATAGCCTCGTCGATATCCTCTCTGGAGATGGTGGAATCCCTGAATTTTTTCTTTATTGGCGATTGCCCAATCTCTCTTTTCCGATCGCCTTTGACTGTTGAAGCACTCATGATGAGTCCAATGCAAAATGGTTCGAAATTTACTGACAGGTTAATAAAATATTTGACAAAGTCAGCAGAGCGAAAGACTACGCATGCATCGAAGTCGAAGGGTCACATGATCCCCCCCTTTGCAGGCATTTGTAATAACATGTAATGTTGAAAAAAAAAAAATAGACACCATCACAAAATTTGTAATGGTTTTACTGGTTATAATGGGAATTGTATTGGTTTTAATGGAAACGTTAATGAACCCTGTTGGTCTCTACTGGTAATTGGTCACCTTCTATTGGTGGCTTATTAAAACCAATAAATCCTAATGAAATATGTCCCAAAACACACTACAGAAAACCATTTTTTTAAATGGTTTTAATGGTTAAAAGTTGATGGTTTGTAATGTTTGTAATGGTATTTGTGATTTATTTGTGATTAATTTGTGATGGTGTTAGAATTTTCTGTGATGGTTCTATTGTTGTTGTTTTTTCAGCAGGGTTGCTTCATTGTTTTTATATAATGCATTTTAAGTCATTTTAAAGGCTGTTGTTGGCTTAGGTTTGTTTTTATAACAACAAAAAATATTATCTTAATACTTCTTTGTAAATTATTATTTGAAGTAACAAAACCATGGTTAATTTGCTGTTCCCATGGCTACAAAACCATTAATTTTTTTATATTTATTTTTTTTATTCGTTTTAAAACCATTGCTAACTTTCATAAGTGAACATGGAAAATCGGAGAGAATATTAGATGCGTTGGTGGTGGTGAAATTATTTCCGACATTAAAACACATTATTAACCTCAACACCCCAAAAAGTTTCACAGGATTATGAATGTAGCCTACTTGAAAGTGACGCACAGACTTAGTTTTCATCTTTTTTCTTTTCTTTTCTTCTCTTGGCGTCAGATTGCTGATATCTTTTCAAGGGCATAGTTGTCCATCAATTATGATAATTTGCATTCAGCCACAAACATGAGGTGCGAGCGGTCGCGGGCGCTGGTGCGGGAATGGCGCGTCATGTTTCTTTTTTTTTGTAGCAACTGGGATTGTGACACGGCATTGCGGCAAAACTCAACTCAGAACACAAAACTCTCAACGGAAAGAAAAGAAACTAAAGTAAAAGAATAAAAGGATGTAACGAGACTAGATGATTTTTCTTCTCATCGTGGTTAGGTAGCAGCTGGCATGTACGCCAGAGCACGCTCAAAGAGCGCTAAAAAGCAGTGGCAAAACGCGGTGGCAAAAGGCAAGAAAAAGCATTGACTAAAAAGCCCAAATTTTGACGGTGTCCTGAGTTTTTAAACTGGGCTTTTGGACACATCCCAAATGGTGTCTTGACCAATTAGATATTGTCTTAGCTCGGGCTGTTGTTATGTTTCTCCTCCCAATACATAAATCAACACGTTATCTTATCAGTCTCATGGTCAGAATTTTCCTGCTCTTGCAGAGTATAATTTTGGACATGATTTCTATAACAAGGATATAATACATTTAACAAAGAATTGATTGGAAGAAACGTCCCAAGCAAGAAGATTCAAACACACACATACTAAGCATGAATATGAACCCTTAAGCTATTCAATAGTTATTAAAAAGAAAGACATACACAATGAGTAATTAGAACATTATAGACAAATGTGTGGGTTACATACATGCTATGAAGTTATGCAATTGACTGATTTTGTTTATACGTCCTTTTATGATGATTTTGGTGCATAAAAGACAGTTTCTGTGCCATTTTGTAGACGTGAGAATGTGTTCTGAGGAACAAAGTTCAAAAGGGTTTAGAAGGAATTTCAGTCTGGTTCTTGTCCTCTAGGTGGGGGGGGAAAGTCAATCCAAAGAGCTTGTGATTGTGATTACTATCATGGATTTACATGTGATGGTCATGCTGTGCATCTCTTTGACCATCAATCTTGGTTACTTGCCCCAAATTTGACAATCTCCTTCCTGAGTTGGGATTATCAATAAGTGTTCTTTTGTGTTAATGTTGCAAGCTTTTCTGTGAAAGAGTTGGTTGGTTGGCTTGCTTCAGACGGGCTGGCGCTAGGATCTGATTTACGAACATCCTGTTGTCTTGGGCCTCTTTGTGGAATTTCGGCTCATGTTTCAATGATCTGATCAAATCTTAAATTATCTGATTCACTCTGATACCCTACATAATATTAGACAATCAACAGTTTGTAGTTTAAGTTGAACACTAAGTTAAGTTGTTACTAAGTAACAGTTTGTAGTTTAAGTTGATACACAGCAAAAAATATTTTATGTATTTTGTGTAATTTATATTTTTGAAGCAGTTTAAACACACAGTTTGATGTGACTTTGTTTTAATAAAAAGTTAAAAAGATATTAATACTTTTATTCAATAAATATGTATTAAATTGAAATTGATTGATGTGACAGTGAAGACTTTTACATGGTTACAAAAAACATGTATATATATTTAAAAAATGCATTTTTTAATTTTTTCTTACTATATTTTTATCATAAAATCATAAACATTGTATGACAGAAGAGTGTGCCAAAAATTTAGCTTTGCTATCACAGGAATAAACTACATTTTAAAATATATTCAAATTGAAAACAATTTTTGAATTGTAATAATATTTCATAATATTACTGTTTTTACTGTATTTTTGATCAAATAAATGCAGCTTTGGTGAGCATAAGAGACTTAAAAAAAAACTAAAAAATCTTACTGCCTTCAAAGTTTGAACAGTGGTTTAAATATAGTAAATAAATAATATAAATATTTAACAATATTATGTATTGTTTATGTATTATGTATGTTTGTCTTAGTTACAACATAACTATGTTTATGTCTGTATTTATGAACTTTTCACTGAACAAATGCTCTAGTACTGTTCTGCATTAACAGCAGGTGAAGCAGGTTTCTCCACAGGATGTTCCTTTCATTCCTCTCAGCTCGCAGGGAGTAATTACAGCTCCAGAGACGGGAGGTATATTAGAGTCATGGCATTTTGGCTCAAATGATACAGAAATGATGAGTGACCATATACACAGAATCCATTAGCAATGCAACAGTAGGTCAAAGGAGGTTCTGGGAGCCCAGGGGACCAAGAAAGAGCTCTTTTTAGACATATTTGGCTTATAGTTGGTGAAGTCTTTCCATCAGGTTTGTTGTGGCGTGAAGACACCAGCAGCTTTTTCTTTTTTTTCTTCTTTTTTTTTACAGGAAATAAATAGAACTTATGTAACAAATGTATCTTGGCACTTCCTAACCATATTTGTGCAAAATTAAAAGCAACATGGGAAGCGTAAAATGTTCACATCAGGGTTGGATTAAAATAAAAAATTTGGCTTCGGCCCGATACCAGCCTCTGGTACCTTGGTATCAGTTCCTATGCCAACAAAATCAGCCGCCTCAGTAGACTTAAGAAATTAAACTAATGCTGTAAATCGATTTAATAATTCAATGTCAATGTGTTGGGTTCAACAAAAGTGCATTTGTACAGCAGCGCTCACAAAAGTTTTATAGTTCTCAACTCAAACTGCATGCATCAAAATGTGTGTGTGTGTTTATATATATATATATATATATATATATATAAATATTTTCACACACATATATATATACATTTACACACACACACACACACACACACATATATATATATATATATATACACACACACACATATATATATATATATATATATATATATATAATGTATGTACTGTATTTATGTAGTACTTGATTTTTGATCTGTGAAAAGTATTTAAAAAGCATATTTAATAAATCTTATGCCTAATCATTTCTTTCTGCTTTATTAACTTGATCTGCTTAAAGCACATTGTTGCTGGATCATTTACAAACATTTCCTTGACAATATTGTACTATGGTAAATTTTTGAAACCAAAAAGTAGAAACTTAAAATATATTTTATTACCATTACCCGCCCGGCAACCGTGTACACAAAACACAAGAACTCATTTTGCTGAAGAATTAAGGTAATAAGAGGGTAAACAGTAAAAAAAAAAAATGAAGAAAAAAAAGAGAGGATACATTTTTAAATATACTTGGTGGTATTTCATACATTCTTTAAGCAGCTAAAAAGTCCAGCAGCTACTGCCTTAGAGAAACTTCGCAGGTATAAATCAAAGTATAAGACATTTCCTTTGTTTCGGTGACCTGGTTTGTCAGATGTTAGAAGCTGAAAAAAGACAAAAGAATAAGAAAGAAAAATGTTGGAAATCCTTATCCTGAGCCATACAGTACATTTAATAGGCTGTTATGGAGCCCCACTTGTGAAGGTGTAATCCTTAATTACATTGCTTGACTGCTTCTAGAACAACCACTTCACCCTTCACAGTCCATATGGATGGATCCATATGAAACATGAGTGGTGATTTTAATCTCTATGTTTGAAGCAGACTCACAAATGTATTACTGAGAAAGAGCACGGATCACAGCTCTCATTAAAAACCTGAGGTGATTTGAGTCTATTGTTGAATGGAGCATTTAGATGACTATCTTTACATTATCACCTACGGCTATGGCACTGATTAAATCTATTCAACTTTCAATTATTTTTTACTCAAAGGTTATGTGCTGACTGATAAATTGGTGTTATATAATAAAAAGAATAGAGTATCTAAAATAGATTGATCGTAGATATAGATAGATAGATAGATAGATAGATAGATAGATAGAGAAATGCTGGAGTTCCTCAGTTATACAGAGGATGGCCATACTTTTTGAAAGAGAGAGAGAGAGTGGATAAGAAAGCCTGTAGAAGAGATAGAAAGCGAGAGAACAGAAACCATGCAGGATGTTGTTAGTTATTTCCTCAGCAACTACTGCACAAGATTTCAGAGAAAGTTGCTGAAGTGTACAGGTAGAAGTTCCAGGGTCCCACACATATTTCACCTTAACTTCTGTTTAGCTGTAATTTGCTAGTTTGAGAATCTGACAACAACAACAGCAATAATAATAATGTAACCTAAGTTTTAGCGGAGTAAAACTTAAAAAAAAAAAGATGACTTTTATCTCACAATTCTGAATTGTAAAATATAAAACTGAATTGTGAGATAGACCTAACGTTATACGTTGCAATTGCGACAAAAAAGTCAGAATTGTGAGATAAAAAGTCGCAATTAGCATACGTTATTTTTTTCCTGTGTGAAAAACAACAACAACAACAACAACAAAAACAATTGCCAAATGTAAACTCAGAATTCAGAGAAGTCATTGCAAGATGTAGGCAGAAATTTCTGAAACATTTTCCCTTTTTTCAGCAATCACGTCGCGTTTCCGTTATTTATTTATTAGTTTGTTTGTTTGCTTTTGTTCGTTTGTTTTTCGTTTGTTTGTTCATTTGTTTGTCGTTGAATCACTGTACTGAGTCGGTTATTTTGCTTGAATCGCTTTATTCAATAGTCTGAATCAGTTAGCGATTGAGTCAGAGCAACTAGCGCTGGGATTGTTTGGAGCAGTTTTCTTCTCAGTCAAACTGTGACGAGATATTTCAAAACAGAGAGCGAAGACATCGTTGAATTAAATGGAAATTCATCTGCAATTGATGGAGGCAGACATCGTCCTGTCGACAAAGAAGGCCTTCGTTACTTTGAACACCTGCACGTGGAGCTTGTGAAGTTGTGAACGACTCTGTGGATACAGTGAACTCATCAGGTAAAGATATTAATTCGACTGAAAGAGTATCAGTAGGCCTACACGAAACACTGCAACGACTTTGACATTACCTGTCTGAAACTGTACCCTGACATACTATTTAAATACAATATGGTAGTCAATTAATTATCAAATATATTACTGAACAGATAGGTTATGAAAGGTAACTAGCTAGCTAGCTAGCTAGTTAGTTATGAATGGCATAATGCCGATAAGCCAGTGATTCGGTGTGATAAGAATACAAGACTAAACAGCCCAATCATATCTACACATGGCATAAATTTACAAATCTGTTCTACTATAGCAAATTATTGATTTGTGAATATTAATTAGCCTAGCTACGTTGTAGTCTAGTTGGCTGTGAGCCTTGACCCTCTGGTCCTGTCCAAAATGTATACTCTAATATCATATTAGTAGCCTATTGTGTGTGTGTGTGTGTGTGTGAGTGTGTGAGAGAAAGAATAATACCTAATCACTCATTAGACTCTGACAATGCAGTATTCTTATAGGCTACAATTTGAAAATATTTTTATATTTAATATTTTAGATTGAATATTGTATGTTGGAATTAATAACATGAAAGAATAATTAAAGTCTCAAAGTAGCCTAGGGTTTACTAAGTGTAAGCATCACCTAATTAAAATGTATGAATGTATGAAAGTAAGTCCTGGTACATCAAAATTTTCTGGCGTTTCTGAGTACAGGTAAAAAAAAAAATGTTGCAAGGAAGGAAAAACATAAAATGAAAGAAAACCATACATTGTATAACAGCATTAAAGCATATGGCAAAGATGGAGGTTTGTATTTAAAACAACCAGAGGCTTGTTTTATTGATATTGGTTGGCAGTGTTTTTCAAATGGGATAAATAATTAAAAAAATGAATGCAGAAAATGACACTGGAGTAGTTCAAATCAGTAGCTCTGCACAACAGTAATTCAAAAATCTTCAGACTGAGCTGCTTATAGGACCGTTCTATTCATTTTTTTGTTTTTGTGTCATTAATTATACAGATAAATTGCTGTAGTTTGTTTGCTGTATTGTGCAAAATGCCACGGAACATGGGGGAGCCACATTCCATTTCTGCGTGTCTTTGGTAATGCGACTGAAATTGGAATGCTTCATGTCTTAATTTGATTATTCCTATTCTGAATTTGACCTTATTATGTTGAGGGTAATTAGAAAATGCTCTTTAAATGGAAAATCCTCATTCTTTATGAGAACAGAAGTCACATTATTGCAGCTCATATAAATGTAGTCAGCTGTTTAAAAAATCAGCATTTAAATGCTCTGTTTAACAGAATCCTACAAACACTTTACCTAAAGCTTGATGCAACTGATGAAACTACAAGTGTAACGTATGACTCCACATCTGGTGTTTTTAAAAAGGCTAATTATATCAAAGTTAAGTGTGCATGTATGCTATTTATTATTATTATTATTATTATTTGCATGTAAAAAAGTGAAATGAAACATATCATGACACACTAGCTCAACAAGAGAGAAAAAAGTTTTGCATAACCTATATTTCAGATTATATTATTATTATTATTATTTTTTAAGGAATAACAAATATAAAAGGTAATTGCGACTTTTTATCTCATAATTCTGACTTTTTTCTCACGATTCTAAGAAAAAAGTCAGATTTTTGACAAACTCAGTAGTGGGAGATAAAAAGTCACGATTACATTTATTTAAAAAAAAAAAACTTTTTTTTTTTTTTTTTTACTTTGTGGCAGACACAAAATAACCGAATTATGAGGTGTTTATTCATAATTCAGAGAAAAGTCAGAATTGCAAGAGAATTGTGAGATGTGAATTTGGAATTGCGAGAGAGTTTTTCTCACAATTCAATTTTTTTTTCTATTAGAATTGTGAAATAAATTCAAATAGTTCATAATAGCAAGATTAAAGTCTGAATTGTGAGAGATAAATTACCTTGAAGAATCAAAAATACCAAACAGGTGTGCACATCCCAAATACCCAGATCAGGCTCAGGTGCAGGACAACTAAGTAACTTAAACGAAAAAGAAGGAGTGAAGTCCGCACACTGAAAAATGCTGCTCCAATTGAATTTATTAATAGCAACGTTTCGACCCTCAGGTCTTCATCAGGCACAATCAGATTGTGCCTGATGAAGACCTGAGGGTCGAAACGTTGCTATAGATAAATTACCTTGTTCATTTTTTTTTTATTACATGTTTGACAATTGATTCAATTGTCTTGTTTTGACACTTGGTTTAAAAATATCCAAAGGACATATGCATACATTCTATATTTGAGTCTATATTAAGTTACAGGTCATAAATTCAGACATACTTACACTTTTACTTTCCAGTGAGTAGACCAAAGCCATTGGGATCGTTCAGCTAAGGATAAGGATTGACTGACAGTGTAGGCAAGAAACCGAGAGCGAGAACGCTCTGAATACACTTTTATTTCCAGTCCGCGACATGGACATGATATCGTTTCCCCCATCTCCTGATGAGGGCTGCCATTCCTTCCATTTACTGTGACCTGCCAAGCACATCTGAAAGGCTTTTCACACAATAGAAAGGCTCTTTTCTAAAAGAACAATGTATAACCTATTATTGAAACCCGTGAGATCGCAGGTCACGCACACACACTGTAGTTTATGATGGTGATAAATGTCAAAAGCATTGTGTGGTCACATGCGAAACAGAAGTCAGCCGTAATGGAATTGTGTTGATGTCGTTTCCCTCTTATACCGTTTTAATAATACAGTATGTAGCTTGCTCTCATTACTGTACACAGAACATGTACACAGCTCGCTGTCATTACTGTACATTACTGTGTTACACAGAAATATGAGAAACTGTGTAACCTTTATGTATATGTGGGTGAAGCACACTTATTTTGTAAACCTAGTTGTTTACTTGTTGATTCAGATTTGGTACGATCTAATACACTAAGGGGGAAAAGGTTTATTTTATTAAAAAAAAAAGTTAAAAAAAAAAAAGTTTAGGAAATTTACTGCTAACCAAATTTGCAGCAGATACATATACACTCTTAAAAATAAAGGTGCTTCACGATGCCATTGAAGAACCTTTTTGTCTAAATGGTTCCATAAAGAACCTTCAACATCTGAAGAACCTTTCTGTTTCACAAAAGGTTCTGTGTGGTGAAAGAAGGTTCTTCAGATTATAAAAAGGTAAGAAAGAGATGGTTGTTTAAAGAACCTTTGACTGAATGGTTCTTTGTGGAACCAAAAATCGTTCTTCTATGGCATCGCTTGAACGTTTTGAAGCACCTTTATTTTTAAGAGTGTAGGGGTATTATATGGAAATTTAACACAAATTGTGCAAATGAACAATGAGTTACGGATGTTTAAACAGCATGAATATTCACTCAGTTCCCCTTTTAATTTGCACCTTAGTCAGCTCTAAGATTCGCATCAAATTCAGACATTTACCTTTCCTTTCTCATGCTAAATTTACCACAAAATTGACACCTCCATACAATTCTGCAACAGGAAGCACATAACAGGAACCCGTTCTGTCATATTTAAATGTGACATATCATGAAAATCTGACTTTTCCAGGTTTTAAGTGCTATAATCATATCCCCAGTGCATCTACCAACCAAGGAAACGTGAAAAAGATTAACCCGGTAACTTTGTTTTAGTAAGCCTTTTTCTGCAAGTGTCTGAAAAACGAGCGCGTCTAAATTCGCTCCCTTGGTGAGTTGCAAAGGGATCTCATTATAATATTACCGCCCCTTAATCTGTAAGTTTCCACCCGCTGCACCATCATTTTGATTTTGAAAGCGACAACGGTGTACCAGTTCAAATACCATGGTGAAAGTTTGAGCAAAATATACGAACTGTTCTGCCTTTGGCTGCACAGACGAGCACAGAACACTATTTAGACCCAGCCTCAGAGGAGACAACAGAGCAGTGCATGATTTATTTACTGTATGCTGCTGCCACACAGATCTAATATAGTCATGCGATTTATTTCCCAGCCGTTTACCTTCACAGACATAACTGACTGTTTTTTAACTCGTGTGTGTTTTTAACATAAACTTGTATGTGAATGAGAACTTTGTTTACTCGCATGCTGTGACAGCCGCTTTCTGTCCATGTGCTTCGGATGTGTGCACTCAGAAAACAGTATATCAGAAGTTTAAACTAATATGGTTTAAAACGCATGATTTCAGTGCTATAAACATGATAATCAGAACCAAAACAGATGTTTTTAGCAGGTACGAGCTGAAATGGTGCAATTCTATACTGGAAAGGGGGCGGGATCAGCAGCTCACTTGGATTTAAAGAAACAGGCACGAATATCAAAGTGTTTCTGTTTTCACTAAAAATGGGCATTTTCAAAATGATGTAATGATCTGTGGGGTATTTTGAGCTGAAACTTCACAGACACATTCTGGGGACACCAGAGACTTATATTAAATATTGTAAAAAGGGGCATAATATGTCTCCTTTAAGAATAATTTAATAATCCTTTTTCCCCCATGTTGATAGTTTTTTTTCTAAATGTATTTTTTTAATTAATTTATTTTTTGCACAAAGACATAATTTTGTCTTAAGGTTGTTATTTGCAAGAGTGAAATTATTTCCAATTTTACCGTCTGAAATGTTCAGCTTCCTAGTGCTATATCTACACCAGCTGCGTTCAAAATTGTGTACCGTGTGAGTACTAGGTGCACATTTCATGATGAACTGGTTATAATGTAGTTCGAAGGTGTGTACGATGAATGAAATCTGGAAGTTTTTGTTTGTTGTTGAAAACGAGTGGTCACTAAAACAGGTTGAATACCAAAATTCGAAATATCTACTTTTGTGTTCTGCAGAAAAAAAGTCATGCATGTTTGGAATGACAAGGCTTTAAAAGGAACCCGGGTGTTAAGACTTGTATAGCTTAATATAACGTAAATAATGTCTGTTAATGAAATATGTAGTAGAAAACCCATTAAAAAAATTGTTAGTAAAAAAAAAATCCACGTTATTTTGTGCATATTTTGGACTATGCAAGGCACCATTGTTTTAGGTGCGTATTCTGCGTCGATGACGTCAAATGGTTGCACTCGGTGAGCTACTGGTGCTACCTGTTGCTATTTTTACTGCAACACAAGGTGGTTTAGTGTCTTTAGCATCACCTGTGAGCACTGAAACTGTAGGGAATTCATTAGGGAGTTTACCTACTGTACATGTCACGTCAGAGACAGCAAGCTCTTGATTTATCTCCAGCCCTTTGCTTGTTGAGTTTAAGACAGTGATGGCTGTAAGTTGTTTTGTTCTTGACCTATTTTATGTCTCAAAGATTAAGATATTCTACTGTAAGTAATGTTTTCAAGAGATATATTGATCAGGCTTGTACTATTGACATTGGTCCACTGTACTGGTCCAATGCAACAGACCAATGTTACATTAAGCATTATGATTGAGAAATTTGATTGAGGGATTTGCTTCAGAATTAGTTGTTGCATATATATATATATTATAGAGTTAAAACATGGTGTTTCAACTTTCAACTACAATTTGCAGGATTAGTAAAGCAGTTGATCTGGAGGAACTTTCATACTTGAAATCCTCAGAGCAATCTGCGGTTGTGGACGAGCACAGGCCTGAGAGCATTGTCAGTATGTGTTGACCGGATTAAGTTGAAGGCAGTGAGGTGTGGAAAGGGAATGTAATTTGCTTGTAATGGCTGCACTACTGATTATAATGGCAACACTGATATTCAGCCAGACAGTAATCTGAAGGGAACATTGTCTGGAAAACCACAGCATGGATTTGTGTGTGCATGACCTACTTGTGCATGCACACCTTTAATTGTGTGTTTCCTGTTCCTTGGATCCAATTAATGGCTGGAAACCATTTAAGATTCACTCTGTTTGAGTCTTGTGTCGATTTAGCAGCTAATGCATTAGCGGATGAGTGAGAGCTACTGAAGTTTTAGGAACAGAATAAAGAGGTTACAGACTTGTCTTGTCCATTAACATCTCTGACAGTTAATGAAACCAAAACAGCATGCTAACTTTTACTTGCATGCAGATGCTGTAAACACAGAAAAATATGGGGAAATCCAATAAAAAAAGAGGAAATTAAGCAAATAAAATAAAAGTAAATAGACACTTTCTCATCTCCGATGAGAGAAATACTGTTGTTTTTATTGAATTTGACAAAATTGCTAGTTAAATAATGAAATGATTAAATGACTGAAGTAAATTATTATATATTTTATATATATATATATATATATATATATATATTACATTATATTTAGTCATTTAGCAGACGCTTTTATCCAAAGCGACTTACAAATGGGGACAACAGAAGCAATCAATTGAAGTATTAAAACAACTAAAAACAGATCCAAAACTAAAAGCTAAAACTTTATAAATACTACATATACACATTTAAAAAATAAAGAAATTACATAAAAATGACACAAACTTTCAAAACTTAACATTTAAATGAAAAACAAAAAAATAAAGCTAAAAACAATTCAAAATATTAAAGAACAAAAGGTATAAGAGTATAATAAGGATTCTAACATAACACTAAGTCAAACACCAAAAAAAACAACTACATACAACCACACACATACATATATTATATATATTATTTCATTTCCATTTAGTTTAAGTATTAAAATAACTCAAATTAAATAAAACTAAAACTTTATAAAAGACCTATACAGACATAATAAATTCAGACATAATTTAACTAAAATTGATAAAAAATACAAATCAAACGACAGTAGTTTATCAGTAATCCTAAAAAATAACACTGCCAAACACCCATGCTAAAAAACCACAACTTACTTACACATAGTAAGAAATGGTTAAAAAAAACTGAAACAGAAGTGAAACAAGTAGGAAAGCGATACTTATATCCTTTGCCGGTGTCCCTGCCCGGTGGAGTCGCACGGTAGAGTTGATGGTCTTTACACTCTTCGGTCTTCACACGAGGAGGCCTTCACGCGACGGCTGCCGCGGTAAACTAAGCTTTTTTATACCCATCTAACAAAATACTAATTGAATTCAGCTAGACACACTTATTATAGTATGTATAAGATTATATAAACAAAAAAATGGACAAAAATGTGCATGCAGAATAATTTTTCAATATTGTTTAACGAATTGGTCATGTTGTTGGTTTCCCATATTAACTTTAAGTTTTAACTTAAAGTTAAGGTAGCATGATACCTAATACAGTACAATACTGTATTGTTTTTGAAAAGTCTCTTATGCTCAAAAGGGCTTCATTTGTTTGATGAACAAAATTGAAATAATTTATTATCAATATTAGTATATATATATATAGATTTTTTACAATTTAGAATAGCTGTTTCTATTTGAATATATTTTAAAATGCAATTTATTCCTGTAATGACAATGCTGCATTTTCAGTCTTCAGTGTTACTTGATCCTTCAGAAATCATTCTAATGTGATTATTAGATGCTCAGAGAAACATTTGATATTATTATCAGAACTGAAAACAGTTGCTCTGTGGAAAATGTTTTTGGAAACTGAGACGTTTTTTCAGAATTTTTTGATAAATCATAGTTTGAACATCATTTGAAATTAAACTTTGATATAGAAATATTGTGTAACATTATAAATGTTTTACTGTCACTTTTGATCAATTTAATGTGTCCTTGTCATCAAGCTTTTTGTGTAATGGTTAAGTAGATGGGCTGCTAACCAAGAAATTGCATATTCCATCCGGCCTTTTAAGCATTTTGACCTTGAAGTGAGCACTAGCTTCAGGGCTACTGTTCCAGCAATTAATGTACTGTAAGTCACTTTGATTAAAAAGCAGCTGCTAAATGGCACGTAACTACAAATGACATTTGGAGAGACTCATAAACTCGCTCTGTCCTTCCACCACAAGCTCTAGACCTTTTTTAAGCCAGACAAAAGCAGCAATCACATGACTGCAACAAAGTCAATGAAAACAGTGTTTATTTGATGATAACACATAAGGTGTCAGACCAACCAGTTTTGCCATTTCTTTCAAGGGGGTAAGAAGGTGAGAGTTCTGGCAGAGGACGCCCGTCCCAGATTGACAACTTACTTTATCGTGGGCACCATGTGTGACTGTCTCATCAGTCATCGGGAATTTCAGCTTCTACCTGACAGGGGTCGAGGAGGACTGATGTAGAATTTGTGTCACCTCTGCGTCTGTGTGTCTATGAATGTGACTGCCACAGTGGACCCATCTCGCAGTCTGTGCGTCTGACAGGGTTGATCAGGTTCACTTGAATTACACTAGTCCTCTTGGTTTTGATTAATCTGCGAGTGGTCTGAGCATTCCCGCTAACATTCTCAGACACAGAACAAACATGCTTTGCTAGTTGAGAGAAGGTTCATCTCTGAAATACAGATATGGACATTTTTGAGTACATTTGCATTTGTAGGGAAAATTCATCCAAAAATAGAAATTGTGTCATTATTTTCTCATAAATAAAGTAGCTCATACTGTATGACTCATGCACTAGGTTCTATGTCATTCTATGCCATACAATAATAGGTTTGTGTGATGAACAGGTTGAAGTTATTATTATTGTTACCTTTTTTTTTCTTTCCAGTGGGAAACCGGTTACTGTTTAAAGTGTGTCATTCAGACAGATTTTGTGTACAGGATCGACTTGAACAGATTTGACTTTATTTCTCTCTGTTTCGCTGATGAACTACCATGAATGTGGAAAGGAGAGCTAGGGAGGAATAACGACTTCAATTTTTGTCTGTTCCAGAAGATATGAAATAAAAGACATGACTCCCATAGACCAGGTGTTTTTAAACTGGGGTTCATACAAGAAAACAACAACAACAAAAAATGTACAAAATGTATTTTAAGAGTATCAAAATACTATAAAAATGTATTTAAATTTAGTTGAAAATGTTAAGCTTCAAATTTATGCATTTAAAATAAGTATTTTTATAATTTATTCCAGTATATTAATGTATAGTAATAAAAAGTCAGTAAGAATAATAAGGGACTTAAGGGTGGGTAAAAGGGTGGGGGATTTTTTTTTATTTTGTTAAACTACCACTGTAAGTCAAGAATCTAGAATTGGAAATTATTTGTATTCTAAATTATGAACAATCATGCAAAGGTTTATAATAAAGATAAAACAAACACAGCATGATGCAAAATGTGATGTGTAGCATACAAGTGGCATCACTCAGAGTGAGTCTGAATAATCCATTGTTTAATACCAGCTTTGTGAAAACATATTCATAGAATGCAAGAGAGCCCTGGGCCACACTTGCAATCTATGCTAGACCCATTAAGGGTGTATTAAAGGAGCAAAATGCATTTTCCCTAATTTCTCATTTTCACTGTAATAACCTATATTAAGCTCAAGCCGAGCAGAAAAGAGCAACAAGGAAAACAGAAATAAATAAAGGTAAAGATGCTTCCTCTTATATTTCAAGCTGATTGAACCTGCTTTTAATCAGAACATTGGTGAGTCGATACTCATGCGCTCAAACACGTCCCTGAAGAGAGTCTATTCCAGGGACTCGGTGAATAGGACATCAGGTCGAAAGCAAACCTTGGTGAGCTGGTCACGTCTTTGTGTTCACAACTTAAGGATATCCAGAGACCAGGTTTTCATGCACTTTCCTATCATGCCATTACATTTGGACACTTACACATGATGTTTTAACTCTGTTTTAGGATTTCTGGGAATTAATGTCATGGCCACTGTTGTGTATGTGGAGCCATTGCCTTCAAAATCCAGTTTCAAGTCTATTTGGAGTAGTTTATGCTATTTAAATTGAGTTTTCTTTAAGGGCAAATGTAGAAATCACATCAAGCCTGCGTCCTAAAGAATAAAAGTCTCTTCTGATTTAGTGGTGTGGTATTTAAAAGGCCCTTCATGGTCATTTGATCATGTAGAGAGGGTATTGACGTCCTCCTGATGTCATCTAGATGACATCAGTCAAATTTGTTTTTGTTCTGTTGGATGAAAGAACATGGACTGAAAATCATTAAAGGGATAGTTCACCCAAAAATTAAACCAAATTAAACCCTGTGGCTCGTGACGATACATTGAGGTCTAAAGACACGAAACGATCGGTCTGTGCAAGAAAGTGACAGACTTTTAAGTACATTACCGCCACCTATCTCTCAAAAATGGACCATTGACA
Source organism: Schizothorax lantsangensis (assembly GCA_027422415.1). NCBI lineage: Eukaryota > Metazoa > Chordata > Actinopteri > Cypriniformes > Cyprinidae > Schizothorax > Schizothorax lantsangensis. The sequence goes on along the minus strand of CM049847.1, from coordinate 24,519,802 downwards.
CTCCTAATTGAGATTGTAGATAGAGTGTCAATGGTCCATTTGAGAGATAGGTGGCGGTAATGCACTTATAAGTCTGCGATCCGCCGTAAAACAAGAAGAAGAAGAAGACGTGTCACGCGCCGGCTGTTGTGTGAACGAGCTCAGGACAGTTGGACAGTGCGGTGGATCAGAGGTAAAAAACGATATAAATACTGTTCACTTTCTTGCACAGACCGATCGTTTCGTGTCTTTAGACCTCAATGTTATCGTCATGAGCCACAGGGTTTAATTTGGTTTTGTCTGTGTATGTTTTTTTCTCTCAAAGCTGTGAGTACCATTGACTGACATTATATGACTGACAGACTGCAATGGTTTGAGTTAAAAATCTTCGTTTGTGTTCTACTGAAGAAACAAAGTCACCTACATCTTGGATGCCCTGGGGGTAAGCAGATAAACATCAAATTTTCATTTTTGGGTGAACTATCCCTTTAAGACCAACTTTCCACTGTGCACCGTTCCAAGGCTTGTTTGTCAGTCTGGCTGTAATTGTGGATATTTGCTTTCACAGTGTTGGGCAACAAGTGTTTGTGGCTGTGGGCATGTGCTGCAGTGTCGAGATAGAGAGAGGAACTTCTTTCTGTTCGATCGCTATGCCGCATTTAATAGTTGCTCAGCCTCTGTCCTTGTTCTGCACAGCAAAAGAATGAACACTTCTTACTCTAGAGACAGTCTCATCTCCTTCATGAGAGAGAATGAGAGATACTCCAGCTGATTCTTCTCATCCTTGAGCAGAATTTTCACCTCTCAGATACCCCAGATGGTCATGCATGGGGCCACAGGGACCAAGAAGGCTCACGTGGACACATCTGGCCTTTCTCTTTCAGACTTACAATTTTTACCTTGTACTAATAAAGAAGTTTCCATTTACTTCAGTTGAAGCAGCAGCAAAATCTAGGGACCAGAATACCATTGAGACTATTTCAGGAGCTCTTGGGCAGCAGCAAGTTTAGTACAGAAAAGGACAACTCATTTTCTTCAGAAAATGTAAAATTCTAGCTTTTATAATTAGCTTGTCAATATGTGCACTTCTGGTATTTCAGTATTTATGTACTGTAGAAGGTCTCTCTTTTTGCTACATTCTTAATAAATTATTAGGGCAAATTTAATTTGCACAACTACTGTACATTCATGGTTACATACCAGGTAGTTCAAAGTGGCTTTCTTCATGATTCGTGTTTGATTCTGTTCGCATGACACAAAGTGAAACGCTGTTACTGTTCAAAAGTTTAGCATGCTTTACATTACAGTGGTCTTTGTTTTTTTGAGAATGCTTTCTTGCTATACCAGGGGCTTCATTCAGATGTATTGTTTTTTGTTCTTAGTGTTGCTTCAGGTAGATCCACCACTGAGGAGTTAAAATGAAAAGATCCTTGACCTGGGCTAGCAGGAACCCTTCATGAAGGGAGGCCAACCTGAAAGTAAGTAAGTTGAAAGTAAGGCCAGTTGTAAAAAGGAGTATGGATTACCTTCTTTTTCTCAGCTTAATTTCTTTGGTCAGCTAGAACAAGGTTTGGAAAGGCTTACAACTCAGACAGGATTTACAAGTACTAGTAGACACTAGCAGTTTTGCTCTCGGATTTCATCAAAAAATTACATGAACGACATGAGGGTGAGTAATTAATGCCAATTTAAATTTTTGTGTGAACTATCTCTTTAATTCCTCATTTAGATTATTGCAGTTGTGTATCTTTGTATGGTACTGCTGCTCTTCTTTTGCCAGACTTAACCATAATTTGGCAAAATGCAAATCAGGCAATTTAATACATCACCCCCTTCCATTCTTAAAAAAATGGGTCTTAAAGACCCACAAGTGAAGAGTTGAAAAAAAAATGGGTCTACTTTCTTAGTTGGTAAGACCCACAAGAATAATTTCACCAAAATATGAAAATTATACTCACCCTCAAGAGCTGTTTGCATTTCTTCTTTGAACATAAAATATATGAAGAAAGGACCGAACTGTTTTTTTTTTTTGTCTATTTAGAAAAAAAACAGAATAATGAAAACAGTTGGGAGACACCATTTTTATATTTCTAAGATGTCTACTTTCATTATCGAGTTGAATTCAAGTAATTGGCTTTTTACGACACTAGCTTTAAGAAATTAAGAATAATTAGAAACTTAATATATTAACCAATTTGTTAATATGTTGTTGAAAATTATACTCACCCAGGTGTTTGGTCATGATCATTTAGTTCCAAAGCTGTTTGTTACCACATTTGGCAGAAACAGAGAAACAAAGAGACTTCTTTGCAAAAATTATTTGAACTAAAGAATAATAATGTGCGTTTAAGATATATTTTGAAGAAAGGACCTAAAGAGATGCACTGACTGAACCCCGAACGTCAGGAAGGCTTTTTTTTGAAAAAGTCTATTGACTTTGCTATAGAAAAAAAACGTGATGGATCGAGATGAATAATACGCAGGATAAACCATACTTATAGGTAAGTAATAATATTTTGTAACTGACATGTAGGTAAGGAAATGATCATATTTTCTTGACTGGTAAGGACTCTAGCCGCTGCATTTTTATATTGAAGATGCAGGCTAAGCATTACAATATGTTAGAGGTCATGAATGCATGAACTAGCTTTTCTGCTGAGTTTTCTTAGCTTGGCATAAGATGGAAGAACTGTTTTTGTAACATTGGAAATATGTTTTTCAAGACATTGCTGCTACTGATTTACTGAATGGTAGTCTATGCCAGTTGAATGTAAGAGTGTGGCTTCAGTGAGTCTTAGCCCCAGTGGATTCAACCATGTACAACTGATCTTACAGGAAATGAAGAACCTGCAAGACATAGACAAAGCGATAGAAACCTTAAATAAGACCAAGATCTGTGAGTGCCCTCAACCTTTGCTCTCTGCAGCCTTTTTGAAAGAAAATGTCGTCTTTGAAATGCTAGTCTATCTTAGAAAGAAAAATCGCTTTATGAAAGGTCATGGTGAGGGCGTACTGAAGATGGATACAAGATGGTAATCATTTGCATTAGAAATGTGACTCGCACTCTATTCCGAAGCCTTTCCCACTGTAATGCCAATATTATTTACCTCAGACTATCCCAGTGCTTTTTTTTTTTTCGCAGTTAAATGCAAATGGACTGCTTGATCAAACAGATTTTCAGCGAAGATGTTTGTTTTGCTGCAGTTTATGTTTTTATAAAGGTTAATGTATTTCAGGGGACTTTGGTCTGCTGCAGACACACATTTCATCCTTTCTGATAGACCTTAGACATTATTCTGATAAACTTTAAACTGTTTTTGATTGTTCTTGTTTTTGCTAGCTCAAAATATTTAAATAACCGACTAATCTCACATCATTCTTTGTAGACCGCTGTTACTCACTGGCTGTTTACGCTGTAGAAAAACAGATACATAGTGTAATTCCCATTTGCAGTTTTCCACAAATGACCTCCATTTTCTTGTGTTGACTCTAGACCCTTCAGCATTACAGTAGTTCGTCTGAAAACATGCTTCTGTATAGGTTTATTAAAAACCAGTGAGAGGTCTCTGATATCATCTTTTGTTCCTCTACATGGCCAAAGCTTCAATCAATTGCTGGGATCTTATCACAAACAGCTGAATTAGCAAGACAATGTCTGCTTGTTTACAGGACAGTAAACTCCGATAATCACTTTTCCAATAATTTGTGCATGACTATCATATTAGCAAAGGTCATACGGTGAACAGCCTTGCTTCCTTGACTTGAGTTATTGGTAAGTTGAAAGGCCCAAGCTTGAATTTCCATGTTGCTTCATGCAGGGTTATTGTAGTGTTTTTTTTTGTTATTTAATTTGTTGTTTTAATTTAGGTTTCTTTGTCATTTTTTTTTTCCACTTGTTAGTTTTCTTATTTTAGTTTTTATTAATCATAATCATCGGATTATGCTCGTGATGGCGCTGCAGATGGCAGCTACTGTGCTTTGCTCTCCAGTGTTTGTACTGTTTTTGTTTGTTTTTCCTGTTTTTTGTTTCTTAAACACGATCAGCTTTACCAGGGATGAACTGCTGAACATTCGGCAGAACACACCACAAAATCTTTTACCGGATTTTGATTACTCGGACGCTTTGCTGGACATTATAGTTGGCGGAGCTGCGGTGTTGTTTAGACGCTACACGTCGCGCAGATGGGGGAAGCGCGCCGGGGTGCTCGTGAAGCTTCGCCAGCACGGATTAAGAACGCCGTTGCCTAGCATCCATCTCGCGAATCTCCGCTCTCTACCCAACAAAACGGACGAACTTCTCCTGCTCTCCCGGACAAATAAGGATTTCTCAAACTCTGCTGCTCTGTGTTTCACGGAAACCTGGCTGAAGGATACCATACCGGACAGCGCGTTACATCTTCCTAACTTCCAGCTGATCAGAGCAGATCGCGAGGCAGAATCAATGGGGAAATCGCGCGGCGGCGGGACGTGCTTATACATCAATGAGAGGTGGTGTACAGATGTAACTGTGTTAAAGAAGATGTGCTGTTATGATCTAGAAACGCTCTTCATCAACTGCAAGCCGTTCTATTCGCTGCGGGAGTTCTGTTCGTTCATTCTCGTGAGTGTTTACATTCCACCGCACGCGAATGCCAGATCAGCTTTACAGAAACAGATCACAGAGACTGAGCAACAACACCCGGATTCTGTTTTAATCATTCTCGGTGACTTTAATAAAGCAAATCTCTCACGCGAACTGCCAAAATACAGACAGCACATCACATGTCCCACCAGAGACAGTAATATATTGGATCACTGTTACACAGCGATAAAGGATGCATATCACTCTGTCCCACGGGCAGCTTTGGGACTCTCTGATCACTGTTTAGTTCATCTTATACCAACCTACAGGCAGAAACTCAAATCTGAAAAACCTGTATTAAAAACTGTTAAAAGATGGACTGTTGAAGCAGAGCAAGATTTAAAAGCTTGTTTTGACCTCACTGATTGGAGTGTTTTTGAAGATGCTGCCACCGATTTGGACTAACTCACAGAGACTGTAACATCATATATCAGTTTCTGTGAAGATATGTGTATTCCTACCAGGACTCGTTTAACCTACAACAACGACAAACCATGGTTCACAGCAAAACTCAGACAGCTCCGTCAGGCCAAAGAAGATGCTTACAGGATGGGGGACAACGTCTTGTATAAACAGGCCAAATACACACTGGAAAAGGAGATCAGGGTGGCAAAGAGGAATTATTCTGGCAAGCTAAGGATTCAGTTCTCTTCCAGTGATTCTGCTTCAGTGTGGAAAGGTATGAAAGACTTTACAAATTACAAGACACCATCCCCCAGCACTGTGGAGAATCAACAACTAGCAGACGATTTGAATGTCTTTTGCTGCAGGTTTGAAAAAACACCCCACACCCGCCCTGAACACCTCTCCACACAACCATTAACACCTCCAGCAACCCCCCTCTCCCCCACACGTGCACTGAAAATAAGTGAAGATGACGTGTGGCAGGTCTTCATAAAGAACAAAAGAAGGAAAGCACCAGGCCCAGATGGTGTGTCACCAGCCTGCCTTAAATCCTGTGCTGACCAGCTAGCCCCCATTTTCACACAGATCTTCAACAGATCACTGGAGCTGTGCGAAGTCCCCTCATGCTTCAAACGCTCCACCATCATCCCCGTCCCAAAGCAACCCAAAATTACTGGACTTAATGACTACAGACCTGTGGCTCTAACGTCTGTGGTCATGAAATCATTTGAAAGACTGGTTTTGGCTTATCTGAAGGCCTCCACTGGACCCTTACTGGACCCCCTGCAGTTTGCCTACAGAGCAAACAGGTCTGTGGATGATGCAGTCAACATGGGACTGCACTTCATCCTGCAGCATCTGGACAGACCAGGGACTTGTGTGAGGATCCTGTTTGTAGACTTCAGCTCTGCTTTTAACACCATCATCCCGGACACCCTTCAGAATAAACTGACACAGCTCTCCGTCCCTACCTCCATCTGTCAGTGGATCAACAGCTTCCTGACAGAAACTCAAATGTAAATATTCTAATATTTTGAGATACTGATTTTTGACTTTCATGAGCTGTAAGCTCTAATCATCAAAATTAAAACAAAAAAAACTTTTGATATGTTTTACTTTACATGTAATGAATCTAAAATATATGAAAATTTCACTTTTTGAAATAAGTTACAAGAAAAAAACTTTTTCACGACATTCTAATCTATTGAGATGCACCTGTATATATGTCATATTTAGGGTAACAATGCAATACATAATATCATATTATTGATATTAATAATATGACAATATCTGTAGTCAAATGGGAGGGGGAAATCCTGCCCATACCCAGCTAGGAAAAAAATTATAAAAGCACTTATTGAAGTGGTATTCTGGAACTGTGATTAAATTAAATAAAACAGCAAAATAATAACAACAACAATAACATCTTCATCAAACAAAAAAGAGATTACCTTACATAAAGTTTGATGATATGTGCATACAGTACTGGTCAAAAGTTTGGACCCATTACTATTTTTAATGTTTTTGAAATAAATTTCTTATGCTCATCAAGCCTGCATTTATTTAATCAAAAATACAGAAAAAAAAAACAGTAATATTCAACAAGGATGTGTTAAATAGATAAAAAGTGATAGTAAATACTTATATTGTTATAAAAGATTTATATTTTTATTTTTAAACATCAAACTTTTTAATAATAAAAAAAATCCTGAAAAAAAGTATCACAGGTTATAAAATAAACATGAAGCACTGTTTCTAACATTGATAATAAATCAGCATATTAGAATGATTTATGTTCATGTGACACTGAAGACTGGAGTAATGGCTGATGAAAAATCAGTTTTGCATCACAGAAATATATTTTAAAGTCTAGTAAAATAGAAAATCATTATTTTAAATTGTAATAATTTTTCACAATATTATTATTTTTTTCTGTATTTTTTATCAAATAGGCTAAATCCAGGCTTGATGAGCATAAGAGACTTCTTTCAAAAACATTTAAAATAGTAATTTTCCACATTTTTGTACTATATAAGTATAAGTATACAACATTTAAAGTTAAATATTGTATAAATAAAAAGGTTAGGAATCATATTTGTTTCAAGTGCTTTTTATTGGGGGTGGGGGGGTGGCTCCAACATGATTTTTGCCTAGGGCCACCCTATTGTCTAGAACCAGCCCTGTATTGGGGGTATTGTTCAATATTGTTTATTGAACTGTTGTATTAATTTAATATCACATTTGCAAACTCCCTTAATAATCTTTAAAAGCTGTCACTCACTTCAGTTCATCGCGATCTCACAAAGCTCCATTAATCAATAAAGCTCACACTGCACAACAAATCTCTTATTTACACCCTGTCTACACTTTGTTTGTTATAACAAGATGATTTGTGAGCTAAACTTGCATAACTCAGCAATGAACAAAAGTATTTTGAGAAGTGAGTGGATTCTGATTAACATTGCATTCGATACATTACTCAACGCTGCACAAACATGCAAGTAGAAACCTTTGAAGCTCCCCTCAGCGCAAACACAAATAGCATATACTGATCGGGTTAGTCGCACAGGTGCTCCTACATTTTTTTTTATTTTTTTTTTTGTTATCAACAATTTTTTATTTTGGTGCTCCTAAATATTTTTTGATAGTCGCACGCAGTACTTTTCAGTTGCACTGTAGAGCCCTGGGTATGTGTCGTGATATTTTCTCTTTTTAAAAAAAATTACGTTTCGCACAACCGCTAAACTGATGCTGCCTATCCATTTGTGAATGCTCGACTCTGACTGGGGGGAGGGGGCAAATACACTGTGACCTGACCCAATCGCATTTCTTTATATGCGTGCATATATTTTATATTCTCTCTGTATATATTGTATCATTAACTGTTCATTTTCTATGCATCTGCATCTCTTCCAGCTAAATAATATATATATATATATATATATATATATATATATATATATATATATATATATAAAACATGAAAAATGTGTTAAAGGTCTAGTCATTATCTTAATCACTTGGTGCCCCCCTATTGGTTGGTGCCCCAGGGCACTCGCCCAATCCCGTCTATGGATAATCCGGCCCTGCTCCTGACAATATGTCGATAATAGGGGTGAAAAAGTTCAACTTTTTCACGGTTCGATTTGTATCACGGTTTTAGAGTCACGGTTTCGGTACAGTTCAGTATGTTTAAGGAAAAACTATACTGTCAAATAAAAATAAAGAAAATAAGAGTTAGGGCTGCACGATATTTTGCATGCGATAGTCATGCGCATCTTGTCAGTAAAGACGGTTCTGTGATTAGCCGTAAATCTCCATCACCTGTTTTCAAATGGAGCGGCATTTAATACACAGAGCTACGCAATTCGCGCTCAGAATCGCAGAAGAATCGCATGCGATAGTGAACGTGATATTGCGTAGCTTGTCAGCGATCTACGACTCTGTGTATTAAATGCTGCTCCATTTGAAAACAGGTGATGGAGATTTACGGCTAATCACAGAACCGGCTTTACTGACTAGATGCGCATGACTATCGCATGCAATATATCGTGCAGCCCAGAATAATCTATCTAACTACAAGCAACAGCACAAATAAATACAATAGAGTAAAAATACAAATAAAATAAACAGTGATTTTCAGTTTTTATTTTAGGTAGGTCTAGGATTAGTTTTTAGGTACAGAAATTGAATAAAGTAATCAAATGTAAAACAGCATTGCATATTTGACTGTATAAATTAAATATTAATCTTTATTAAAGTTAAGTTTAAGCAGTGAGTTCTTTGTTGTTACTGTTTGAGTAATATTAAGAAAGTGCTGTCACTTTAAGAGAATGCACTGATACTGGACGTTCAGGATACGTTCAGGATACTATGTCTGCTATAGGATACTTACCAAGACGGGCATTTTGACATAATTTTTGTGTGAATTTGTCTATTCAAACACAATACTTCAGAGAGAGCTTAATATTTGCATGCAGGTTTGCACGCTTCTGATGAGCGCACAAATCTTCTCACTGCGCGCGAGCTCGCATCCTCTGGCTCTTACATTTACATTTACATTTAATCATTTAGCAGACGCTTTTATCCAAAGCGACGTACAAATGAGGAGAACAATAGAAGCAATCAGACCATCGAGAGAGCAACAGTATACAAGTGCCATGACAAGTCTCAGTTAGTCTAGCACAGTACACGTAGCTAGGAATTTTTTTTTTTTTCTTTTTTTTTTTTTTTTAAATAGAATAGGTAAGTGTTAGTATTAGTTAGTCAGGTGCTGGCGAAAGAGATGTGTCTTTAGATGTTTTTTGAAAATGGCTAAAGAAAATGGCTCTTAAATGTTTAAACTGGCAAAGCTTACATGAGTTTAGTTTAAACACAGATATCAACGTGTGCTGTTCAGGTCTCACCTGTGTGCGCACGCTATCAGCAACCCGGGTGATGACGGAATAAATGCTCATATTCCAGCATAGGGCACTCGCATTGAACAAGAGTGAATGGTTTGTCCACTTTTTTTATTTTTTATTTTTTTTTCATCGCTGTTGTTGTAATATACTGGGAAGCCAAAATGCGCATCCATCAACATTAGCCGAACCCTGTTTTTTTGTGTTATTTATAACAAACCATATTGCAGATGTGTTGTCAGATTTAAGTTGATCCGTGGCCCTAGCGCGTGCCGAACCTTGTGTGGAGAACCGTACGGTTAGATTTTTTTTCTGCGAACCGTTCCACCCCTACTCGATAAGCTTTCCTCAAAAGCTGACGTTTATCTTGAGTGAAGCCACAATATGAATAAAAGGGTCACAGGTGAGCTTTTGGAGTAAGTGACAGTTTTTGTATTATTTCATGTCCTTTTTTTCAATGATGTTAAATATTGAGGAGGAAGGTGGAGGTGCTTTGATCAATGGTGACGTGGTGCATGGCAATTAGGAATGATGAATAGGCTTGCTCTCTGACATGAATCTGAGATCTTGAATAATTGATTTAAGAAAGAAACATCAGATGTAAGAATCCAAAAGTCGGGCCATCAGTGTCAGTAGGTGATGTATGGAGAGCAGACTAAGAGTCCATTTCCCGCAGGTCCACTGGGAGACTGAGAGATGAACGGCCTGGAGGAAGTAAGCAAAGAGTGGACATTAAAAGGGCAAGAAAGGGGCTGGGACAAATCTCTGTTTTTGCTTTTTTCTCCTCTTGCCATGTCCATTTCGGATCCAGTTTTATATTTCTCTTTTGTACTTTATTAAGGAGACTGCTTAAAAAATAATTTATTGTTCATTAAAGAAATAGTTCATCTAAAAATGAAAATTTGCTGAAACTTTACTCACCCTCAAGCTATCCAAGATTTAGATGAGTTTGTTTCTTTATCTTAAACAGATTTGGAGGAATTTAGCATTGCATTACTTGCTCACCTCTGCAGTGAATGGGTGCCGTCAGAATGAGAGTTCAAACATCACAATAATCCATAACATGACTCCATCAAAGGCTTGTTTTGCGAAATGCCGTGTGTTTGCAAGAAACAAATCCATCAATACTATTTTAACTTAATGATCGATTTATTACAAACACTCAACTTTTCACTTTTGGATTAGTGTGATGTTTTTATCAGCTGTTTGAACTCTTATTCTGATGGCACCCATTCACTGCAGAGGATCCAGTGGTGAGCATGTGATTCAAATTTCTTCAAATCTGTTCCGATGAAGAAACAAACTAATCCACATCTTGCATGGCCTGAGGGCGAGTAAATTTGAGCAAAGTTTCATTTTTGGGTGAAGTATTACTTAAAAAAAAAAATAGAAAAAGTCCCACACACTTTTCTGATGTTATTTATTCTTGAAGGTCCCATGCACTAGTCCATGTACGATGGATGGGACTCTGTTTAATTGTTTCTAAATGTGTCAGTCACTCACAGGGTAATATTCAAACACAGCGATTTGCAGAAGGTTGAACATACTTTATTGCTAGAAAGAAATAAGTCCCACGTGCCTTTACTCAAATGTGTTCAGTATCAGGTGTCCTGTTGTGACACCAAGGCTAAAACAGGAGCGTTAGTTATACAATGCTGTTTTCGAGGATGGTTACAGTGCTGTTTAGACTTTGGATTTTTTAAAACCCTCTGGGGTCGACCAACGCGAATACGCGTTTTGTGGCAGATTTTCCTCATAAGGCCGAAATGAGCTTGAATTACTCTGTCATTTTTGATCGTACAGATAAGAGCAATACACCATTCGAATCTGTAAGGGGTCTACTTTTATTTGTATACACTCATAATAACAACTAAACTTTGTGCTTTTGAAGAATAAAGAAAACAAACAGGGTGCGCTCTCTGTCTTCTCCGTCTCCACGAACTGCTTTTAGAAACGCGTCACTAAAATGAAGTGTAACTCAGCGAAAACTCAACACAGAGACATGGGAGTTATATCTATAGAAAGCTTGAAGTGTCTTCTTTTAAATGAAGTAAGTCATATCGAAAACAAATATTCTGTGATAAAGCAATCCGTATGAAACCAACACGATGTTCAGTCTTTCCCGTCTAACTCATTATCTCTAATGCGATCCCGCCCCCTCGCGGCTCGCGGCCGTTCATATGTAAATATCCACGTGAGACACGCGCTCATGGAGACGCCAAACATAAACAAAGAGGAGATCGCTACTGTTCGTTTCTGGAAGAAGACGCGCTGAGTAAAGGCAGGACTTCCCTCAAAAGAAGAACAATATTTCATCCAGTAGTGGAGATCAATCTGATGAGTAAGTAATGTTTATTTTTTGCATTAGTTAACGTGTTATTGTGACAATAGTAATATGAGTGTACACTGTAACATGATGAATGCTACGAGTCTAAGTATGTTTATAACATGTTTATTATTAATAGCCTACTCTGTTCAGAAATAGATTTTAATAACGTGCTAAACAATAATAATTAGTTTCTCAGATATAAAATGTATTTTTTTAAAATAGACGGCAATATGATATAAAAGTAATATGAGTTATAATGTTAATAGCTTAATGTTACAGTAAGATTAGACAAAACTTTACTGTGATAGGCTATACCAAAGTCTCTTTAAGGGTATTCTATAATCTTTAGCTATACTCTGTTTGTGAATATAGCCATAGATGTTTATAACTATAGTTTTTGTATTGTATAGGCCTACATACAAAGCATGCTTGTTTATGAATGTAACTAAGCTTCTGTTCGCGAATATCTGCTCTTGTTATTGGCATTCTGTAAGGTACTGTGAAAAATAAATGCTGACGATTGTTTATAACATTCTTTTAGGACTGTGAATACATACCCTCGCCTTCACCTGCATCTCACAAAGGAAGGGGGCGCTGGTCTCGTTCAGTTTTCATCTCCATTCACAATCATACAGAGTAAGTGTGCATTCACCATTTTACAGATGTTACTTTAATTTGATTTATTTACTGTAAGGTAAAATATGTGTGCTATGTGGTAATTGTGTTCTTTTTTTCTATAAATTAGTACTAGTATCAGTGACCATCACAATAATGTTAATAATGTAGTTTGTGTAAACAGCATGCTTACTTTTTATTTCAGATGTGAGGATAACAGTGCAAAAGAACCTGTTGCAAAGTGAGCCAATGCAAATAAGCAGCCCACTCAGGAACCTGGAACACAGCTACAAACTAAGCTACAAAGCTACATTTTCAGCATCATTACTCCAGTCTTACTCCAAGTGTAACAATATACACTATACCATTCAAAAGCTTGGAGTCAGTATATACAGAAATTAAAACTTTTATATAGCACACAAGTGATGATAAAGAAGGATCTGAAGGATCATGTGACTGGAGTAATGATGCTAAAAAGTCAGCTTTGATTGATCCTAATAAACTATATAACTGCACTCAAGTTATTTTGTGTGATAGCTAGATATATTCTTAATAAACTACAAACAAAAAATATATAAATGTATTTTGTCCTCATATTCTTTCATGTAACTCTTCCCTCGCAGTCACATACCTGCCTGAATGGCTCATTATGAAGCTCATTATGCAGCTCATTATGCGGGCCTTTGTCTTCTCAGGTGTGAATGTGAAGGTTGACGCCTTCTCGCATAGACCTTTTCTATTCAAAAAGTGTCTTAGAAAATTTAAATCAATATATTGTTTTCTGTGAGTAAGTAAACAAGATTATTTTCATATAATTTTGAAGCAAAAACTCTAGGCTACAAGATCCAGTTCTAAAAGTCTTGTGAACAAATGTTCTGTATGTTTTTTATGGCCTTATTTCAGTGACTTCAAAATTTTAGTTTTTCACTAACCACGCATAAATGTTTCTTTCTCAAAAACAAAACCATGTACATAAATGCTGCTAACATATTATTGTAGCCCAGTTTGTGCTGTTTACAGTGTTATTAGACTTTAGCCATTTATATGTTTATAAGCAACTGAAAAAAGCACAAATGTCAGGGCATGTCAAAACTTCTCCAGGCCCCCAAAACACCCTTAGACCCCAGAGGGTTAACAAAAGGACCCAACTGCAATTCCCATGTGCCCTTCACTATCTACTTTGATAGACACTTGATGATGATGTCGCTCAATATTATGGCTAGAAGAAAAGCCAGAGGTCAAATCCCTTAATAATCACTTTATGAAACACTAAGGCAGCTGATGGCCACAGAAGGTCAGCGCCTGCTCGCGCTCTAGTACCCAGAACAAGCCCCAGATCAGTCGCAATCTGTACTCCATTCAGAAAAATACCTTAAAAACCAAATAGTGTTGCTCTAGAGTTGATTAGATACAATGGAGGCAATGAAAAGTGCGAATGAGCCTTTGAATCAACACTTTTTTTTCCCTCTGCTCCATTTTTCTACCTTAAACATTAGCCATCATTTCAAAGGTCCTGCACTCTGTGCATCTTTTTTTTTCATCAAATCCGTACAGATCCTTCAAATATTACTTTATTCCCCCTGATTGAATAATGTTAAAAAATGAAGTAGATGTCATGTTCATTCTCCAACACATTGAGCTATGCTCATGTGATGATGTGAGTTTCAATCTGGCTTGCAACATCTGACATTCTTGTTTCCTGTTCCTACTGTCCATCCTTCCATTCTCTCCATTGTTTTTTGAAAATACTAGTGAATAAATGTTTAAAAAATTGACTGCATTGTAATTACCGCTAACTGCATTTGTAGTCACAAATGTATGGGAACCTGTTTGGGGTCGATTTAAAATGGATTTCAATGTCACCAAATTTCCTCCGATCTGCAACTAAGTTACAACAATAGGCTAAAACATGACACAGTTAATGATTTATTTAAGGCATGGTTTAAAAAAAAAGCCTAATAGTTCGCTGTATAATATTCCTCAGCAACGAGGTGTAAAATCACTGTTTTTGAAGTAACACAGCTTCGTTGTTTGTAGAAAGACGTGCAGACGCAGGTACACACACAACTGCTAACGCTTCGCTTTGGGTGGTTCTTGGCCTCCACGTCATGTATTAAAACTACTGGCTGTGCATTATCCCTTATTTATTTATATAGATAGATAGATACATGCATACGTTCTCCTCCTGAACACTCTGGGAACTTTTTTTCTTAAAGGGGTGGTTGACTGGTTTTTTTCTAGGCTTGATTGTGTTTATGGGGTGCAGTCTAGCATGTGTTCATGCTTGTTTTTTTTAAAAACGCATTATTTTTCACATAATTTACCTTTATTCCACACCTCTCTGTCCCTTCTCTGACAAACGCCTCGATTTATTTCCTGGTTTTATGAAGCTCCTCCTTCAGAAATATGCGATGGGCTGAGATTGGCTAGCTGGTTCAGTGTGTTGTGATTGGCTAAACCGCCTCTACTGCACGTCTGAATGTCCCGCCCCTCTGCTCCGGTTGAATTGTAAACAGTGGTGTTGTCTATATTTATCAATTTGAGCCCGATTGAGACCCAGAGGATATTAGTGAAGAGGATCGTGCAGAACCTGTGCAAGCACGGCTCTTAATGGTATGTTTGGTTGTTGTTGTCTCATACTTTTAAATACGCTGCTATTTGTAAGTGCTACTGCTTCTGTTAGCTTTTAATATACGGTTTTATCCTGATTAAAGCTTTAATACAGCACAGCAACCGCACGCGTGTCCATTTATAATGCTTCTCATTGCTGTGTGAAAATAAGTGTATAATTGGAACAGTTTGTTGGAGCTTATCTGACGATCTGAATGAGAGAGAGAGAGAGAGAGAGATGCAGAGCAGGGCGACACGAGTAACAGTATTAAGAACCGCTGCTTTAATGATTTTGAAACTTGTGAATCCATTAGAATCGTTAGAAGACAGAATCGAAATTCATATGAATAAATTTTTACGTACATCCCTAGTTTTCTCTTCCTCTTCTCTAAAGCAGCGCAGCATGGCCTCGCCCCCTTTGCTGCGTGTTCCCGGGGGCGGGGTTTATCTGGGTCTGTGACATATCAGACCCGGGAAGTAACTCGTTGTAGTCCCTTACCTGTCGTTTTTGTAGGCATTAAACTGCCAGAATTTTAAAAGACGATATCTCCGTTTGCATTGAACTTTCAGCGCCGCAACTCTGCAGATATTGTTTATGCTCAAACAGCAACATTACACACTAACTAATGATAAAAAAGTGAAATCGCAATCAACCACCCCTTTAACAGTGTATCCTTTTTGAATGAAGCTACATTGGTTAAGAATGTTATGTTATAATTAGGGGTGTCAACTTTAACGCATGTGATTAATCTAAAAAATTTAACGCGTTAATATTTTTTTAACGCAAATTAATCGTTTGATAAGGTTTGACCCCAACTTCCCGTCATCGCAGCGCGGAAGGTTATCAATCAGTGTGTGATGAGGGTACAGCGAACAGTGTTGTCAGGGTAGCGGCTGCGGCACAAGTGGGCTATTTTGAAAATACAGTCGCGGGAAAAATTACAGAGCCGAGGGTTGCGGTATTTCGGGCTACTTTTATAATCTACCGCGGCCGCTCAAAGTGTATATAGACAAAAAAAAATTAAAATAGATCCTTTTACTAATGTGTATCATACTTGGAATGTATAACGTTACCTGGCAACTTCAGAACGGAGAGGCGGTTGTAACATCACAAACAACGTGAGTTTCAGCCACAGCAAACAACACAGCAGAAATAAACATGACAACAGCCACTATAGATTATATAAAATAATAAACACACGATTACGATAGGATATGGTTTCTATGTGATTTTCTTGAGATGAATGTGTAACTTACATCTGAAATGCTCATTTTTGCAGCGATATAAAAGGCTATAAAAAGCATATTTTAACAACAGTAAACAACCAAATTGCACACGTGATCGCAAGAGGAAGTTATTACAAACACTCGATGGTGGTTTGAAGTGAGTTCTGAGTAAAAGTGTACTATTAATCTCATAAATTGTCTTATGAAGCATGATGTTAATGTTAGCTCTAATGCACCTGCAGAACAGGTCCAATTCTTCTTCATAATGCATTTTGTCATAATACTTCACGTAAGGTCGCAAGAAAATGTTTTGTTATATTTATTTAGAAATACTTTTGATAATAGTTGGGTAAATGTACTGGGATTGAAGCGAGAATAATGATAAAAGAATAATAAGGATTATGTCTCATACCTGGCGGAAGTGTGAAAGGTTATGTTTCCTTAAACTAATTTGTCATGCATGTTAATACTTTACTATGGGGTGGATAATTTTATCAGTTGCTTATTGTTCATGCAGCAATATATATTACTCTTATAGTTTTCATTAATAATCATTGCTGTATAGATGATAACTTTGTCTAGTTCCTTTTGTAAATGTTTATAGCATGACTTTGTGAAAATTCTCTCTGTAACCTACTTGTTCTACAGATCTGTGTACTAGTGCTAAATGCTACTGAGTTCAGAGCGTTGATAACATTTCTGACAGATAATATCATGATTTTTTTTTTCTTTTGCGTTTCCCTTACCGAATGTTGTATCCACTCAGCAATAACATGTCCATGGGCTTTTTTGATTACTGTTAGTTTAAGTGCCGGTGATGCAGTGTTGCCAGATATTGCTATTAAATTAAACAAAAACCGATAAATAAATAAACATATACCAAAATTATTTCAAATATTTTGCAAATAAGATAAAAGAAAGATATCACTGACCCTAAATTGCAACTTCCCTCTTTATTAACTTTCAAAACTGTCAAATTAAGTGGAAAAGACTAGTCCACAAACGCTTATAGTGGCTTGATCTGGCAACACAGAGGCTGCACCCGCAGCGTCTCGCCGTGATCATTTTCATACCACGGACGCTAAACATTCTTGCAAACTGTCTAAACTGAATTATACATGTCATACAGATTCACATGAGGAGTTTTAAACAGCAAATTAGTCATTCAGAGAGCAAAATTTATTGTTGAACACGAAAAATTTACCGAGGTCCGGACCTCGGGGACCTCATAGCTTGCTACGGGCCTGACAACAACTCATTTGCTTGTTGCTTTGAGCTGTAGTTTCTTTTTCTTTTTCTTTCTTATCCCAACAAACACACAACATTGAGCGAGTCATAAAGGTTTTTCCAAACCCTTTATGTAATATGAAAATAAGATATTAATGTTAAGATGGCTATACGTTTTATATAAATCTTATGTTCCCACAAAAATACTAAGCAGCACAACTGTTTTGAAAACAAGAGCAGCAAATTAGCATATTTGATGACTTCTGAAGAATCATGTGACACTGAAGACTGGAGTAATGATGCTGAAAATTCAGCTTTACCATCACAGGAATAATATTTCACACTATTTATTTACTGTATTTTAGATCAAGTAATGTAGCCTTGATGAGCATAAGAGGCTGTAAATGTTGACAGAATTGTCATTTTTCTTTTGGTGAACTATCCCTTTAAACTTATTCCTTTAAGCAGGAACCCATGCAGGCTTTGATTTGAGTCAGGTACAGTATGTTACCATTGCAGACATCTTGAAAAAGAAAAAAGTGTTTCAATATCACTCAATTATTTTGCTCCTTGTGAGAAGGCTGGAAGAAATCTCCTGCTGAGGCCTCGCAGGTCCCCACACTTTACCGATACAACATCTCTGACCTACTTCAAACATCTTGTTCGAGAGGGAGAAGAGAATACAACACAAAACAAACACCCAAGCTCCTCTCAGTATCTTCTCTAACCACTAATAGATGGTTTATTCCACGGGGATCGCGAGAAGCCACCAATCTGCACTGTTTCTTCTGCACGTAAACACCTCAGAGACAAATATAAAGTCTCAGTCTGTCTCATCCCGCAGTCTTCTTCAAACCAGCCTCTTTGAAAAATGCACAAACACCCTGTTTTATACCGGTTTCTGTGCCTTGCACCTGAGGGAGATTTTACACTGTGTCAATTAGAGCGCATAGGCTTGTGTGCTCCTTCTTCTTTACCATGAGGGAATAATTAAGACGAGCCTTCAATACGCAACGTTCCACATCATTCTCAGTCCTGAAGCTATCATAAATATTGATTTTGAGGGAAACTGCAGAAATCCTGTCTCTCAAAATGCTGGAGGAGAATGAAGCAACAAGCTTATTCATGTATTTTTTTTATTTATTTGTTAACCGTTAATTAAGACCTAATAATTGAGCAAATAGAGACATGTTGCGATGTTAAATACACTTTGAGGCAAATTCTCTAACCAGTTGCATCACTTTTGCATAGTGTATTTTAGCACAATAACATCAACAATGTTTTGAGTTGAGTCTGCCTAGGACCCCAAGGGGTAGCCTTTTGTTGTGCCTGTTCTAACAAATTTGGATTCGCAAACTTTTTTGTCAGCCGAACCCCTTTGAATATTTCCGTGAAGTACTCCAAGATATTTTAAATTAATATTTAAATAATTTAAAAACACATTCACAAGTTAGCAGTTCTGATTTTGGTTGATGTTCCTATGGCAAATGACTTAATATTTTATCTTTTTAGTAAGTGTTTTTGATTTCATTTTTTTTTTTTATAATTTATTTTAGTTTTTTATTTTAATGATGTAATGATTTGCATTTTGCATGACTTGCAAAATGTGAATCTATAGATTCAGTTATATACTGTTATGCAGTCTGTAATGCTTGTAATGTAAGGACATTAATGATCTTAATAAAATAGTTCAGACTACACACATCATTTGGGGATTTCTACTCAGCAGCTGGATAGAGTACAGATGTTTTGACATTTTGGGGTCCTAGATGGACTAACTAACCAGATTCCTCATGAAATCAGTGCAAAATGTTTAGATGAAGTCATTATTATTCATTATCATGAACCCATTCTAATTATGTCTGTGCTTTTACCAAATTTGCACCATCCCTGAAAATTGGGCAGTAAAACATCACTGCAAAGCTGACATCACATGCAAATACACTGGTATTTGTACTCTGTTTAGGTGAATTTGGCTTAACTCATGGGCCATGTGCAGCTCCTGCATTGAAATTCAAATGAGGAGACAGGAACATAATATTTACTGTGGAGTTTTAATCAGGTCAGTACAACAGACAAACAACTTCATAACACTGCAGTCAGGCAAATCAGTTTCACATTTTACTCTAGCATAAGATCCCTTGAGGTGACTAATAAAGTTACAAACATAATATTTGGGTGACATATTGGGTTTTTCAAAAAAAGAGGACACTGGCAGGCGGGATGGGGTGTGGTGTGTTATGGGGGTCCCTAATACTATTTAATCGTAAAAACTGAATAATAACAAAATAAAAAAACTAATAACAAAATAGTAATTAGGAATCCTTTATCTAGGTATACTTGTATATATACCATTTATGCAACTTGATAAATGTAAAAAAACAGTTTTAGGCCGAAATTAACATTAATTTCTACTTATAAAATTATAAAATAAATATTGTTTATGAACTAACACTAACAAGCCTTTTTTTTGTTTAATTCAGTTAATTTAGCTCACAAGCTTATTCCCTTGGCCAATGTTTTTTGTCTAATATGTGTTTCTAATTGGTTTCCTTAATTTGCCACTGACACACATTAGCTTTGCAGATGATCCTGCCTGAGATGAAAGCACAGGAATATTTGTGTAATCCTTCCATGAATATACATTTTCGTTTGGGTATGAGAGTCAGTCATTCGCAATTGTATACCCACAAAGCTTTTTACGTCATTTTGATTTCGGTGAAAGGGACGCGACACAATGGTTCAAGCTTTTAGTGAGAATGCTGTAATCTGTTAGTACATCTGTATGTGAGATGTGAATCACCTTTACTGAAGGTAGTGATTAAAAAGTATTCAATGTATGCTATTCGAGAAGGTGGGATCTGAAGAGAACAGTGAAAGCAATGCAGAAACGTGTATATTAGATGTATAAGCACTTTCAATAAAAAAACAAAGCAAAAAAACTGGACGTTATAAGCAGTTTATAAATCTTGATTGGACCCCTTTTAATGTCCAAAAAAGAGGACTGTGGGCACTGTAATAATGTCAAACATTTGCAGTGTTTGAATATTTAACTTCAGTATAAATCTGTTTTTATGACAATATAAGTTTATCATTTTCTGGGTGGGATCTTCCTCCCATGTCTGATGTTTTAAGATTTAAGAACATTTTTACTTTGATTTCTGCTAAAGGTTGATCAAGGACAAGTTAGTATTTCGTGTTTAAGAAGCTGACTGATGTATGCGATGAATTTTGTCTTTTTTTTTTTTTTGCTTTTGTAATTCATTTCCATGCCCTTTTGGCCTTGAGGCACCTCCGAGCGAAGCAAGATTGTTTCATACATGCTTCAGACACTCACCCCACTAAGTTTATGAATCATTGAGTGCACTTCCTCTTCTTGCTTTGGAGTGTCTCACTCTGAAGACATCTTATGTTGTAAAACATGCACTCCACAAAGTACGCCCCAGTAAGCCTCATAACTATCCAAGTGGGTGTTAGGTTCTAATCTACTTGATATAACCTTGGTTACCAACTTCATTCACCAATGTTGTTGTCATTTTCTCACCCTCATCTCATTCCAAACTTTTTTCTTCTGCAGAACACAAGTTTTGTACATTGTCCAACATTGGACCCCATTGACCTTCATTGTACAGACAAATAAAAACAAGATCTTTTTCAAAATATCTTTGTTACACAGAATAAATAAAGTTATACTGGTTTGGAATGACACAAGGGGGAGTAAATGATGACAGAGTTTACATCTTTGCTTGAACTGTCCCTTTAAGGCGTTGTTCAACTAATGTGTGACATGAAGAAATTGTGGGTAGTGGCAGGACCAGACCAGCATTTATCTGTGGTGTTTGGTTGCGAACAGCTGGCTCCTGGTGTTTGGACTGGTCTATCCCAGCTTGGCATGGACAGCGGCGACAGATGCTTGGAAATATTAGGAGCCCAAGAGATGAGAGACTAAAGCAAGGGTAGGGAGTGAAAGCTACAGTAATGATAAAGCCAGTGGCGTCTCAAAACGCAAGCCTCAAGATGCGAAAGAAAAAGTCAGAAATGAGAAAACCAAACCCCAGATGACAAAACAATGAGACGCGGAACGGCATCGCTGTCGTAAACATACATAATCGCCATGAGAAACTGCTAATTGGATGATTTTTCTTTTAAGTCGTCCTTCGAGGCATATAAAGATGTTTTGAGAAAGACGTGTTTCAAGTTTTAGTGGCACACAACATTGACTGAACACAAATGTGATTTTAAAGCGCCTAAAATAAACACGAGCCATATTCATAAGCCATACATTTTCATGAAGACGGCCAGTACAAAAGGAGTTCTAAAAAAACAGCTAGTCAAATGCTAATGCATTCATCTAAGCCAATTCAGATTTTTTAACCCTGCTGCTTTAATTCCACCTTCTCCCCCTTCATTGTGCTTTTGTGGCAGTGCATTAGTTACAAATTATACTCATTTTGTCACATTCTGTGCTTCACGTCCATGCCATTAAGTCCTTCATCTTTAGCGGCAGTATTTTGCTGAGTCACGGCCATTACATTATGGCGCTAACGCTCTGATTAAAGCAGTGGTCAACAGGGCGGCCATAATAAAATTCAAGGTCTGTGCTCAAAGTTCACAGGGACTCATAAACTTTTTCCTCATTACTTACAGTTCCCTTTTTGCTCACACCATGTCAGCTTGTCAAAACTAGATTGTTCTCATTATAATTAATGGAGCTGTCGAGACTGGAAGCCACATAACAAAATGTGTTCTTCCGTTGATAGTTGCCCCTTTTCGGTTATTTTTGTAGCAATGTTATAGATAGGGTTGGGTATTGAGAACCTGTTCCATTTTAGAACCAGTTCAAAATTTCCAAGAACCGGGTATTCGATAAGACGCGTGCATTTCGATTCAGTTTAACGATTCTTGCATTCGCATTTTATGAGATTTTAAACTATTTAAGCACAGGAGGGGAAAGAACTTGTGCACTGTTTTCGTGCAGCGCACACATCTGAAGCGCAAGCACAGAGAACAGCGATCCCGGTGTGGGTTCCCAGCCTGTGTCCGTGCTCGAACCGTTCCATGCATTTCCACTGCAGAAAAGGTGGTTCGAAGCCGAAATTGATTTCTCTTTCACATTTACCGACCAATATGCACAAAAATACATCAGTACATCATCATACTGTGTCTGTGTCAGCAGCACCGTTCGCGGATACGTTGTTTACGTATGCGATACTCTCCAAAATGGTACCAGGGTGACGCGGAGGAGACAAATTGTTGAATAAAGTCGTTATTTTTATGTTCTTTGAGCAAAAAAAGTATTCTCGTAGCTTTGTAAAATTACGGTTGAACCACTGATGTCATATGGATTATTTTAACGATGTCCTTACTACGTTTCTGGACCTTGATCATGTTAGGATCCTTGCTGTCTATGGGAGGGTCAGAGAGCTCTCGGAATTCATCAAAATATCTTAATTTGTGTTCCAAATATGAACGAAGGTCTTACAGGTTTGGAAAGACATGAGGGTGAGTAATTAATGACAGAATTTGCATTTTTGGGTGAACTATCCCTTTAAGGGAACAAAAACACATGTAACAGTATTTTTAGATCTTTTTTTCACAATGACAGTTTATAGACATTCTCAAGCCATTGTAATGCGATTTGGTGAAATGCATCATCGGCCACTAGTGTACATGCAGAAATGCCTTGTTAACAGTTACACTTACACAGGTGCCAATTACCTCAGCAGGTAACCAGTCCCTTGGTCTCTTTAGGGCATCCTACTGAGAAAGTAATAAATATCTGCCTTTCACTGTTTCGTTACACTGTATTTTTCCCCTGTACCCCTTAACAACAGTTGCTCCACTCCAGTCTGTGATCCCAGTCTTGGCAGTCTTGCGCGTGGAGACCATCGAGCGTCTCAGACAACAGCAGGATGAGAAACACCCTTTGGCTAGGCTCACTGTCTGCGCTCAAGTAGAACCATGTTCCTACCATCAGAAATGAATCTCCGATTTAAGCATCAGCTGGGGAAGTCAAGTGCTTTATCTGTCCGATCTTGATTCGCTCATCTACACTCACGCATGCTCTCACACATATTTTTCAGCCCTTAGATATTCATGTGATGACAGCGTGTGCAGGTTCTCCGCTCCAGCTGCTCTATGCAGCATTTGTCAGCTTTACTGTCACTGAAATGTCACGATGTAGTCAGTCGTGTCAAGAAAGAAGAAATAGATCTTGACACGACTGCCTCAGCACACGCCTGTAAAATTTCAAGAGATTTGGTTTGCCTACATTTCATATCCCAGTTGGCCCCCGAGAGACAGTGGTCTCTGAATACAGTATAGATTTGGTTATAAAAGTAATATGAAAAGGCATAAATATATATAAAAGTGTGTCTGTATCATTTTGCCTTTGTAAATTACTTAAGCTCTATACACTCTATTATTCATGTTACTTTTCTAACCACATTATTCTGTATCAGGGCCATCTGCTATATGAAATAATTTCTGGAGTTTTTAAATATAATAATTATTTTTATTTAAAAAAACTACGTTTTTAAGGTAAAAATGTGTGTGTGTGTGTATATATATATATATATATACACATGCATACATGCATGCATGCATGCATACTGTACATAGGAATATATATAATATGGAATATCTGATACCATTAAAATTAAGTAAATATTTAGATACATATAATTGTATATAAAATGATATATAATTTAAACTCTCTCTCTCTCTCTCTCTCTCTCTCTATATATATATATATATATATATATATATATATATATATACACACACACACACACATAAATACATTTATAAATATATTCCTTATTGTAATTTTGTTTTATTTATCAAATTTCTTCTTATCTAAAAATCATCTCAGATAATAAAAACCACTGAATTCCCACAACAGCATCAGCACACATAAAGGGGACGACTGTTTCTGTGTGCCAGGCGTGCCAGCTGCAACTTTATTCTGGCAACACTCAACAACCAGCGAGAGCCACGCACAACACAAAGAGCCATTTAGATTGTACAAACAGGCAAAGAAACACAGCAGCAATTTCAGAATAATGAGATGATTGCAAACGCAGCTGCGGACACCCTTCTATTAAAAGTGTGTTGCTCTGAGAAAATTTCAGTCTCTTTGTTCAAACCCTCCAAAATCTGAAGAACTGAGGAAGTGAATTTTGTGACATATTGTGAAATTAAACCATCTTGTCTGTCTTCTTTCCAGGCTGCAGTTGCACGCAGAATCCACAGTTTATAAGGTTATATCATCTGTATAGGTGCCTTTCTGTTCGGCTACAGTGGGCAGTCTTGCTTTAAGATGTCTGATGCGTCTCGCTCTCCCACTCGCGAGGCGGTATTGTCATACACACAAGCACGCCTGCACTCACACATGCGTGTGCACACCAATCAGTACACTGGGAAGAGGAGAGACTCATACTGAGTGGCTTCTCAATGGGAGAGAAGAGCTGAGAGGAGAGAGGGACGAAGAGAGCGAGCGCACGAGAGAGAGAGAGAGAGAAGTGCCGTCGCATGTGCAAGACCAAAAAGTGAAGAGGCAAATTAGCTTGTTATCCCACAAAGAAGCTTCACCTTCAGAGAGAGGCGTGAGGAGGCTGAGAAACAGGAGGAAGACGTTGCTTCTCTGGTGATTTAAAGGTGACATGACAAGCCTCTCGTCCCTCAAATCCCAGCTAGTTTCTGACAGCGTTTCACAGCTGTGACGGGAGTTTCTGTTGTCGGGTGCCTGACTGTGTTCGGTGGATTGCAGCCAGGAGGACTTACAACAGAAGAGGGGATCAAGGGCAGGAGCGGGAACAAAAGTCTCCTCATCCCCCCTCTGACCCGCAGATCCGAACAGGAACTTTTGCTGGGAAGTTCTTTCCCGAGAGCATGGATGGATTTATGACTTTGTGCTAAGGATATTGGATGAACAGTTCTGACGGCACGTTTCTTTAACGTTCTCCTCACAGTATCTCACAGGTAAGATTAAATGTGATAGTTCTGTCATGGGAGGATGCGGAAACAAAAATCTACGGGAAGTCAGTTCGCAAGAATGACTGGAAAGTCAGCAGATGTGTGCATTTTTGAAGCTGAAAACTTGAGTAGCCACTTTTAAGCATGTATTATGTGCATCCCCGAGTCATTGATAATTTGCCTACGTGCTAATAAAAGATGCTAAGAGTTGACAGTTTCACTACGGTGCAGATCAGATGAGCTTATAGGATTTTCCTGCCAGTCCTTTCTAAGCTCAGTGCTGCTACTGTGACATAAGTGAACATATGATGGCCAATATTTTACATTCAATAACACACACAAGCTGTATTTCGTAATAATAACAGATGCAATACAGTGCAAGAACAAATAAGTATATAGATTGTATATTAATAATAATAATTATTATTCATATTAGAAAATAGTATAATTTATTTACATTATTTTTTTCTTTATTTCTACCCTCAAAATGTTTAGGCACTTCATCTGAAGTGTGTAGAGTAGATAATATATTGCGGTGATCGTGTGCAGGTGTGTCCGAGGGCAGTGATGAGAATGCGGACCATAAAGTAAAACATGTAAAAGCATCCAAACAGATGATTTGTCAGTTCAGTGCATTAATTATACAGTATCTGCGAGCACCGACTCCCCAAGCTGCTCTCACTAACCTGCCAGACTCCATCTCATAGAGAAGTGACTTGTATTACCTGGAAATAGAAAGATCTGCAACAGAATACATTGTGTCGGTGTTGAGGTTTATGTGACCTTCTAAAGTCCAAAGCTGATCATTTTGCTTAAAGATAATCCTTCTCTGTTGCATGTCAATAGACTTAATTGCATGTGCTAAATCTTCTTTTATAGTGTTGAAGAAGACCATTGAAGTTTTTAAGGCAGTTTGCCAGCCAGGGAAAGAATAGCTCTCCTCTGGGAACAGTTCACATTTCCACAAAACTGTGGATTAAGGAGGCTTTAGTGGAGCAAAGGGGATTACAATGTGCTTTTAATAATTATATGCTTAATTTTGGGGCTTGATGAATATTCATTGGAAATTTCAATGTCATTTGAGGGTACACTGACTGATGCTCCTGTCTGTCAGCTTGAAGAGTGCAGGAGAACTCGGATGTGCCATCCATTAATTAAACACTGTTTGACATTTAAAGTGAGGGAGGTTTAGTAATTTTTAGTTAGAAGATGAGCCGAGGTGTAATTTAAGTGTTAATAACAATACATATGTCAGCCTTTGTCTTACAAATTTAAAGTTGGAGAAAACTTGGACTCGTTTAAAAATTCCAAGAGTTTCTGTATTGAGTATGTTGGCTCATCACTGCACATTTGTCTATACTCTCAATTATTGTTTAATGTTTTGGTTGATATTAGTGGAATATCATATGTTTTGACCCTAAAACTGTGTCATTATATAATAAAGCAGAAATAAATGAACCTATTTGGTTTGTCTTCCTGTCTCTCAGTGCTGATCAATCCAAGGTTATGCACTAGTTATGAAAGGACTCACCATAAAGTACTGCAAACAAAAACAAGGTTATTCCCTTAAGATTAATTAGTGTAGTTTTAAGAATATCTAGTGATCAGTCAGTGGTCATATTTTACTATACCTGTTGATTTCAAACCGCATTGTCATTTTTTAATTATATTGACTTTAAATAAATTTACAGTGTGAAATAATGCTTGTTATCGGCAGAATATTCAGTAATGCTGAGGGCTGAAATGGCGCGTGGTGTCAGATAGAATAAACATTCTGCTTTTATCTTCTGTCTTTGATGTCTTTTCTCTTCAGCCGGTGCTCCTGCCATGTCCTGGCTCCTGTGTCTGTGGATAAGTGTTAGCTGCTTACTCCTGTGCCACGCCACTTTGTACGAGACCATCCAACAGCATCATGTGACCCGCCCGGGCCGCAACGCCATACAGATACTGGGTCAGTGTCTCGTTTAAACTGTATGTTCTTTGTCACTGAATCCGTGAGTTTAACAAGTGTTTAACTCTGCTGATTGTGGAAGTCCAAGTGTTGTAGATGTTCTTTGGGGACGCTCGTGTTTTGAGATCGAGATGAGTTTGTATTGACTTTATCGCTATCATATTTGCATAAAAGTGAGCTTAAATCCATAACGCGCTCATTGCGGTGCTTATGAAACTTTGTGATTGGTATCTTATCATCTTCTTGTGCCCTACCTCGGTCATGAAAAGAGATTTATGTAGAAATCCAGCTCAAGACGCTTTGTTTTTGCTTTCAACGAGTGGCTTGTAAAGGGTTTCGCATCACGAGTTACCCAGACTGCAATCTTCCATGTGCGTATGTGTGTGCGAGACAGGCTTGAGGCTAAACTCTCCTATCAGCATGCTGTGAATACGAGCAGCTTTGATCACAGAGGCTCTGGTGGAAATGACAATTTACGTCTATCGCCCACTCTATGGAAGTATTTGGCAATTAAGTAGTGTTTCGCTACGAGGGCCGACGGGAAGAGAGACAGCAAGGTGGGTCTCTCTTCAACACTAAGTATGCAAATGGAAAGGATTGTGGCATACTTTCAGCAGCGGAGCAAGGCTACAAAGAACTTCAAAACAATTTAACGCTGCGCGAGTTAGATCACCGCATGCTCATTAAATATTTGCAATGTCTTGTCCTTATAGATTATGTAGCAAATGTGTTTGTTACTTCATTACTATCGATTTTAAAAAAAGATGTACGTCAGAAAGACCCGGATGAATTTTTAACACCATGCTTCCAGGTTTTTATCCGGCCCAGCAGAGTACGGTGCCAGAGATGTACAAAGAAGAGCATGCCCCATAGTAAGTGTTCCCTGAATTATTGAAGGGGTCGGCTGAACAACAAAAAGAAATCATCCCCCACCCTACTCTGCGGTATATGGAAAAGTTAGACAAAATCGTGTGTGAGAAATCACATCTCTGGTGTTAGGAAGGTCCAGAAGGGCTTGGTAATGGAGGGTTGTAGCTTTTAAACACGCTCCCATGCTTGCACACATCCATAGCAGTGGCTGAAGATCTTTCATCGGGTTTTGCTAAGTGCTCATAGTTCGGCACGTTTGTTTAGGAAAAAACTAAACCGTGGGAGGGGGTATATCATGAAAAAACAAAGCTTGTTCAAACTACTTCTTTTGTAAAATGTTTTATTTAGGTGTTACAATAATATGCACATTGGACCATCATGGCAGTACCAAAATTCATGTTCTTTTTGCGTAAAAAATAACGCAGTGACATTTTCACATTAAAGTGATTCAGTAACGGAGTAACAGATTCAGTTCTTAGTGAGACCTTGGTTTTGACTGAATCATAATTCGAAGTATGAAGTCTTTGTCCACGTTTCTAGTTCTGTGGCATAATGCTGCATCTATTATTAGATGAACCAGGCTTAATGGAGACTTTTTATGTAATTCCTTTATAATGGCAAAGGTGCAAAGACATGGAACGGGCTAATTAGATGTCACTGAGCTCCTCAAGCCTTCCCACAAAGGCCCTGTTTTGTAGCTAACTGAACCAACATACATCTAAAGCTGGGTGTATCGGCAGTATTGTTAATGAGCTTTCTTGATGTCAGGTGGCTACCCTTCAGTATTACCTGCTGTCTTCTTCCATTTCAACTGACTTTAAAACTGTATTGAATGTTCGAGAATATCTTAAATTGTAGTAATTTTTTGGATGGAGAGTTTTGATGACGCTTATTTCAAGACATCTGCTCTTCTTGACAAATGTGAAGCACAGACTTTCGACAAGAAAAATTAACTTCTGTGTTTACTGTATCTTTTTATATTTTTGAAATGTATTTTATTATTATTAATATGTATTTTATATTGTTTTATGTGATTCTTTCTTACAACTTTCATTTGTTTGATCTCCACCCACATGCAGTTCTTCTAAAGTCTTGGAAAATAAAAAAAAGCATTTAGTCTTAAGAATGTGATAATGCACAGCCTCCTCATTGAAATAATCACTTGGACAGCAGCAGTTGTCTGGGAATTAAAATTAAAATACTATGTTTAATACCTGAATTAAAATTGATTTTGTAATTCTAAAACCATCTCTAGTTTTATTAAGAAGACATTTTAATATAAATAGATTTCCATTGCCTGGAGAGAGATCTAACATTTTGAAATGTTTTTTTCTTGCCTCTCTTTTTATCCATGGTGCTATTATCCAGCAATCAAAGCCTATTAAAAAAAGTATCCAAGATTAAAAATGAGACGGAGTAAAGGAAAGCAGAGCATGATTCATTTTGAAAAGCTGTCATCATTTATTTAACTGTGAAACACCCCCACCAATGATATTCGAGGACAAACACTTTATATCAATGCCAAAAATGCTTCAAAATCCAGATAGGAGCGAACAGCACCATATTACTCTGTGGGTTAGACAGAAGTGTGTCGGTGTAACCGGGAGCAATTGTATTTCCATAATCAAGGTGGAAGTTTAAGTGCCTGAGCCAAAAGCTTTCGTAAATGATGAAATGCAGGCTGATGTCCTTGATGCTGAAAAGATGTTTAAGGCAGATGTTTATCTTTCTACATTCCCTGTTAATGACCATTTATTATTAAAGATGAAATTAAGATTGTAGATGTTGTACTGAATAATGGTCAGTGTTTTCTATTTCAGGAAGAATTGTTTAGTTAATGTCTGGCATGCAACACGTCCTGAACACAGTCCACCTTTTTCTCTCTCATACAGAAAATAGACAAAAAAAATCAGTGATAGAAAAACAAATAACCAACAAATAATCAGGTGTTGAATGTTGAGCTTTTGGTGCTTGTGTGGGCAGTGCAGGTTCGAGTTGATTCGAGTTTGAGTGCCTTGAATACAGTTACACAATTGACCAAGGCAATATTTGGCAAAATGTTTTTGTAATAAATCACTCAATAGATCAATTTTCAGTTATTGACCATTTCTTGCAAAGTACTGCCTTTTAGCTCACCACTTTTAGCTCACCAAATGATCAAGCAACAAGTGATCAGTTGCTGAATGTTGAGTTTTGCTGCTTAAGTGGGTAATGCAGGTTTAAGTCCGGTCTGCAACATCTCCTGATACTATTTCCCTTTACTCTCTTTTTTTGATAGAGGCAAAATGTGTTTAAAACGAATATGTTCATGCAGTAAATACAGAATTGATGCAGTCGGTAGCTTTAGCTGCACAGTTAGCAGAATCATTATTTGTCTGAGGATGATGGATACAGTAGTTGTCAGGTCAGAGGTGTCTCTGTACAAGTGTAATCCTCCATGCAGTTCAGGCATTTCACAATACTGCAGAAATCGGCTTACCTCCTTTAACAGGAGCTTGACATGAATACCAAAATGGATTTGGTTGCTTTCGAATTCTCTCTCTGTCCCCCAAAACCCTATTTTTTTTTGAGAAACGACCAAAAAAAAAAATCAGTCACAGCTGAGGCTTTTATTGAGTAACGAGTTGAGTTGCTCCGCTGCTCCATCACCTGTTCAGGCACCGGCTCCAAGCCGTCCGCATCCCATGAGTCCGTGCAGGACGGGCCCCCGCCCGCGTTCCACTCTCAGCCGAGATTGATGGCGGTCTGATTCCGGGCAGCCAATTCTGGTCTCTCAAGAAATAATCCACTACATTGACAGATGAGCAGAATGTGACATGACACAATCCCAGGCTGCAGTGTTTCTCTTCCTCCTCTCTCCTTACCAAATGAAGGCCCGGGCCGCTCTGGTTTTGGCCGGATACACTGAGCACTGTTGAATATTTTCCCAAACGGGTGGCGGTGTAGCCCAGCAACAGAGAGAGAAACTAACCTCATCTCTTTTCACATTAATTTGCTTGCATTCAGAACGTTCCTGAGCATGTGAATTACCAAAATTCACATCGGGACATAGTTTCGTTTAACCTTAGTCACAATTGTCTCCTGCAGCCAACGACGACAGCGGATTATGATTCAGAAAATGCTTTCACTTTCCTCAAATTATGTTAACTAGAGTTTCTAATAATAAATGAAAAAACAAATGCAACATTTTTTATTTCTTTTCACACACAACATCACAACATAACATCCACTCAAAACAACCAAAACAAAACAACATACACATACTCCATATTTTAAAGGTCCAGTCAAAAGGGAGAGAGAGAGGGAGGAAAAAAGTAACAACAAAACACGTTCTTCCTTTACATAATCACTTATGTTAAAAAAAAAAAGAAAAAACACTACCAAGCATCAATAGTGAAAGGCTTGGCACCATTGATTCGTGCCGTTGCACATTCACAAGTCACCACCTGCAGGAGGCTATGGATCCAATACGTTTTTCCACACCTGTGCGGCGTATACCAGTTCTGTATCATTGTCCTCTTCGCAGCCACAAAACCAGCAAACAACCTTCTCTTTTGTATTAAGCTTATAAAGAGACCAGAATCATCATTAAGAAGACACAAACTTGTATTAGCAAAGCAATCAGTTTGTAGTGAGGATGCTAAAACCAGGTTTACATGTGTCCATAGATCAATGACAACAGGACACTCCCAAAACACATGAAGAAAAGTACCTGATGATGTAGTGTTACATATCAGGGCACCAGAAATAGATTTATGGTGTAAATTTTCTAACACACAGGTTCGTTTAACAGCAGAATTTAAGCCAGTCACATTCAGTGATAAAATATTTAGAGAGTGCATTAAATATTCATAATCCCAAAATTATATTCAGTAAATGAAGAAAAGCAAAAGCACTCCCATTCTGTAAATGACATGTAAACGTTAGTGTGCATTCTAGATATCAAACCACCTAGATGAAAAATCATTTTAGAAATAAGGTAAAGTAAATAAAAGTATGAATATCTGTTGTAAAAAATAAAAGCAACACAGACAGAAATAACCAACTACTATAGACAAAAAACAACTCAGACCGCACGTCACCGAGATGTTCCGACCTTTCAGGGAGGGGATCCACATGGAAAGATTAACTCTGAGGAAACCAGCTACGTCGGAGCCCTCTGCCCCCTCTGGCAACCCCACCAGCCTGACGTTATTCCTCCTGCTCCTATCCTCAATATCCGTCATCTTCTCGGTGAGTTGCTCCAGCTGATTTCTTAAGTCCGTGACTGTCCTCCTATCCTCACGTGCAGCTGCTTGAACGGAATCGACGTGGTCACGTGTCTGCTTCGTCGCGCTACCTAGCACCTCAAGCTCCTCTCTCAGCTCTTTAACAGAATTGTTGGTCGCTTGTATGTCCGCACGCAGTTCCCGCAATGCTGGAGTCAGCACGGAATCCACCGCATCTCTTACTGTCGAGGCCATAGCCGAATCCAAAGTGCTTTGCTGCTCTTTACGTGCTAGCTTGATACCGTTAGTGATAGCATCGTCGATATCCTCTCTGGAGATGGTGGAATCCCTGAATTTTTTCTTTATTGGCGATTGCCCAATCTCTCTTTTCCAATCGCCTTTGACTGTTGAAGTACTCATGATGGGTCCGATGCAAAGTGGTTCGAAATTTACTGACAGGATTACAAAATATTTGACAAAGTCAGCAGAGCGAAAGACTACACGTGCATCGAAGTCGAAGGGTCACGTGATCCCCCTGTATGTATGGATATTAAAATATGTGTGGATTTGAAACGGCATTCCCCACATGAGCACCAAAAATAAACATAAAGCATCTCATTGTTGAAAATAATTCTAACCTGCTGATTTAACATGCTTAAGAAACATTTCTTCTTATTATCAATGTTGAAAGTAGTTGTGCTGCTTAATATTTTTGTGTGAAACCGTAATACATTTAAGATTTTTTTTGATTAATAGAATCTTCTGTAACATTAGAAATGTCTTCACTCTCAATTTCACTCATGAATGTATCATGAGTGATGTATCATTGCTTAATAAAAGTATTAAAAAAAACAACTATAAAACTTGCTGATACCAAACTTTTGAATGGTAGCTGAATGTTGGGTTTGGTGCTCTTGTGGGCAATGCAGGTTTGAGTCCATGCATATCTATTTGTTTTTTTTTAAAAGCAGTGTTGCTATCTCTTTGAGTCACAATAATAATGACCAAATGAATGCGAAGAATAATAGTTATTGAAGACGTCTGTGCGGCTGTTATATTGTGAATTAATCAGATTAATTTCACACCTACTTTTAATTGTGGCAGACTAATTAGAAGGGGGGATTGATGACATAACACCAAATTCAATTATATGCAGCTCACTGGAATGGCGCAGTAATCTGATTTCTTAGCAAATTGGATGAAGGAGAGGTTTGATTGGGCTAGCTGGGATGATTCACACTCACATGCTCAAACCCTTCACTGTCACCAATGCACCGCAACAAACCCAATTTCACCTCATCAGGATCTTAGAAAATTATATCTAAACTTTCTTAGGTTAAACTGAAGCCTCATGGCTCAACCAGATATAATGTGTAAGACCCTTACTAGAACATGTCTAGTAAGTCAAGCCTATAGTATGTTGCTAGAATGATTGTCAACTAGTTGCATTTTAGAATGATTTATCTGGATGGGAATTAAAGTCTTTCTTTCTTTCTTTCTTTCTTTCTTTCTTTCTTTTCGATGCTTTCGACCTGTCTCTCTTTCTTTTTCTCTCTCTCTGTCAGATGACTCTCTCGAACTCCTCCTGATCCCCTTCCCCCTTCCGTTTTTTTCTTTTTCTCTGCCTCCTTTTTTCTTTCAATTTCCTCATCTCTATCTGGCCTTCAGACGATTTGTCATGGATCAGATGAGACAATTTGTCATGGATTAGTGCTCTTAACTGTGTGTGTGATAGTGAAGGCAGTCACTGGAAAAGCCGAAGAATCCTATTACAGCTATTTTTATGGTACTGTGTATGTATGCGTGTGCGTGCTCATACGTACGCATATTAGGGGTGGGAGAAAAATTATTTTTAAAACGATTCAAAAATCGATTGGTTTACCTCAGAATCTATTTTTATTTCATTATTTTATTTTTCCTTAGAGGTGGTGGGGAGAAGTTAGCGCTTTTTGATTCCAGCAGAGGGCGAAATGTATGTGTGTTGGACTTGGAGCAGCACCGCGCAGACGATCAGCATATGACATCAAATTCCTGCGAGAGCGATTCAAAAGCGGTGCTTTGATGTCATACAGCGATCGTTCTGCGTGCGCAGTGCCGCTGCATTACACAACGTCATATACGTTTAAAGCCGGCGCGAGAAAGCTAAACCATGACGGAGGCAGAGGATCAAACCTCTTCCAGAATTCTTTCTGCACCTTCACGTTTTGAATCCCAACTGCCGGGAAAACATGACTAAACATGACTGAAACTGTATGCAAAGTAACATAGCACTTTATTTTATTTCAGAAAGTGTTTTTTTCTGCTCATTTTGTTTAACATTTGACTATTATATTCATGTGCAAGTTCAGGGTTTTGGTACTTTAAAGTTTCATGTTTCAAGGTACTTTAAATATACATTGTGTATGTGTATGCTCCTGAAATAAAAGTTTAGAAAGATGTGATGCATTGTTTTTGTTAATATGACTCATCATATACAGTCTCTTTTAAGGGTATAATCAACTATTTTCCATTGTCTAGTCTTTAATAAGCAAACAAAAGCACAATAAATTGTAATATCGAATCGCAATAGTGACTGCTAAGATGTGTTTTTTTTAATTGTTAAAAACAAAAAAACAAAAATCGCAACACATAGCAATATTGAATCACAATACTTCACAATACATATCGTATCGTCACCCAAGTATCGTGATAGTATTGAATCGGGAGGTAGGTGTATCGTCCCATCCCTAACGTATGCGCATTTAAGTAGAATTCGGATCGTGCCAGAACCTTCGCAAAGCTATTGCACACAATACAGAACAGCTGAATCATGTGTAACCATACGTGGTGAGATGTTTTATCTGCATATTGGGCATGAAAGACCATTGTTCTGGTACCTGTTGGTTTGCGTACTATGTCACGCAAAACAACCAGATTTCCCAAGTAGCTTTATTCCTGCAGAACATTGCGAAAGTGCATTGAGCATTTTGTTCAAATGTAATAATGGAAATATTTACTGATATTACAGAGATTGTAGTAAGAGATATTCTTAATCTTTTTTTCCCCCTTGTGAGCACATGCAGCTAAGCAAAAGCGAGATACGGAGATTATTCATATTTACAAAACAAAACTGTCATTCAGAAGACAGAGCACATCATGTGCATTAAAGGATTTTCTTTGCCAAGTACAATGAAATGGAACAGGATTAGAGACCTGTTCTTTTATCACAGCCTCAGTCTGAAAATAAGGTGGGCATTGAAGCTCTTTCCATCACCATGGGCTTATTCATTATAACTATACACATCTCGAGAACGTCCATCGCAGAAGAGCTCCATCTGAGGGATTCTAATTCATGCCAGAGCCTTGATAGCATTTGCATTTCAGAATTTAGGTCTAATAACATGCGCTAATTACAGCTGCATCTGACACACATCTTTGTTTGTCCCTGTGGTTGAGTTCTTAGAAGCTCTTTTTGTCAGTCAATCTGAGGAGTTTCAAGCGAGAAGTGGAGATGTGGAACCGCAGGCCGGCCCGACCAGCGGTCAATGCTTCCGTTAAGTGAAATGATCCCAGACACCGAATTCCCCATCTGACTGACTGCAATGCAGGCAGAGTACATGAGCCATGTAAAATGAATTCCAGCCCACAAATCATTGCGACTGTTTTGTGCCTCATTCAAAGCGCTATGAATTCTTATTCTGCTATTTGAAATCACATGCAGGATATTAATATCAAGCCATAGTGCTTCTCTCTCTTTTCTTGGCTCTTTTGGTGGATGCTACGGCAGATGGCTTGGACCGGTTTGCACCTTAATATCTAATTTGTTTAGTGACAGTCAGGATTTATAATCCTAAATGTGCCATTTCCTAGACTGTAAACAATCTGGACTTCTCTGAGTATCAGGATGATATTTGGGAATCTCTGGCTGCAGTTATGTAATTGGAAAGACAAGGGCTAAATTCCCACTATTGATCTCACTTATTGAGCTTAAGGTTGGAGAGCAATTTTAAATTTTATTCTGTTAGTTCTTTCTTTTCTTCTCGGTTCTTTCTTTATTTTTTATTTTTCATGAACTTTACCGTTCAGGGGTGTAAGTTTGACTAGAGATGCAGTTATTGACTGAATCGTTCAAAGTGTGATTCAGGTGTAGATCAATCTCCACCATGTTGCCAAGGGTTATGTTTTTCCTCTGGAGCTGTTATTTTTCTTCATTTCAATGACTTTGTCTTCCCTTTTCAAGAAAATCACAAGCCTGTCTGAATCACTGAATCATTATTTATTTTTAAACTTACCTCTTTATTTACACACTTCTGTTTATCAAATTTTTCAATAGGAATTACTTATAGTTTTATAATCTGTATGTGTGTATATAACATATACAGATAATCATTTTTAACAGTCTATGGCATCAAAGGGTTTGAAGATTACTATACACATTTAAAACATATTTCAGCTGTGTTAACTGTGTTATCAGGAGAATTTTATTGTGAATGGAAAATTATAGACTCTGAAGCGAGGGATCACTAGTTTCAGGGGATCAAGGTATTTCTATAGTAACTGAGCAGAACTAGCCAAAAGGATTTTTTTTTTTTTTAATTTCTCTGAATCTTTCTGTTTGATTTGGTTTCATTGTGTTAGTTGGATGAAAGATACAAAGGAGCGAGACTTGATTTCCGTTCTTAGCTGATAAATGACCTAGTCAACAAACACATCCTTCACCTCAGGCCCCAGTGGTCATTACCTTCCGGAAAGCTTTTCCCCAGCCTCTATCCCTATTGTTTTACATCCATGACTTGCATGCATCACTGTCTATTTTTATTTTTTTATTTTTCTGTTGGATCACAGAAACACAGCTCTGAGATTACTTTGTGCTTTCTTCGCCGATTTAGCAAAGCTCACTGCAGGTATTTAGAAGAAGCATTATTTATTAGAGCTCCCTCAGATAGACACTGAGAGGCTTGTGCTGCTCCACTTTTCTTTTATCACTTTCTAAAGTGACGACCTCCAGGAATGTGCGTGACATCCTTCTTTTAAAACACACTGTGCAAGAAGAATATAAAGTTTTACCATACCAACCCTCCTGAAAACAGCTGAAACTTGCCCAAACTGGCTTGCCAAGGTCAATATATCAGCCAATATTTGGAATTTCATAACTATCGTGCAAATTTATGAATTTGCCACCTTGTAAAATATTTATTTATTTTTATGTTTTCTCATTGGGTTGCACCAAGTGACTGACTAGCAAAAGCAGCTTGGACAGGTAAATAAAATAAATTATGAGCACAATAAATGAAAGAAATGCTAGTAATGTCGTTTCAAAATGAAAAGTTTGGCGTTTTTCCCTCCATCTCTATTTCCCAGATGTCTGTGTTTATGGAAATTCATTATATCATAGCAGTGGGCGTCCCAGTGGAAGGGAGTGTATAATATCTTCCCTGTGGATGGAAAGGGCACGGAGAGCATTGATTACCACACCGGCAAAAAAAAAAGGCCCTGAACTCTCATAAGCTGAAATCTCTCAAATGGTATATATCTTCCCTTTCACTGCCTGTCACTTCTGCCATATTGTTTGTCCATTCCGCCAAAGCGAGGATGAAGCAATTATAGTTTTTTACTCTTCGCTGGAGAGGGCAAAACAGGATGGCAGTTTGCAATCTCTCCAACTTTTTTTGAATACATTTGAATTGTCACGCCGAATCCAAAAGCCATGAAGTCTGGAGAGGGTACCGGGGCCGGACGTGACAGTCGATTGTGATGTGTTTATGTGTGTGGGTTCAGAACGGATAGTTGTGGAGGAGGCAGGGAGGAGTTCTCATTAATGTGGTGTGTGTTTGTGTTGCGTGGCAGGTCTTCGCCTCTGCCTGACACTGTGACACTTTCTGTGACATGGAGGAACAGAGAGGAAGGCAAAGAGAGGGAGGGAAAGAGAGAAAGAGCGAGAAGGTAGCAGCTGCGGATGTTGGTAATATGCCTCGGAGTGGCGTTCTCAGAATTTTTTTGTTACGCACAAAGGTGCCATTTTGACGCCAAGCATCATGCTTGAAGAATGGCTCTCTATGGCTCTGCAGATGTGTTTTAAAGACACCTGCAAGTTTTTGCATCGTATGCCATCACTGCACCCTTTTTTCCGGGTTCCTTCCATGTTCTAGATGGGTAAGTTCTCATATAATATTGTTTTTCCATGTCACGACAGTTCAACACAGTTGAGTTGCCATACAGTGGGGTCCAAAAGTCCAGTAAAGAAATGCTTCCATTTTGCATTTTTTCTAATTTAATACAAACTTTTTAAATGAGAAATTGTATTATCTGGGTTAGTATGATGTGTTTTGTGTGTGTTTTTTTTTAAATCTAGTAATTTATTCATAAATACATTATAAATGCAATTTATACTTGCAGTGACTTCAGCCATCTTTTAAATTTGCTAATTAACATAGCTCTTTTTAATTTACTTGTATATTATACTTTTTATATAAATACTGTTCAGGCAAAATGTCCTCATAATCGAAAGGAAATCTACAGTTGGTTGGTATACTTTGGTGTATGTTTGTGTGTGCACATATATGTATATGTGTGTGTGTGTGTATACATATATATATATATATATATATATATATATATATATATATATATATATACACACACCCCTCCAAAAGTATTGGAACAGTGAGGCCAATTCTTTATTTAGGCTGTAGACTGAAAACATCAAAAGATGAATATGAGACAAGAGATCAGCATTTCAGCTTTTATTTCCAGGTATTCATATCTGGATCTGATAAACAACTTAGAAGATAGCACCTTTTGTTTGAACCCACCCATTTTTCATATGAGCAAAAGTATTGGAACAGATAGAATTAACATAGATTAAAGTGAAAAATACTTAATATTTTGTTGCAAATCCTTTGCTTTCAATAACTGCATCAAGCCTGTGACCCATTGACATCACCAAACTTTTGCATTCTTCTTTTGTGATGCTTTTCCAGGCTTTCACCACAGCCTCTTTCAGTTTTGGGGGGTTACTCCCTTCAGTCTCTTCTTTAGCAGGTAAAAGGCATGCTCTATAGGGTTTAAGTTTGGAGATTGACTTGGCCAGTCTAAAACCTTCCACTTCTTGCCCTGATGAACTCCTTTGTTGTTTTGGCACTATGTTTTGGGTCATTATCTTGCTGCATGATGAAGGATCTCCCAATCAGTTTGGTTGCATCTTTCTGTAAATTGTCAGACAAAATATTTCTGTAGACTTCTGAGTTAATTTTGCTGCTGCCGTCATGTTACATCATTAATGAAGATTAATGAGCCTGTCCCAGAAGAAGCGATGAAAGATTTTCTCTGTTCCTTATCTCTCTCTGCTTTTTTTTTCTCTTTAAATGTAACCTGTCCAGCACTCTTAACACCTTTGAGATGTTCTCCATTACATTTAGAAAATCTCCCCTTGTCTCGGTGCATTACTGAGACACGTGAGCTCTGCCAGCTACGGCTCCTTACTCTCGTCCGCGGCTGCTTGAATGCAGGGGTGTGAAGAATTACTGTTCCGCTGGAATTAGTCTGAGCACCACTTCAAGTCCAAATCAATGAACAACATTTAAATTACACTTAACAGATGAAAGCCCCTTCACCTCTGATAGCGTACTCTACCCAACGACAACGTAATGGGCAAACGCTCTCAGAAGAGGCATACTAGTCAAGTAAGAGTCCATTCCCTGGTTACTGATCGCAGTTTTTATTCTTGCATTAAGAATGTCTTTGGTTCTTCCTATGTGGCTATGAATACTGTGACACTGTGTCTATGAGTTCATATGTAGACTCCTTTTGTGTGTTATCACACATCTAGAACAAGTGGAAAATTGCATTAGATTGCTCATATTTGGGTCTTTCTTAGCT
The DNA here is from genome assembly GCA_027422415.1 of Schizothorax lantsangensis. Classification (NCBI taxonomy): domain Eukaryota; kingdom Metazoa; phylum Chordata; class Actinopteri; order Cypriniformes; family Cyprinidae; genus Schizothorax; species Schizothorax lantsangensis. The sequence goes on along the minus strand of CM049847.1, from coordinate 24,479,526 downwards.
TTCATATCATTCTTTCATTCGTTTGTTTGTTCATTCTGTTGTTCTGTCTACCTATCTGTCATTCGTTTGTTCGTTCACTTGTTCGTTTGCTTTTGTTCATTGTGTCTGTAATATCTATCTATCGATCTATCTGTCTTTCTGTCTGTCTATCTACCCCCTCATATGATTGTAAAGCGCTTTGGGTGTACAACCATACACAATAAAGCGCTATATAAATGCTTCATTCATTCATTCATTCATCTATCATTCACTCGTTCGCTCACTCGTTTGTTTGCTTTCGTTTGTGTCGTTCATTGTCTGTCCATCCATCCATCCACCCACCTACCTATCGTTCTGTCATTCTATCTATCGTTCTATCCATCATTCCTTCTGTCAGTCCATCGTTCTAGTGTTCTGTCAGTCATTATATATATGTTCTAGCTATTCATTTTAATTCCATTTCCTTGAAATAAATTTCAAATGGCAATTCTGCAACCTTTCTGCTACACCAGTTAAAATTCATGAAATTAATTGGAATTTAAAACCAATTTTCAATTCAGTTCTGAATGGCACACAAATCGGGTCATGGTGAGTAAAACGATACCAAAGAAACCGACTCTTAGATTAATTGGTTTTCAGGCTGCACTGACGCTTACATCGCTTAATCCCAAAATGGCCCTCATAAAATGATGCCCTCGTTGGTCTAGAATTACATCTTTCATTCAGTCTAGTTTTAGAGGAAACATAAGCTCAGATGAGTTGCAGTTTCGGCCTGAAATGCTAGCCGATATTTATTATTCAGGATCGAGCGCGATAGCCGCGGGGCCAGAGAAGAGAGCATTCGGAGGCTGCAGATAGCATAGGCCCAGAGAAGATGCTCAGGATCAATCCCTGAAAAATGACCAGCATCTATCATTATTTGCAGATGCGGCTCTTGGGAGATGCAGAGACTCATCATCGAGGGCCATGCTGTTCGGGCATTTACATCTGTCTGTGTGTGTGTATTTGTGTCGCTATGCAGACAGATGGTCTCCATTTGATCAGGGAGGGGTAGTAATGGCAGAGGAGATGGTCTAAACGAGTACCTGTCACCAGGACTCATGAGTTGGCCATCATCTCAGCTTCCCCCTCCATAAATATGTTAACATTGTTAAATGGGCCACGATCTGCAGCTGCCCAGCTGAGGATTGCACTGCCAGGCACATTGGGCGCATTGCCATCGGTGCATTTTTAGAGAGGGCTTGTGTCAAAATGTAACACCTGAGCATCTCTTAAAACAATTATATATGTAGATGATGTGTCATACAGCTTGTTTGTCAAAGATACACTCTTAAAAACAAAGGTTTCAAAAGTGATGGCAAAAAACATTTTTGTTCCTAAAGAACCTTTCAGTGAGCAGTGCTTAAAAGAACCATTTTTTATTAGCGTGACAGGCATTTTAAGAACATCTCAAGAACTCTTTTCTGCTACACTCTTAAATAGAGGGCCAGAGTTGAGAACCTCTGCAGTAGAAGAACCTTCTTAAAAAGATAGTTTACCGATCTAAAAAATATTTTTTCCCACTATAAAGAACCTTTTGTCTTTATAGAATGGAAAGGTTCCATGGATGTAAAAGATTCTCTATTGGCATTGATGGTTTATTTTTAAGAGTATATAAAGAACCTTTTGTGCATTGGAAAGGTTCCATCAATGTTAAAGTTTCTTTATGGAACCATCGATGCCAATAAAGAACCTTTATTTTTAAGGGTGTAGAAGATGAAACTTTTCAGTATAATAGCAACAAATCCAGCCTGTTGCCTGACTCTAGATATTCTTCCGTTCAGCACGTGCCATGGATTATATCACATGTGAGGCAATAATATTCCAGTAGCATGTAAACAAACGCTGATGCTACGAATGGCAGGGTTATTAAAACCGTTGTTATTGCACATTTAGCCTTTTAGGCGATGTGTCAGAGTTTATATTCCCGGCTTATCTTGACGCACTCGGAAATCCATTTTTGAAGGTTAGATTTTAAAGGCAAAAAAAATTCCACTCTTATCACCCTTTTTCTTGGTCTCATGAGATGTTAGATTACACATTTTACCCTGAGCGATAGACAGAAACTAATCTGCGCAGCTTGTAAAAAACGCACTCGGGCCATAAAGGCGACAGCTCTGCAGGCCTAAATCATGATATTAGTTCCTTAATGGCCCGATATAAAGCTGTGTATCAGATAGATGCCACCCGGCCCCGACGAGAATGCTTTGAGATCATTGCGAGAGAGCTCATCTGTGACACATTGAAGGAGTCCTGTCAGTTCTGGAATCCTGAACCATTTTTATCTCAGCAGATGAGTCTCGTATTTGCTTCGTAACTGAGGCACTTTCAGGTTAACTGGAGGCTTCGTTGCAGACTGCATATTTATCAATATTGTGAAGACAAATATGTGAGCGGAACTGCTGTCCATGCAGTTATGAAACGCTTCTTCATTAATCTTATGGACTAAGGTTATCTTTTAGCCCAGTGCTTGTGTGATTTCCATCTGTGCGGCTCTGCATGGGTGTGTGTGTGTGTGTGTGTGTGTTTAAGTGTCACAGGAAGCTTTTGTCTTTCAGCCAGCAAGAAGAGGAGCACTATTATACTCTATAAATAACTGTGCAATTAGCATTTGAATGGTAAAATAATTCAATTTCAAAGCTTTCAAATCACACGCTGACAAATTAGCAGTCATTATATGTCACTGAATCCTAATTGACTGAATCCATTGATGAAACCGTCATATTTAAAGGGACAGTTCATCCACAGAATGTTTCGGCAGTTAGATGCTGACTTCAAGGTCATGGATGATAACTTCAATCCAGTCTTGAGTGCTACGATGTTAAGATCTTAAAATGATGTTAAGATCTTAAAAACATTTTATTTTTATTTTATTATTATTATAATAAATGTATTATAATTATAATTATAATGAATGTATTTATCATTAGTATAATTTCATGTATTGTTGTTATTATTATTACATTATGTATCATGCAGTGTTATATTACATAATTATATTATATTATATTATATTAATAAAACTTAGTAAAGGTCGTTGTAAGTTGGTGGTGATGATGATATGATGATGATGATGATGATTACATTTATTAAATGGCTACATACCAAATAAATGAACATAATTGTATTATTATATTATATTATTAGATCAGGTTAGATTAGATTAGATTTTCATTAATAATAATAATTATTATTACTATTATTTTTATTGCAGTTAATTCCCAATAAATTAATGCATGTACATTAAATATTGATTTGAGTTTAAATTTGCCTATACTTGTGCAGTGATTCACAATCTCCGAAGGGAAAAATGTAGCTACAAATTATTAACATGCCGAGGTTATCAAACCTCTAGTTTACTGTTATAGCAGACAATTCATCAGAATTTGAAGATCAAACTCTTATTTGTAAAATAATCAATACATAATTTAAAAATGAAATAAATCAGACCCAGCACAGTCTGTTGAAATGTTGAGATGAGATTTAGTATCAGTATTCAATTAAATCACAAGGAAATGTCTGTTGTCCATTTCACAAAACATTATCATAGAAAGAAATTGTATTGTATTTTGGGGATTGAGGAAAATGGAAAATTATTTTCATTTGTCTGTCTTTCTCTCTCTCATCTGCTTATAAACTCTCATTGTTGTTCTATTCAAATTATGTATCTATTCAAGTTCTTATGATCCAAACCCTCTTTCGATGACAACCACACACACACACACAGATGTATCATCCACCACATAAAGAAAAAAGATTGGATGTTTAAAACAATAGCTAATTGAGACTCATCCATGTCAACTGAACAAAGGTTGTTGTTTTTTTGTAAAGAAATGCGCTCTCTCTCTCTCTCTCTCTCTCTCTCTCTCTCTCTCTCTCTCTCTCTCTCTCTCTCTATTTATATATATTTTATATAAAATATTTATTATATATATATATATATTTGCCTAAACAAAACCTTCCAGATCATTTCAGCTTCTGGCTCAGCTCTGCTAAACAAACTCCAAATGCTGTCCAAACCGAGATGAGGAAAAGCAGAAAAAAATGAGAAGAGTGTCCTGCATAAACAGTTTCTTTTTCCAAAAAGCTGAGACCCAAGCCTGTCTGCTTGCTTCTGTTTTTAGGCCTGATTGAGGACACTGCCACTCTCCGTATGATAATTGTCTTACTGCTCTAGCCGTCGCAGCCAGCACAAGCATTTCTCAGCCAAGAGAATGTGTCAAGCATTGTATTTAGCCACTCATTCGCACTGCTTCTCTGGTCTAAATCCAATTTATCAGCTGTAATGGACTACAGAAATTGTCTCTTTAAACAGCCGTCTGACAGCCAGCGGGCTAAAGCAGTGATAGTGCCGAATCATATGGTTCTCATGGAGTAGACGAAAGAAGGGGGAGACAGCGAGGATCAGATTTGGGTTGTTAGAGAAAGCATCAAAACTTTCTGAGCCAGAGAGCAGGTCCAAAAAATGACCCTCGGTGTGTTTTCACAAGTACTGTAGGGTTCCTGGGTGAGCAGCTTTTTTTTTGATTCTGGAACAACAGTCCTATCAGCCAATCAAAGCTCTAACCCTACAGTCAGGTCAGTATCTTTCAGGCTCTTGCGCTGTACTTTAACAAAAAAAATTGCTGTAAAAGTGTATATTAGACCATGAAATGGAAAAATATCTCTGGTACTTTATTTAAAAAAAAAAAATATTAATTTTTGCTCACTATAGCTTATTTACGCAATGACTATAATGGAGAAGAATAAAATCAACAGAATGGAATCTTGCAAGATGGAAATTAAGATCTAAATTAGCCATTAGTGACTGACAGTTATCTTTATATGAGGGTGTTCACTTATTGATTTATCTTCTTTTTTTGACAATTTTCATACCATTAATCTCTAATTTTATTTAACTGGATAGATTTTTTTTTTAATTGTTGTTGCTTACTACAAAATATCACAGAATCATTTTGCTTCAGAATTCTTTCCTAATGCTTGCAGTATGTGCTGTTTTTTTCCACAGCATACATTGTCACTTCTTGAATGATGATGACATTAAACATCTGGTGTTTCCAAAAGGTTAACAGGATGGAAAATGATTTTGAATTAACATTTAAAACTGTAGTCAAAGCGCATTTTATTTAAAAAAAAATTGCTATAGAAAGGGAAAAAATAAATCTATTTGGTCATTTGTGCCAGTTTTTCCACTATTTTTTCCATTGGCCAGCTTTACAAACCGCTTGCGCCTGCACAAACCGTCTTTTTGAGTTAAAGTGCCCCTATTATGGATTTTTGAAAATTACCTTTCATGCAGTGTGTAACACAGCTCTAAGTGAATGAAAACATCCTGCAAAGTTTTAAATCTGAAAGTGCACCGTGTATAAAGTTGTTAGGCGCGTTCGACTTGAAGCGGCGCTGCGCAGAATGATCACCGTATGACATAAAAGTACCGCGAGAGCGATAAGAAAGCAGTCGGATCCTATGCATTCGAATCGCTCTCGCGGTACTTTGATGTCATACGGTGATCATTCTGTGCAGCGCTGCTTCAAGTCGAACGCGCCTATTGTCTCTCAAAAGAAAGAGTCGACTGAATCATTGAAACGAGTCTTTAAAACGAACCCCAAGCCGTTTCATGCTGATGTCAACATGAAACATTAGCATATTGCCCGACCACTTGTTGGTCTTTTTGCATTAGTCTGAATGCATATTCATTCTTTGCCACTAGGTGCTGCTTTTGGAGCGGTAAAATAGCGGTATCCCCGGTAACATTGTACACAAAGCAACTCACAAACGCTGCTTATCAGGCATTACATGCATGATGAAATGAAAATGAGACCAATCGGACCAATCACTGCAGATTAGCATCACGCAAAGGAGGGGGTTTGGAAGAATGAATCGTTGAGTGAATCGTTTGGGAGTCGTTGAGCAAGTAAGGTAAAAATAAATGCATATTATAAGACAATGAATGTGTTTTTTGACCTTGCATGCATGTCAACCTGTTGTTGGGGACTCCCAAAACCAAAATATGAACCCATAATAGGGGCACTTTAAAACATTACTGTCAGTGAAGAGTTAACGCTGAAAATGCGTGGACACGCCTTTTAAAATATACATTTGTAGGAGTTTCCCTTTCATATGCAAAATTTATGAGAGGAGAGTATTAAAATGAATCACGCAACGTGATTTACTAATGTTTGCTCTCGTCAAATTACTGGTATAGGCGCCATTATTTAATGCCCCAAGAAAAAAGCATATCTTGAAGAAGGCGGTAATTGGCGCTGCTCTTGGTAGATTGCGTTGGTCATTATGGAAATTATCTGGTTGCGTCTGTGTTCTTTAATGTGCACATTGTTAGTAAATCACCCGCAGAATTTTCCCTCCCATTGGCACTTTTATGGAATTGCGCACATGTTAATTTGCCCTGTTTAGTAAATCTGGCCCTATATCTCTTGTAATCAACAATACAGTATTTATTTATTTTTTTTTGCATATTGACACAAGAACATCATCTACTTAGCAAAATATGTAGTTCGTAAGGAATATTGCTCCAAGAACAACACAACATTTTGATCCAGGAACTTGTCCTATTATAAAAATCACAACAGGCAAAGAGGCATAGAGAGAGGGAAGGTGACAAATTCGAATGAAACATTTCTTAACTCTGGACAGGTGAGGGAGGTTGAGATACCAAAAACAGCTTGTACCTGCTCAGACAGACAGGAATATAGAGATGTTGTGAAATGCAGAGCTGGTCCACTTTTCCAACGCTATCTCACGGCAAATCGTACGTATTTTACGAGGTGGTGAATTCGTACGACCTCACTTGAATGATTTTGTACGATTTGTCTAAACCCCAGTGATGGGTAGGTTTAGGGGCGGGGTTAGGTGTAGGTCATTCATACAAATTCATACGAATTGGCAACTTGTTAAATACGTACGATTTAGCAAAAATCATATGAATTTGTACGAGCGAGTTCGTACAAATTAGCCACCTCATAAAATATGTACGAATTGCAGTGAGATTGGGCTGACTTTTCAGCTTATTCTGGCCAAGAACCACCCACTTAAAGAAGAGTCGGGAAGGAAGGAAGACTCTCAGGCCGTCATGCAAAGTTTGCCAAATCGAGCATCTCTTTCTGGAAGTGCTTGTTGTAGCAGCCTGGTGTCTTGTAAACATGACTTTATGACTTTCAATTACGACACATCTCTCATTGGACCAATAAAATCACCCCGACTTGCCGGCCGCTCAGATTTAGATGCATTTTGAGCGCAATATACATTCATGGACGTCACGTCACAAAGTGGCCGAGAGGAACTGGCTAAACAGTGAGTAGGGGAACAAGTAGACATTATTCCTTCCTTATACTGCAAGATTTTCCTCCTCCTCTGCTAACTCTGCCAGGGCTGTTCAACAGTGTGTGTGTGTGTGTGTGTGTTTGTTCACAGATCTGCATAACCGAGCTGGTTATTGTCACATACTGTGGATACCTGCAGTCTCTGAGGGCAATGCTGTGCCCATGATGACAGTGTGTGTGTGTTTGTCAGATGGAGGGCTGCAGCTGTCAGTTGTCAGCTTCTGTTGTGATGAAAAGGGATTGAAAGAGCAGCAGTCTCTCTCTCCTCTCTCTATCTCCTCACTATGTGCTGCTCCAAATGACTTTTTAAGGTTGACTTGCTGGCTCAGAAGACTTTTAATCTTTTCATTGTTGTTGAAAACCTTGAATGAAAAAGAGGCGAGACTTTAAAGTTCACAACGTTCTGATTAAGGGCTGACGTCACTCGCCTGATTATGAAAGCATGTTTCGTACAGTACAACAGTACATGCAGCAGTTAGGCTCAGGATGCCCTCTGAGTGTCCTTAAGGTGTTAGTGTGTGTCAAGTATCCGTTGAAAGGAATCTGTGGTTCTTCTCTGGAATACAGATGGAGGGATGATCCCTGTGAAGTCAATAGAAAGATCTGAATGAGAGAGGAGGGGACGTGTGACGGTAGTCAATGCTGGAGCCGCAAAATATCTTTGAACACCTGAGTGGACGGGTGTGAATATTGTTTGCAGCAGTGGGCTGGTGTTTTGTTTTGTTTTCAAACAAACAGTTCATGTCCAGTTACATTCAGTATATTTAACGCAGTAAAAAAATGTAAAAATTTCCCACACTGTTTTTCAGTACATGATCACAAGGAAAAGCTCTTCATTTATATTCACCACTATAACAATATATAGTGATCAACAATCCTATTTACCTACATATAACATTTTATAAAATAATTTTGTTCAAGAAAATGTATGTTGCACAGGCATTTCTGTGAACACTTTTGAGTTTGACTTTGAATCTATTTGATGAAATGATTCACGGGAATGATTCGACACTACCCTAGTCTAACAGCACAAATTAGTCTAATTATTCACATTATTAGACTCAATTTTCCCAGTTATTATTAATTATTTTCTTATGAGTTGATGGTATGTGAGTGTTAAGATGTTTTAATAGGCTCTCTGATTTTTAAAAATGTTGTTAGAGTTAAATTTGAATCAGTCAAATCTGTAATGACTTGATTAATTTGTGTTTTCAACTCAAAAATGTAATATCAAATCAAGGTAAATAATGCTGTTTAGTACTACTACCATTTGTTGGTATATTGGTGTATGTAAATGATTAAATACAAATCATCATATTTTCACTTATTTGAAAACAGTCCAACAATGAATATTTTGACTGCATTTTACTACTTGGGTTAAACATTCTGAATATAATTGACTTCAGTGGCTGTTTGCATGATATTTACACACTTTCTCTAATTTTAAAAAAGTTTCAGAGAAAATACATAAGCATCAAGCCTATATCGAATGTCATCAGAAGGCTGAGAAATATCAAGATATGATTTTTTTTGCCTGTATCGCGCAGCTCTAGCGTGAAGGAGCAGTCATGGATTTCAGAGCTGATGAATGCCGTGTCCTCTCTTGCTTTACGTGCCGAGGCTCTTTCTGTCACATAGAAGACTCTCATTCTCTCTCTCACTCTCTCTCTCTCACTGCCTTTTGCTCCTGGGAGAAATGTGCCATTATCTTTTAATCAGGTCCTGTGTCTCAGGACTCGGGCTGATATGAAATGCATTTGGTGGATCAATGTTTTCAGACCTCACATCTTGTTTTAATCAGGCTATCATCTCTTCTCACCCTCTCTAGCAGACAGAGCATCTGAGCGTCTGAGTGTTTTTTTCTCAGGGTTACACACACACACACACATATGGCAAAACCTGAAGATGGATCCTATTCTCAGCTTGTGACTTGCTCTTTGAGAGGTACAGGCAGTAGAATAATATTTTGAAGTGTGGTTGAATCAGCTGAGGTTAAATTACTTATAAGCAATATGGGGAACGTTACTTTTAAAAGTGACGTTACATTTTTACGTTAATTGTACTCCAGGGATCACTCATTCCCTGAATGGTAGCAATATGCTTGTCTTGGATTTTAATTCAGTTGCTGGAATATTTTTGTACTCCTCAACATACTTCCCATGCACCAGTTATACCCTCATATAGATGTTTTGCAGCTTGCAGTCTAGACAGTTTCATTGATTCACTTATAAAAGGAGTTTTGTTACGACACGTTGCACTGCTCGCTTGTAGCGTACAGTATATGCGGCATCATTCATATTGCTTATGCCAGTGTTACTGTTATAGGGAAGGCCATATGAGGTAATATCAATAACTAAATTAAATATTAGCATGTTACATATTATCGTGTAAATTCAATAAGTAATTAATTGAATTTAATTCAACTGCTTACTCCAAATATAAATCTGCTTACATAATGTGTCATTTCTATAGCATTAATCATCAACAATTTTGTTTAGTTTTTACTCAGAAATTGCTAGTAAATTTCACAATTACAAAACAAAAAAAAACAGTAAGCAAGATATTGAATTAAACAGAATTTTAAAGTAGAAAAACTGAAGTATTTTCTTTTAGAACATACTCTAATTTTTGTTTCTAATTGTGATTTGTGTAGTGCCTATACAGTTATAGTATTTGCTAATAAAATGAGCTGTTTAGATGTTATATCCTTGATTTTAATGTGCACTTAGTATTTGTATGCATAATGAAATAAGCACACTACCATTCAAAAGTTTGGAGTCATTTTTTTTTTTTTTTTTTAAGAAATTAAAACTTGTATTTAGCAATGATGCATTAAATTAATCAGAAGTGACAGTACAGACCTATATAACATTACAAATGATTTTGAATTCTATTAATTAAAGAATCCTGTTAAAAAAACACTGTTCCCCCAAAAATACACTTCTGAAAAGCTTTTACATCACAGGAATAAATTACATTTTAAAATGTACTGAAATCGAAAACTTTCACAAAATTACTATTTTTCTGTATCAGTAAATATGCAGCCTTTGTTATCATAAGGGATTTCTTAAAAAAAACAGTAAAATATCTCATCTTTTTCTTAAATTTGTATTTGTATGCTTATATTAAATGTCTTCTAAACAAATCGGATTTAAGCCATAAGTAAAAATATAGAGTGCATCTTTAACTATTAAAAACATTAAATCACTTTGGTTTAATATCTTATTTGCTAATAAGATTTTTAAATATTTTTAATATCACTTTGTTGCTAATTGAGAAGTAGGAGCACACATTTGTAAACATCTAACGGTTCATCTAAAATTAAGGAAAATACAGTGATCCAGAAATAACGGAAGTGCATATGCTGCAACAAACTGACTAAAATAATGGAGTAAAAGGAAGAATGTTCCTGGCATTTTGCCAGTCTGATAAATAAACAATTTCTCTAACCACATCTTCCCTCCACTTAGTCAAGAAATGTTTCCTAAACCGCAGCCTGCAGCAATAACAACTCAAACAGTATATACAGCATATACAGAATTTGTCATGTCTTGACAAACATTTGTAAAATCTGGCATGTCAGTGTAAAAATAACACAGGGTGACAGAAATACAGTGAGCGTATTATTACAAAGCCATGAGATCCTGGGATGATCTTCCATTTGCATTGATCAAACAAGTTCAACTGAGCGTTCTCTGAGTCCGGTGTATAAGTGAACCCTGGATAGAAAGGTCAGCACGGCTCTGTGCATTATTCATGATGGAGAGAGAGAGAGAACATTGAGCAAAGTCTCAAGGGGCCTCACCTCTGTTGCACTTTTGGCCCACCAGCCCCCCGCAGTATGTCTTTCTCTGTAAGCCAACCGGATCCAACCTTTTAATAGCAGCAGAATCACTGTGGCTTGCGGGAATGCTGGCAGAAGCCTAGCAGACCCCACTTTACCTCCTCCGGGGCTTTAACATAACTTTGATCTTCAGTACAATGCCCGAGTGAGATTCCCCTCCCTCTTCATGCCTTTGATTTGGTTCCAGGCTTTTAGCAGATGATTAGGAGACAGAAGACACAGAGGGTTAAAGTAATGGCACAACTGAAAACCGAGAACGCAGTATTTATTTATTTTACAGCAGCAGAGCAAATTAATTATTAAAGTTTTTTAATAGTATACAATAGTTTATAATATAATATACTTATATTTAAATATAGCCTGCTCTTTATTTAATAAACAAATTATATATAAATAATGCAAATGTGTTAAATTCTATATTTTATTGCATTTAAAAAGCAAATCCCCCAAAAATGTGTATAATATATAAAAAGATCGAATAAAATTTTATATAAGAAAACACACACACACACACACACATATATATACATATATATATGTATTATATAATCTAAATTAAAATGTAATATAAAAATTGTATTTGCATGTAGCATAAAATGTATATAGCAAAAATATTATATTGTATTTGTTATATTTTTAATACTATATGCAAATTATTTTAATAATAATAGAATGTATTAATAGTAATTCATTTTTATGCAGTTTATTGAATTATAATTATAAACTCTTCAAATTTCTTTTTCTTTTTAAAGCATACAAAATCCACTTGACTCAAAAATCTCAGTTTAAATAGGCATGATGCTTTTGTGTTTGTTTTTATATGAGTAGGTTTGCAGGTATGTGTATAAATGTTATTTTCCTGGCATGTATCCAATGGGGATTGGCACGCATGTCTGTCACCCCGCAGACATTTAAAAAGCTTCCAAGGAATATGCATATTTGTGTGTGCATGGTCACATATGCTCCTGTAGCTGTCTGCATGTTTATAGAATTCTCCCCAGCAAATGTTGGTGTAATAAGACTGATGAAATATTAATGTGGTCCTCTGGTTTAATGACTCATAAATTGAATTTAGATATTCAGCAGTCTTGCCTTCTCATAACTGGCTCGTGGACTTGTTAAAGGGGATGAGGGAGAGACAACAAGATAAAAAACAATATCACCTAATTTAAAGCTCAAAGAGGCAGCGGGAGATTTTGATGCAGAAAATAATATATTTTAGTGAGAGAAAAAAAGATCGGCTTTGATTTAATTTGCAAATGTTAGGGTACACTTCTAGAGAAAGTGTGCTTCTACAGTGTAAAATATGATTTTTTGAAGCTGCAAATAAAGTTATTGGTGTATATTTTACATATATACTATTTCAGTCTTCTTTAAAAAAAATCATGTTTAATTCATTGTGTTACTTGCCATGTCTTTGTAAATAATTGTGAAATTCACAAGCAATTTCTGAATAAAAATAGTTTCTAGACCATTTTTTTCAGTGTACAAATAAACAACATAAAATTTAAACATAAATAACTGATCAGTGAGTCATATTTATTCCTATATGACAGCAAATTAACTAAAAGCTAATCAAATTAAATTTATTTTCACAAGGATTTTTTTTCCATCTTCATTTGTACTCTATAAAAATGTAAAATCATTATCCAGTCATGTATATAATAAAAATGCAATTTAGGGGTCCATGTTAGCATATTTAATGCATCTGCAGTACAGTATAATGCGTTTAATTAGCTGCTAATGTTATGTGGTTGAATAAAGTGTTTGCTCAGTGTGTGTTTACAGAGACCATTGTTTTGTGAGTGATTTGGTTAAGCCAGTGTAATCTCTCATTAGCACTGGTGTGTTTGAGCTGTGTGCTGCTGTCTCTGTGAGGGGGATTGAACTCGTACCGCTCTGAGATGCTATTTTAAACGTGGTGGGCTAACGTGTAGATGAACACACACACAGGACGAACACACACACACTTAAATGTGCACTTACAGGACTGAAGTGGTGGTTTGAACCTCATAATAGGTGTTCGAGTATATGGTTGATGTCACTTATGTCCCGCTGCGTTGACAGACCCCCTTTTAACTCGCAAACTTAAGGTTGAATCTACCACATTCACATCCGACCTGCACATTTCCTCTTCCTTCCTTACATTCAGAGCTCGCCTTGAGTCAGGCGATAAATCATTTTTGGAGAAGAATTGGATTGAAAATGTTTTCTACTGTACTTTTTAGAAGGGTTCAGTATTGGGTTTGATATGTTTTTAAAAACCCATGCAGGAGAAATATCAGTTTCGTTAGTAGCAATTGCTCATTCTCAGAGCTGCTAATTCTTACTGGCTCAGGGCAGAAATATAATACACCCACTCATACATTAACACACACACACACTGAGACGGACACATGCAGAGTTGTTTGAGATTTTGTCAGTGGGGCCAATTCTATTCCCCAACCCACAAAATTAGCTACTAGTGCTAATGGAGGTGGTTTATTATGAGAATTTAATCTGATGGTGAGGCCCGGTCTTTGGTGGAAAAGGCTAAATGTAAGACATTCAGACAATCAGTCTGAGTCATATTAGGAAAGTCAATTGAAATTGAAAACTCTTTTTGTTAGAATTTTGTCCAGTGAATATAATGTCTCATTTGCTTTGTCATCCAGCTGTGTGGGAGTTTTACTGTATGCGTATTAAAATGTATTTCTATGAATTATTTTCAGATAGATAGATAATATATTTTTAATTTATATGTAAATATGTATTTTATTTTTTAATTGTTATAATTAATATTGTAATATATATTACAATAATGATAGATAGATAGAATTTATTTATGTATATAGATTTCTTGCATCCTTTCACTAATGCTACCTCTGTACACTTATAATCATCCTGCCCACCTCCTGTCCCATTCTCTCTCTGTCGCTCTGGGAATGCTGGTTCATGTGGAGCGACACGTCGCTGGGCCCCTGGGCTCCTGCACATCTGGAGCCTGCCATAAACACTCAACAGCAAACCAACACATCAACCACCCAGGGCCTTGCTCTTGCTGTTGCTCTCTTTCTCTTTTCATCCTGCCTGTGCAGTGTTTCTCTGAATACAATATATTATCATGGTCATGGAGTTTGAGTATGTTATGTTCCTAAACTTACTCTTTAGAGTTAAAAGGGTTGTAGGGTTGAAAGAAGAGTAGGGTTGGGTGTTGAGAACCGGTTCCATTTTAGAACCGGTTCCAAATTTCCAAGAACTGGGGCTGAAATTTATATTAGTCTAGTTGTTTTTGCTGTGGTGTTTTTTTATTGAAACAAAATTTCCTCTTGTAGGAACAGAATAAATATGTTTGATATGTAAATGTTTGACTTTTATTTATTTATTTATTCCTTATTGGAAACAAACTAGGATTCTATAAGAATCGGAATCGATGAGCAGAATCGGAATCAGAATCGGAATCGATAAAATTCAAGCGATACCCAATCCTAATGAAGACTGGAAAAAAAATACACTTTCGAGTCAGAAAAGGCAAAAATGAGAGCATCTTGAGATAAGAGAGACACCATGTTGAGTCCTGGGTGTTGCGGGCTGATGATCGTTTCAGTTTGTGAAGGGAGGCTGAGAGTGCTAATGGGGCAGAGTGGCCAGTTTGATTGGCGACTCTGAGACACAGTGCTCCATCTCACTTATCCTCCGTTTGCTCAATTTCCTCTGTGTAAGATGGCACACCTGGGGTCCCACTCCATCTCAAGCTCAAACCAATCGCTCTGTCACACTATCAGTCTCTATCTGTCTATATATCTGTCTATCCATCCATCCATCCATCCATCCATCCATCCATATGGTGATGAACTTTAAATCCTTGATTTAAAATTATGCTGTGCTATATTCAGCTTGCCAATGTCATATACATAATCATATTCACCATGTAAAATCAATGTTACTTGGTATTTATTTGAGAATATATGATTCCCAATTCAAACAAATTTACAAGGTTACTGAGTGCACTGCTGATTGCAGTTTACTTCCTTTTTATTTGGGCTTTTAACAGTTTCTTCATTTGTGAAAAATACTATAATTTCTCTGTAGAGAAGGGCAGTTTACCTTATTTCCATGATTGCTTTTACCACTTCCATTGGGTCAGTTTAACAAAGTCCTTGTATATGGCTGATATTCACATCCGCCCTGTGTGATCCGATCACAAGTGGTCAGACGAGACAGATCAGTGTCACTTCATACTGAAATCATTGAGAAGGAAATTTAAAATACCTGATCCAATCAGGCCTGAATAGAATCATGTTATAAATCTAATGCTCAAGTACTAATGTTCTATTTTGAT
This sequence comes from Schizothorax lantsangensis, assembly GCA_027422415.1. Lineage (NCBI taxonomy): Eukaryota > Metazoa > Chordata > Actinopteri > Cypriniformes > Cyprinidae > Schizothorax > Schizothorax lantsangensis. The sequence goes on along the minus strand of CM049847.1, from coordinate 24,464,003 downwards.
TGTTGCTTGCTTGTGTTTGCAGTGTACATGCCCTGCAAACACTAAAAGCTCTTCAGGAAGCAGACAGATTATGAGTTCAACTCAATTCGGTTAAGTGGAGGCTTTTTGCTCAGGTTATACTAATGTCTGCAATGATAAAGAATACATTCTCAGACCTTTGTACTCCAACAGAAATTAGAAGTGTGTACTGGTTTTGTAAGTAACAGTGCTTTCAGTGATCACTGCATTGCTTTTCTTTTAGCTTGGCTATTAAAACAGACTATATTGGTAAGACAGAATATACAGTATACATGCAGGTTAGACACTACCGCTGAGGACATGAAAATGATACGTTTTCATCCATCAGCAGTTGCAGTGTTTCGACAACAGAGAGTATCAGCTTAAGCGTTTGTGTCGGCTTATGCACAGTCATCTTTGGCTCATGGCGGTGAGCTGTTTCAGTGTCACGAGTGTGCCGTTGTTTTCACGCTCTCAGTATAAACTGTATGTAAGCATCCACTCTTGAGTAGCGCTAGACTGTGCATATCTCAAGGGCTTTAGACTTTCTGGTCAGGCAGGAAAGGAACCAGGGGAATCATTAGGTAAACCAAACCCTTAAACTTGAGCTTAAATCAATGAACAATGCTGCCTGAGAGGAACAAGATGCATAGACAGCCCTGGGCCAACACGAGACTTCACCATCACGCCACTACTGACACAAAAGCTCATTTCAATCCCATCAATCTAGAGAAGCATAAACAAACATTGCCCCTAAAGTTAAAGACATATCTGTCTGTCTGTCTGTCTATCTATCTATCTATAGAGCATCTCTCAGAATAGCATACTGTACATATGACAGTGTTAATGTTGGCTATTTGGTCTTTGTTGGCTAGATCTGCTGCTGCTGCTGAGCAAATACGGACTTGCTACAATAGTTACATGGACACACTGCTGTGAGCATGTGTAAAATGCATATATCCCATAGAAAATCTAGACAGGTGGAGCTGGGGGAGGTGGATGGTTTCAGAGGAACTAGCTTTTGTGCATTTACAGCATTTACAAATCTTTTCATGAATATTGGAATATTGTTTGATACTTTTGTGATCATTAAGATCAAAGAACTGCTGTTGTATAGGCTTACAACAAAAACACAACATGAAATTATCATATAAGTAATTGTTTATATTTGTGTGCTATTATCCAAAAGTTCACAATCCATATGATAACAGACCCAAATTCCAGACTTCATTCCACAATCTTCATCTGCATCTTCAGCAGCAACCTTAATAGTCTAATTGCTTACTCATTACACTCTAAAAATGCTGGGTTATTTGGGTTATTTGGCAACCCAGCGCTGGGTAAATATTGGACAGAACTAGGGCTGGACAATAATTCAATATCAATATGTATCGCGATATATTTTTTTTCAATAACGGTGATATGATTTTTAAACACATTTCGATATATATTACCAGTGTTTCCCATACATTGATTTATTTGTGGCGTTTGACTTCGTTGAATAAACATGAGTTTATGAGTTTAAACACGTTTCGAAATCAAAAGGAAACCGACTGTCTTTAGAAAATTTTCGATGGCATTTTCATTTGATCTGATAAAGTTGCTTTCATGAGCGGAGCAGCTTAGATTACAGCCGTTACTGTGGAAACCGCTAGTACTACCGTTCTCACAGCGCCTCCTACTGGCAGAGAATCAGATTGCGAGACACAACATTTCATTCCACTATATGTCCACACATGTAGCAGAATGACAATAAAGCTCGACTTGACTTATACACTATTCCATTTAAAAGCTTGGAGTCAGTTTAAAGTTTTATTTTTTGGGGAAAGAAATTATCGAAATTAATACTTTTATTTAGCAAGGATGCTTTAAATTGATCAAAAGTGATGATAAAGACATTTATAATGTTACAAATTATTTCTATTTCAGATAAATTCTGTTCTTCTGAACTTTCTATTCATCAAAGAAACCTGAAAAAAATCTACTCAGCTGTTTTCAACATAATACTAAATGTTTTTTTGAGCAGCAAATCAGAATATTAGAATGATTTCTGAAGGAGCATGTGAGTAATGATGCTAAAAATTCAGCTTTGAAATCACAGGAATAACTTACATTTTAAAATATTTTCACATAGAAAACAGTTTTAAAATAAATTTATAGTAAAAATATTTCAAAATGTTACAGTTTTTGCTGTATTTTGGATCAAATAAATGCAGGCTTGGTGAGCAGAAGAGAATTCTTTAAAAAACAAAAATCTTACTGTTCAAAAACTTTTGATTGGTAGTGTATATTAGCCTACAGTTTGAAGTTAAAATATATTAATAATGTGAGTCTGAGATGTTTATTAGACAGGGATTACACATTTCTTGTTTGTATGAAGGCTAAAACAAATAAAAGGTGAACATTAATTTATTTGTGCTGTTTTTTTTGTTTTTTTACCTAAAATATTATACAGTTTTATAGGAGAAGGTTTCATAGATTTGGCAAATTCATTTTTCATAAGTTTGTAAGTACAGACATCTGTTGTGGGCGTTCTTGGCAGTTTTTATGAGGCTTTTTAAAATAGTGTTCATATCGATATCGGAATTATATCGTATCGACCAAAATTAAGAAATATATCGTGATATAAATTTTGGGCATATCGTCCAGCCCTAGACAGAACACATGCTGGGTTATTTTGACCCAGCTGGTTGGGTTAAATGTTTTTATCCAACATTCTGGGTTGTTTTATTCAAGTCAACTATTGTTTAAAAATGATTATATTGCTGGATTAAAATGGGCTAGAAATTAAAAATCACACTCAGAATTACTAGAGGCAACAGCAATAATCAAAAGGTAAATGTTTATTATTAAGCAAGAACACCCATGGACAAAAAATTGAATTTATTTGGGTGAATACATTTACATTTACATTTATGCATTTAGCAGATGCTTTTATCCAAAGCGACTTACATTGCATTCAAGTTACAGTTTTTACATTTTTATCAGCTCTTGCTTTCCCTGGGAATCGAACCCATGATCTTGGCGTTGCTGGCGCCATGCTCTACTATTTGAGCTACAGGAAAGCAATCCAAAGAGCTACAAGAAATACATCATAGTTTACAATATTACATTTAAACTCGTTCAACAAGCATTTTAGAAATAAAAATGTAACATTTAAAAGCAGCATTTTAATTTAAGTGTTTTCAATCCTTTCTCTGTAATCTACTACTAATTTGCGTGCCGGTGTTTTGCCGAAATCTGAGCCGGTGAAGGGCTGCTATTCGCCGGGGGGAACTGTGAATTTCAGACCGCAGCCTCGCGTTTCACTCCATAATCTGACTGACTCCATAATCTGCCCATAAACAAACAGTACTGAGATTAGAGAACATATTTAAACAAATTAAATTAAATTCAGTATTATAATGAATAAAATCAGTTTATGTTATGCCAGTCAAAGTCATGACTGACATCTCTTCCTTGTGTTATGCGTTGCGTACAATTATAGAATTTACAGCACAGTAAAGATTTTATAAATAAAATAAAATATATACAAACCTTTATTTCGCTGAAGAAGTGCACTAAAATGGCAACGGCGGCGCTGAGAACTGCTCTTTCCAATAAAGGACGCAAAAAGCCCACGATCTGACTGTTATTCAGCAGCTGGGTTGTTTCATTGGAGGCAGGCTCAACCCACCAGTTGGGTAGAAAAAAATAACCCAGCATTAAAAATTACGCAACAGCTTAGTTACAGAAAAACTACAAATATTAAAAATATTAAAAATAACCCAATAAAATGACTCAACAGGTTGAACCCAGCATTTGGGTTAAAAAATAGCCCAGCATTTTTTAGTGTACGAATTTACAATTTGGTTCCTGATAGCAAATGCTTGTTTTTAAGAAAATCTATGGATTTAAATGTCTATTAGTCTCTGTCTGTCATTCGTTCTAACCTTAGTTTTATCATTCTATCCATCATATTTCTTTTTGATGTCTTGTCTATCAATAGTCATGATCGCTTACACTGAAGTAACATACCTTTTAACCATCTCAATTTTCTTTTCTCTCCTACACAGCATCTCACTTTCTTTCTTTTCCACATGCCTTGACAAAACAAGCACTAATATATTTTGGGCTAATAGAGCTTTTACATTCTTGAGTATCTCGGCTTTTACTGTAAGTGCTACATCAATGCTAACCGTGTTCATCATTCGCAGACAGAACATGTTTAATCCCATTATGACATATTGAAAGCATGCCTGTTAACGCTGCTCAAGATTTCCTCTTGAAAGGTGTCGTAAGGTAACTAAAGCTTTCATCCAACAGGCTCACCTAACTTACAATGGGCATGCATTTGAAACAGGAGAAAGAGCATGTTTAGAAATGTCAGCTATGTCCTGTTCCATTAAAAAGTGCTTTGCATGCTATTGTTAGCTTTCCTTAAAGGATCTATTTCTATATGATACAACCTCTTATGGTGTTTTGTTGGTGTATCTGAATGCGGTTATATTAAATAATATATATTTTTTAAACTTAAACCATACAAATCACGTTTTTTGTTTCCAGTATGTAACATTGCAGGATTTCTTGGTCTACGCAGTCTAATTCTTCCAGAGAAGAAAATGCTGCACCCTTTTCCAACACCAGTGTCTCCACACATAAATTAAAGTGCACATTTTCCTTAATGTAGCAGAGAATTAGTGCTCAAGTTGAGATATTGCGTCCTGGCAGTGTTTGTGGTTCCTATAGTGGTATCTGTGTGCATGTGTTGGTTTAAATGTGTGTATTTGTGTGTGTATGTGTGTGTTTGCGATTGGTCCCATGGGAGAGATCATTACCAGTGTGAGGCTGGGTTTTGAGTAGCTCACTGAATCAGACATAAAAATCAACTTCTGGAACAGCTGTGCAGAGCATTGTTTACACAGCCCTCATTGTGGACACATTAATCACAACAGCACATTACCCACAAAACCACCAGCTGTGGTGTGTGTGTGTGTGTGTGTGTGTGTGTGTGTGTGTGTGTGTGAGAGTCACCCATTTGTGACGAAGGTGCAAGCAGTGTCCAAGGAAAGTCACAGCGAAGAGCTCACACTTTATAAATCACTGCTGTCAGCTTGATCCTCATTATCATCTTTCTTTTCCTGTCTCTCTCTTTCCATCCATCTCTTTTTTTCTCTCCACAGACTGCGTTTTGCTTTTAAAACTTGCTTGGCAATGTTGGCAGCAGCCTTATAACTTAATACATTTTTTTTTCTGTGTGTATTCCATGTCTGTAGATGTGCATGTGTAGTTTTTTTTTTTTTTCTTTTTCAATTGAGGATGTCACCCATAGAAGGTTTTGTCAAATTTATTTACCTTTTGTGCCTAGAAGTTAGCTACATTTCACAAAAAACTTCCTATTGACATCCAGCGACTTCTGCAATAACACTGAACACATAAAAGATGTTAAATATCTATCCATCCATCCATCCAGTAACTTTTTAGTCTTGAATTTACTTAATGTGGAGAAGATTTTAGAATTTGGTGCTCAAATGAAAGATGCAGGCAGTGTAAAAGCTTAAATTTACAAGGCTTGAGACTGTTTTTTGTTGTTGTTGTTGTTTTGCAGTTCTGCACATACATTTTGTGTTCTTAGAGCTATGGGGTCGAGCATTTCAAACCAACAGAGTGTTTAATAAATGATGAGCCTAACTCTGTGGAACAGCAACATTTGTATTCAACATCCTTATAAGCCACTTAAATTCAATTCAGGGATATCATAAATCTTACCAAATGAGCTTTAATGCATTATAATTGCACAACACCATCATTTGGGCTAGAAATTGCATTAGGTCTACTTAGAAACCCTACACATACACAACTCTCATCCAACTGTGTGAACCCCCTTGTGTGCAAATGTATTGGCTGTGTTGGGTCTCGATACCCACACAGTCACATCCCCTCTATCTGCACCCCAGCAGAGATTCATTTTCAGAGCCGTGCTGTATAAATCCAACAGTGGTTGGAGGTGGTGATTTTTCTCTCAAGCTGACGTTTTAACAGGAGGGGGAAATGGTGGGAGCTCATTTGATAGTGAGGTGATGATATAGCTGGCAGCCCTCGGTAGAGCTGAATGCTGTAGTTTATAAGCGAGGATGTAGCTGTCGCCGAGACAAGCCGCTGCTCATAAACCAACTTTTCCTTGATCAGCCACGGGGGAAAAACACAAGACATGAGAAACCTCAAGAGTAGAGCTCGAGAAATGTCTTGAATATGAGGAACCAAATGGAGAAAAATCCTATCTATGTGCAGTATCTGTCTATCTCTCTATCTGTCATTCTGTCTTGTTCTAGCTATTCTATCTGTTGTTCTATCTGTCTATTAGGGCTGTAGAGGTACACATATTCACAGTGGTCGAATTGTAAAAAAAATATCAAGGAGGAGATGGTGGGGTGGAGGGTTCTGTGATTACAAAAATGTGTTTAATTTTTGAACACACTTTTATTTAACAAAACATAAAATAATTTATTAAATGAACTATGGTTTATGAGCTGTTTTCCTTGTCCGTTTTTTTTTTTTTCAAAGAAATTTGACTTTCTTTGCGAATGGATCATTGGATAATAGGCTCACTCGATTCATTTCAAAAATTAATTCAGGAACAAAACACCGCAGTGTTGCTCTGAGATGCAAAATAGCTCTGCTCTGGCTTTCTTTGTAACTATATTTCATTTGCAAAGCAGGCAAAAAGACAAAATGTGTCTAAAATGTAACTCACTCAATTAACTTCTTGTCTTTTGAACTGCTGTATAAAATGAACTTAACATTTGCGATCACACACACATGCTGATTGTTGTGTGATATTACTTACCAAAAAAAGATTTTAAAAACTCACATGGAATTTTTTTTTTCATTATTTAAATTATAGAGGCATTCTAACTGCATTCTAATGTGCTTCATCATGCAATGAAAGTTTTTGGACTCAAGACGGTTTTTGTTTGTTTTTTTTGCAAACTCGTTTTAATTTCTGAATGGAACGCATCCCTCTTTCTCTCTCTCTCTCAGTATCGTCCCTCGTCCTTAGTCACTTGCACAATGTTGCGCTTATAACATTTTGCATGAAAAATAATGAAAACATTTGTAAGCTTGCACGTAGCTTGTTAATACTGAGCTCTGATTGACCAATCGCCGTTACTTAGCTTATAAATTATCATATGTGGAGAATATTAGTATTTAATTTGCACAATAAGTTTTACAGTACATAATAATACACAGCATTATTAATCTAAAGGGGATAGTAAGGGGGGGATGGTGGTTTACAGAGGGCATGCTTTTTGTCATTCGAGCCCTGCATATTCATGCCATACTTTTTAAGATCTTTCTGAAAGGCATGTTTTGCTCAAATATTTTGCATCTGAGCGTGGCAGAACTGTCTACATGTCGTTATTTGTCTGCTTATTCTGTCTGTCTCTCTGTCAGCTTTCAGAGCTAAATCAATATCAATTACAGTGATATTTATCTAATAAGTAGGAAAATATCACTTTAGTTCACATGATTTTGAAAAGACAATTTGACCCAAAGTATTGACTCTGGCACAAAAACAAGACTGAGTAATTGAGAAATTGATCAGATTATGAGATTCATCATGGCCATTATGATACAGAACTTGGATAATAAATTAATTCGTTATTGCACTTTTTCTAGCGTTTTTCACACTTCTTTAAGTCTTGAATGATGTAATTAGCCACCGCATGTTTGAATGAATGCTCTTTGATGCGGCCACTTTCACAGGCCCACGTACTGCACCATCGTGTTATTTAACATGTCCATAAAGTTATGAACAGTGAGAACCTTTCTCTCTGCTTAAGAGACCCGGATCCAAAGAAAGCAGGTTTTATCCATCCATCAAGTCATATTTCCACACCTAGCTTTCTGTTGTTCCATCTTATTCTGTCATCGTCTTCTCTCAACTTCGAAAACGCACTTGAATAGTGCAGAGCATTGAATAGTGCAGAGCATTGTCTAGCACTTGCAATTACATAACTTATTTATAACAATAAGAGTGAGCAAGAGATGTTCCCTAAAGAAAAGAAGGAACATGAGGCTTGTGGAAAGAGGAAAGGACGACTCCTGGGTACCATGGTAACAAGCAGTGGTTGCAGTCAGCCGTTGCTCACCTTGCTGTTATGCCTGGTCGGGTGACGGTAACTCCGTCCGACACGGCAAATGATATTAATGTTCTGGGGCGAATACAACGAGGCCAGTGAGGATGCTGTCAGTCAAAACTATAGCAGGGCTTCTCCTGTAGATGTGACACACATATACTCAATGGAATGAATATGTTTTCTTAGTGCAAAGCTGGAAAGAATGCATTTGCCATGACCTTTTGATTCCACCTGCAGCCTCCCAGCGCTCACATAAGCTTTTTACACAGAGCCAACACACATACACACACATTCTCACCGGTGCTGCACAGCATGGCCTGTACTGCTCCTAAAAGCTGCAGTACCTGTAAATGTACATTTGGAGTGCATAATAAAAGCATCAGCTCTATTTGGGCCTACTGAGTGTTTATAAAGAACTCCATTACCTCTCACGTCCAAGGTTACTCTCTGAACTCATAGTTCAAACAAAATCAAAATTAAGTCACCAGTTAAAATCAAGAGTGGGGTATTACTGATGTATTTTATGTTATAAAATAAAATGCAAAAATGTCTTACAGTAAACTTGTTAACCACATATAATTCAGGATATGCAAAAATGCTAATCCTAACTTATTTCTGGATTTTTGGACTCATTTTTGCACACAGTAAAGCAGTACAGTACAGTAAAGCAGTAAAGTATATTGTCAAATTATGTCTGTTTATGGTAGAAATCTATTTGATTGTTTTTTTCTGTTTTGATCTTCTGTTTTCTGTTTCTTGATTTTTTTTTTTTTTTTTTTTAGCATTTTATCAGTTAACTAGGGCCCTTTGAAATCGGTTTTATTTTTTCCCAAATTCCATTTTATTTTTGTGATTAACTGATCTACTTTTGATTTATCCATACAAAATTTAGCAAATTCCGTGACATTCCGTGTTGACTGGATTCCGCGATTCCATCCACTTTTTCCACATCGGGGAAACCATAGGGCCCTAGTTAACCACATTTCATTTCAAACACTCATTTTGATATTATTATGTTTGTGTTGAAGTTGCAGATGGGGATTATTGAGGGGCTGTTGAGATGGAAACATTCTAGTGAGCATTTTATTGAATAAAACTTGTGACCTAGCTTAGAAAGGATAAGTCATCATTATGTTTTGTTGAGAAAGACTGTATATTTTAAACATCTATTTCTGCTAGAAGTTTATTTTTCTTCAAGGCCTCAAGGATAACGAACATGGACTAGAAGGTACAAAACTCCTTAGGCGTTATATAGGGTCTTTACAGCGCTGTCAACAGATTACTTTGCAAAGAGCAGAGCGAATGTACTGTATATGGAAGATATGGCTTTAGAGAACAGGACAGAGGCAACGAGAGAGAGAGAAAATGAGAGATCTTTCGGCTCAATCTGTTCTCTCTGGTGACTGATAGCGGATTCTGTTTGAGCGCCGTGTTGGGGTATTAAGTCATCTGCTCATTCCAAAGATCAGCAATGTCTATGATGAAAGGGCAGATACTTGCCACACACATCCATTCAGCTACCTCTGTGCAGCACACACCAGAGACCTGCCGACTACGTTTCTTGGAGAAATGTCATCTCTCATTTTAACATGCAAAACTGACTGATCATTTGAACTTCTCTCGCTCTCCCTGACAGCTATTATGCCAATGATTGCTTCCAGAAGATCCCTTTGTGTGTTTTGCATTGTGCTTACCATGCCTCCTACCATCAGATATTTCAGCATTCAAGTGATGTTTTAGGCACTTAAACCCACACTGGAGGAAAAAAATATGACTTTTTTTCTAATTTCTGTGCCTTCGAGCAGAAGTGCAACAATATTGATTGCTTTCAAACCATTTTTTCTCATTCCATCTTCCATTGGGCAAACACACAGATAGCCCCATCTCAAATTCACATTGTTGGTTAAGCCAGTTTCGTTATTTAAATAGTGTTACACGTTAATTTCATGTCATTAGTAGATCTATTTCCTCTGATATACTGCAACATAAAAATTGAACTAAAATCTAAGAATATTTCATATTAATTTAATTGATATTTATTTTTTGGCAGGTGGTCATGGAATGGTACCTGTTTGGTGTAGTTTGTGTCATTTCCAGCCTCAAGACATCAAATGGAATTTATTTTTTATTTATTTGATTATTATTGTCTCAAAAATGACAGTATAGACATTTATAATGTTACAAACAACTTTTATTTCAAATAAATGCTGTTCTTTTAAACTTTCTATTCATCAAAGAATAAAAAAAAAAGTAACAATCATGTTTCCAAAAACATTAGCTCTACCAATGGATGTTTTAGTCTATCACTACACAATTTAATCCAGATTCCGTTAACATGTAGGGGAAACTTTACTAAAAAAGAAGTTTCATCCTACCTTATTTCCTTCCTGATATATTACATGTCGAATATGAAAGATAAGTGAAATTTCCCTTGAGCACAGTTTAATTTTTTTGTCTTTTATCAACAGTTTCAGAATGTCCAAATGTAATAAAAAAAATATATTTTCTAATTTTTTTTAGAAAGTTTCTATCACACAATAACCTACCTTTTGAATTCCCTTGCTATAGTTTTGAGGTATGAACTCTAAAAAAAATACCTTCTTAAAGGGTTAAATAGTAAACAGTGATTTTTAATTATATATTTCACAAATGTAGGCTACTTTTTGATTGTATTTTTGATCAAATAAATGCATTCTTACTGAACATATGAGAAAGCACCTCTTTCAAAAACATAAAGTCTTACCGCCCCCAAACTTTTGAACAGGACTCTATAACAGTTCATATTTTCCCAGCAAAAATGTAGCAAGAACACTGATCCCTATTGGTTTATTATTTTCTATTTCTGCCTGCTTGAGACATAGCAATGTCCTTAATGTCCTTACAAAACCTCCAACATCTGTTTGTTCTCGTGGGACCGCTGAGCTTAGAGTGCCCACATCACTGACGCATGTTGAGATGGGACGCTGTGCTCTATGGGGGAAATATGACCACAGCAGAGAAATGTGGGGTCATGGTGCCATGGCTTAGATGAACCGAACTCATCCGAGAGGAGGAGGAAGAAAGGCAGGATGTGGGTCAGGGGCCAATGAGATCTGAGGGAATGGGTCAGTGGTTACAGTAAAAGACAATGTTCTTTATCGATCCGCACACACACACATTCTCAATTTTCTAACATCAACTTCCTCAATCGCTCCCATTTCCTGCGTAATAGATTGTGAGGATGATTAATGAGATATCAGTTGAAATCCCCTGACCAGACAGCACCCGTCTGACTTCAAATGACAACATCGCATTGTTAATTATTTAAATAAGAATTGTATAGAATTGGCAGAGACAATCAGTAACACACATCGCCACTGTAATTAAAAACCACCCTGACAGTGTTCGAGGCTAAATTGGCATGATGCTGATGAGAATTGAGTACATCACGCAGATTTGGAGGCTCCAAGAATGCACAAAGAAAAGTTCAGCAAACGCTGATCCCATGATCATATGTCAGATTAGGTCAGGTCCTTGCGGTTGCGATGGCTGGAGGTGGAATTTACTGTGGTATGCTCTTTGCAGAGGTTATCATACTTCTCCTGGCAGCTTCTGAGTGGAAGTAGATAACTGCAGGAGCTTTCTGTACATTCCTTACACTCATACTCAGTGCTTGCCAAGATTTGCGGTGTTTGATATTCCTCGAACATTCTATTCAAGTTTTTGATTTATTGATAGCATTTTCGACATTCAAATTGTACATTGAAGATGTCATTGTAAAATTTACATACTGAATTGTTATTGGTCTAGTCTTTCTTGTGTGTTCTTTTTTTACCATTTAAAGCAGACTTGGGCTGTACAGTTGATTCTCATGCACAGGTGTGTTGCATGTCATGAAAACAGTAAAGCGTCAGTGAGTGATGCAGTACTTCATTTACACAGAAACAAACCCTAAAACATAATCCTACCTGAAACGTTATTCTTTTTCTGCCTTGCAACCTTTAGGGATTGCAAGTGTAGTTGGAATTCTTGCTGTTTTCTACTCCCTAGACAGCTGAGGAAGAGGAGAAGTGCGGATAGTGAGGAATAATCCTGCATTCGCCTCAGTAGCCTGTGTAACCTTGACCTCACAACCGGAGTGTTCACATTGCCATTAGCTATAATCGGTGGATGCCAAAACTCTCACTGCAGTTGCGCCAGGAAGTGCAATTCATGCATTACAGTGTTTATCTGGAGTGCAGACAGCAGACAGATGTGCTCAGAGAGGGGTCTGCTGTTATTTCAGCGCTAGCTGGAGGTGAGATAAGTGCAGGCTGGGTGAGCAGTAACCCGCTGATGATGGGGAGATGTAGTAGTCATGCCACCAACAGAGAAAGCCAGGGTCTCGCAGCACTCTGAGCTACTGTGATGCCCTGACAGGGGCAACACTTACGGCTTGCTGTGAACAACATGTTGCCAACTGGAAAATATTTACATGTCGCTGGAGGATATTGTTGAATTTGTTGATGTATTTATTTATTTATTATTATTACTTTTTTAAGTGGGCTTCAGGTTTATTAAAGTGCTAAACGATGTTGTAAACAGGATAAGTATGACAGCACCATATTACATTTACATTTAGTAATTTAGCAGACGCTTTTATCGAAGCGATCAAATCCAACAATAGAGCAACAAGTAGTATAGAAAAAAAAGAAAGCTAGTTTTTTTTTTTTTTTTTTAAGAAACAAGTAGATAGAATAGACAAAAAGAAAGCTAGTATTTTTAAATTGTTATTTTTTTCCCTAACACAAGAAAGTTTTTTTATTTTATTTTTTATTTTTTACATTTATTTTATTTAAATGCTCAGTTAAAAGGAAAAAAAGTTGATCATCAACCTCTGATATTAAAACTAAATATAGGCTACATGAGCTATTTCTATGCATTTTTTATCAAGTTTACTACTATTTGCAACCCTGTTACCAAAACTTCTAAACACATCTACTTTAATTTGTGTTATTTTTCCCTTTTCTTTTCTTTTCTTTTCTTAAATAATAATAATAATAATAATAATAATGATGCCTTTAAAAATACATTGATAAAATCAAAGGACATAAAATTAATTAATAAAATAAATTTGGTCTAAATTAAGCTGTCCCTCATTGTGGATATACAGTATATATATATACTGAGTATCAGGGTATAACGTTTTTTTTCTTGTAATTGTAATTTTATGTTAAATAAAATGTTTTGCCACTACAAAAGACACCAAACTGTATTTTTATATACTGTAAACTGTAGTCAGTGCCAGTACAATCACTTGAGTCTTTTTAAGTGTGTGTTTGTGTGAGTGTGTGTGTATGTGTGTGATTAAGACAGAATGAAAGAAAGAGGGAGACTATAAATAGCAGTTGCATACTTCTGAGTTTCTTTTCATCAACACATGGGCACCTGCCCGGAATAGCGTCACCCATCATCCCATTTGGCAGGAGGTTTGGACTTCATCATTAGAGTCTTTTTTTCTTGTCTGACTGAGAGCTCTGTGCTGAGACGAGGGAAAATAGATAGATGCAGAGAGGAACATAGCGATATAGAGAGGGAGAGAAAAAGAGAGATAGATTGAGGTCGGTGTCACGTAGTATTTCATTTACCTCAGGCAAGTCATCAGTGTCCACAGCTTGTCAGTTCACCAGAGAATTGAAGTCTAGAGAAGAGCATTTTGCAAAATATTAGACTACATACTCATTGTATTTTACTAAACCTGTTAGTGATGTCTTAATTATTTAATGTAGGCTATATTTAAATAAATCTTTAATGAAACAAGTTATGGCAGCCATTGTGTGAATGATTGTATTTCAACAACAAATAGAAATAGTAGAATTTAGAGAAGTTAATTTAAAAACTGCTTGAGTGCAATTTACATGTTTGCATACATTTTTTTTTTTAATTTGAGTGTTGATTATTATAGTTAAAAAATAAATAGTAATTAAATTTAAGTTTGGGCTCTGTTGTTAATTGTAACCTAATAGTAGGCCAAATGTAAAAGGGCTCCCTATAGTTTAGAGGGTAGATCAGAGGTAGATTTTTATAGATTTTTTTATTTTATATTATTTTATAAGTTATATATATATATATATATATATATATATATATATATGTGTTTAGTATTTTTTCCTCCTCCTGTACCGAAACCATACTGAACCTTGTCGTCAAAACCGAAGTACGTACTGAACTGTCATGTTTGTGTACCGTTACACCCCGTATATAAGATAATGATAAGATATATATCTGTAAAGATATTATAAATAAATATTGTATTATTATATATAAATATTATTATAAATATAAATAAATATTATTACAAATTAAAAGAACTTAGTTATTTTTTAAATATATTTTGCAGTGCATTCCTGTGATGGAAGCTGAATTTAATATGTTGATTTGATGCTCAAGAAACATTTCTTATCATTATCAGTGTTGAAAATGCTGCTTAATACTTTTGTGGAAACTGTGATGCATTTTTTAGGATTGTTTGATGAATATTAAGTTAAAAAGCATTCCTTTTTAAATAGCGATTTATAAGCCTCATGTAATCGCATTTTTAAATAGACCTTTTTATTTTAATATTGCTACATTTTTTACTATCACTATAACTTTTGATCAGTTTAATGTGTCTTGGCTAAATAAAATGTATAATCTACATTTAAATATATCTAATAACTAATCCTAAACTTTTAAATGACCCTACTTCTCACTGAAGTCGACCGTATCGCCGGCGATACAGCTCAGTTTTTTTTAAGATCAGTGCAAAAGACACTAAAAATACTCTGTTGATTTTGGTCACACAAATACATGTTATACGTCAATCGAAACTGTCAAGTGTCTACTTTTTTTGTGTACACTCACAATAACAACAAAACTTTGTGGTTTTGAAAAAAAAAGAAAACAAACAGGATGTGCTCTCTGTCTTCTCCATCTCCGCGAGCTGCTCTTTGAAATACGTCACTAAAATGAACTGTAACTCAGCGAAAACTGAACACACAGACATGGGAGTTATATCTACACTGTAAAAAAAAAATCCGTAAAAAAACGGAGAACTTGCTGGCAGAAAATTACCAGGTCATTTTCTGTTAAATTTACGGACATTTCCTTCAACATTAAAACAGAAAATTCTGTAGATTTACATTTTCTTCTGTACCATAAACGGACAATCCGTTATGCAGAAATTTCTAAAAAAAATTATAGCATAGGCCTATCTTTAGCAGCAAATAAATCCAGCACAATATATACAAATTGAACATGGTTTATTTTTACCTCATGTAAACATTCTTAAAAGTGCATTCAGTAGCTTTTATTTGCCTTTAACAGGTGAAGACAAAAATATTATGACATCAGTTAATTTAATAATGTGTAAAGCACCATAGAAAATGCTTGTATTGTGGAAAACTTATTAGTTTTAAACAGCAACAGTCAGAAAAAAGAAAACATGAGCAGGTACTTGTACAATACTGGTGTTGCACCAAATAGTGGTCACAAAGATAAACTTCACTGTGAAACAGTCAAGATTCAAATCATTTTCAGATACATGGGAAAACATTTATACGAAGACAGGGCTGTCATTAATAACAACTGCTATAGACTTATAGCATTTGAAAATAAAGAACAAAGATTCATTCACTCATGCCTGACATTTCAATGTGAAACTAAGAGAATTATACAACCTAAATTAAGAGCAGGGCTCCAAATGTTTGTGTGCTCTTAGTATCTCTTGCCATCTGCAAGCTTGAGGAAACCAAGTTGAGATTTGAAAAAAGCTCAGATTGTACATGGATTCTCGAAGTTGTTCATACATCTTGTTCATAGTCTTGGAAGCGTAGGTTCCCTTCGTCTGAACCTTTGACCCTCGTTCAGGATTTCTTCACAGGAAGACTGGAAATGATAAGAAATTAAATGAATGAAAGTGAAGTACAGAGTAACGTGCAGAACAGGTTGAGATCGAATTATCAAGTTCCAGTTCAAACATCGTTTATAAAATGCTAAACTTGCATTTCTAGTGGTCTCCAATTGCATCTGTCATGTGATCTTGTCAACAATGTTTTATGATATACTTAAAAGGGTTACTCCACCCCAAAATGAAAATTGTCATTAATCACTAACCCTCATGTCGTTCCAAACCCGTAAAAGCTTTGTTCGTCTTCGGAACACAATTTAAGATATTTTGGATTAAAACCGGGAGGTTTGTTTCTGTCCCATTGTCTGCCAAGTAAATAACACTGTCAAGGCCCAGAATCACTGACAAGCTACGCAATATCGCGTTCATTATCGCAGATTAATCGCCTTCGATAATGAACGTGATATTGTGTAGCTTGTCAGTGAACTCTGTGTATTAAATGCCGCTCCATTTGAAAACAGGTGATGGAGATTTACCGCAAATCACAGAACCGGCTTTACTGACGAGATGCGCATGAATATCGCATGCGATATATCGCCCAGCCCTAATGGAAAGCATCGTCAAAATAGTCCATCTGCCATCAGTGGTTCAATCTGAACTTTATGAAGTGGCGAGAATACTTTTTGTACGCAAAGAAAATAATAACGACTTTATTCAACAATTCGTCGCATCTGCGTCACACTAGCGCCATTTTGGAGAATATCCACTGGACGCAAACTGCGTACGCTGTTCTGTGTCAGCCGCACCACTCAGATATGCTGTTTTTGATAAATAACGACTTGTTGAATAAAGTCATTATTTTTATTTTCTTTGCATACAAAAAGTATTCTCGTCACTTCAAAGTTCAGATTGAACCACTGATGGCAGATTAACTGTTTTAACGATGTCCTTATATTGCGTTTCTGTGCCTTGACCGTGTAAGGACCCTTGCAGTCTATGGAGGGTCAGAGAGCTCTCTGATTTCATCAAAAATATCGCAATTTGTGTTTCGAAGATGAACGAAGGTCTTATGGGTTTGGAACGACATGAGGGTGAATAATTAATGACAGAATTTTCATTTTTGAGTGAACTAACCCTTTGATTATTTTCAACTAACCAGAAATACAACAAAATGCTTTATACACAGTTTCATTATTATGTTCCTTACATTTGTATGAATTCCAGCGTAGGTGCCATTCTCCTCTGGATGTTTTATGTTTAAAATAAAATGAAGAGAATGTGTAGCTCAGCCACAATGGGGGAGGAAATGATAACTTCTTGAATGACAGCAATGGCAGCAATCTGGAATCACCAATAACAATAAACAAATAAGAAATTATAAACATCATTGTAAATTCAGAAAGCCACTCCAAACATTGATTAAATCTTTCCTACACAAACAACTTCAATAACAAAGTCAACTGAATAAACGACTCAATAACTAATTTTTTGTCAGTATTGAACATCCCTAAAGGTAAATAAAAATGGAAGCATATGGGTAGCAAAATTCAATTTGAAATATGCAAAATGGCAATGTAGTTCTGTATTTTAAATTTACATTTTGCCATACATGTGTCCAAAATTTAGTGCAAACTGAAAATTCAGTTATATAAATTTAGATATGCCATTTTCTACACTAGTTTTAACATGCAAATTACAGTAAAAAAAACAAACATACTTTAACACTTTATAAGTTGCAAAATTAAAACGAAAATGCATTACACAGATTGATTAGATATGTTTAACATGTCCAAGCAAAAACTGTAGCAAAATCATCATTTAAATGCTGTTTTTCCTAAATGCATTTAGACTTGAGAGTTAGGACACTTGGGATTGCATTTTCATCATGTTATCGCGTGATAATTGTAGCAAAATGCAGTGAGAATTTGAGGATGCATTCTGAGCCAAAGGTGCAGTAAAAGGGTAGCAAAATGGTGATTTAAATGTCTTTTATTTTTTTTAAATGCATTGACACTTACATATAAGACGTTTCAATTGCATTTTCATTTAATACCTCGTAATGAATATAAGTAAATGTGGAAAGTGTTTGGTTAACGGTGAATATTGACCTATTGTGCATCCTGTTGCTGAGCCTAAAGATTGACAGGTCAGGGGCGTGTTGCATTTTCAAATGCATTTCAAATCCACATTGACTTTATATCCATAGCGAGGTATTAAATGAAAATGCAATTGAAACGTCTTATATGTAAGTGTCAATGCATTTAAGAAAAATAAAAGACATTTAAATCACCATTTTGCTACCCTTTTGCTGCACCCTTGGCTCAGAATGCATCCTCAAATTCTCACTGCATTTTGATACAATTATCATGCGGTATTATGATGGAAATGCAATCCCAAGTGTCCTAACTCCCAAGTCTAAATGCATTTAGGAAAAACAGCATGTAAATGATCATTTTAATACAGTCTTGGCTTGGACATATTATTGCAACTTATAAAGCGTTAAAATGTTTTTATTTTGCATATTAAAACTAGTGTAGGAAATGGCAAATGTAAATTATATAATTGAATTTTCATTTTGCTCTAAATATTGCACATATGTATGGGAAAATGTCAATTTAAATACAGAAATACATTGCCATTTTACATATTGCATTGCCATTTTGCATTTTACATTTCAGATTTAATTTTACTACCCATATGCTTGCATAAATAAAAACTGTAGTGTTAATAAACAAAACAGAATACAAACCCATGATAAGAATGCAGGGGGTGCTTGGGATGCACAATACAGCAGCAATAACGACCTGTCATTAGAAAAGAAAACAAAAGAAACACTATGAATGTCATGAACTGCTGTCCCTTTAAAACATGACTCACACCTGACACATCCCAACTCTTTACATCAGTCGAGACATTTTAACTTTTTAAGACTGTCACTAGCCAAAAATGGTCATTTTGACATTATTTTGTGTGCTTTTGTCCGTGTGCGAGAGAGAGAACTCGGTGCGTTACTGACGCGCTGTCTGAAGCGGCATTCTCTGCGCGTGCATCACGACAAGTGTGTGCGTTCACAGACAGCACGCCAGTAACGTTACCGAATTAACTTCTCGTGTGTGTGTGTGTTTAACATAAACAAGACAATAAAATGTCTAAACCTACCTCGTCTGGCAGAGAAGGTGCGTTATCCTTGAAGAATTCCGCATAATAAAAAAAAGTCGTAATGGCATCTTCTTTTCTTGACAATTGCTCTGCCAGCTTCTGTTGAAGGCACACAGCGCTCTAAACACAGTTGTACCGCACTTTAGATTTAACGTTATCACAGCTGCTTAACATCACCTCAGTAACGTTAATGTGTCGGATGCTTTACAACACGCTCAGTAACCAATACACCGCATCAACAACAATTAAAAGTTGATAACCTTTTATTAATAAAACTGAAAGTGAGCACACTGTAACACGTAACTTACCTCCAGGTCGAGTAAGATGTGACGGTGTGCTGAAAATGTTGAATGCCACGGCTCCGACATTTCCCAAACAAGGAAGACGTTTTCTACTAGGTTAAAGTTACAGTTTGTTACATTTAACAAAATATAATTTACCACGAAAGTGTAAGAACGGTTCCTCAAACCCGAAATCCGACTTTAAAACGAAATTTTTACCGAGACTATCTCCGTGAATAATGGCGTCTGCTCAAGCACTGTTTTCGTGCCGAAAATCTTGCTTCTTGTTCCCACAATGCAATGCGTAATTAAAAAAATACGGAAAAACACCTGTAAAAACTAAATACGGAATATTCCTTCACATTATTATGGTATATTTTACTGTATTTTTACGGACTTTTTTTACAGTGTATAGAAAGCTCGAAGTGTCTACTTTCAAATGATTTGTTTCGATAATTGTTTATCGAAAACAAACATTCTGTGATGAAGTAATCCATATGAAACCAACACGATGTTCAGTCTGTCCCGTCTAACTCATTATTTCTAATGCGATCCCACCCCCTCGCGCTCATATGTAAATCACCACGTGAGCCGCGTGCTCATGGAGACGCCCAACAACAAACAAAGCCTGAGGAGATCATACTGTTCGTTTCTGGAAGAAGACGAGCTGATAAAGGCTGGATTTCCCTCAAAATAAGAGCAAGAGTTCATCCAGAAGAGAAGATCGATCTAATGAGTAAGTAATGTTTCTTTTTTGCATTAGTTAATGTGTTATTGTGACATAAACACGTTTATTTGTTTTTCCCAAAGGATAACATGATGAATGCTACCATCTAAGAAAGTTTAGACCCTGTTTATAATTAATACTCTGTTCAAAAATAGATTTAATAGCGTGCTAAACAATAATAATTAGTTTCTCAGATATAAAATATCCTTTTTTTATAGTACAAAGTACATCCTTTTGTAGTAGAAATTGATGGGCAATTCATTGTATTTAAATTTCTTACCCGCGATGATGTTTTCATGCTCTATATAAAACAATAAAAGTAATATGAGTGTATACTGTAACATGATGAATGCTACGAGTCTAAGTATGTTTAGAACATGTTTATTATAAATAGCCTACTGTTCAAAAATAGATTTTAATAACGTGCTAAACAATAATTAGTTTCTCAGATATAAAATTTATTTTTTTGTTTACGATAGTACAAAGCATGCGTGAGTCTATAAAACCTATATATATAAATATATATAAAAATATGCTCCTGATATTAACATGTTCACAAATGTTTTTTTTTGTTGTTGTTTGTATTTTATTGAATCAGATACCTGCACCACAGATGATGAATCCTGATGACTTTCTTCAAACTGTTTTCCTCTGAGAGCGCTGTACCAACATCAGATGTTCAACTACACTGATATTCTATGGTAAAACAAGATCCTTGACTACTGATTGTTTTTTTCTTCTTGAATCCATGGAAATAAGCAGAAACACTCAAATAACACGCAAATATCAGGTATGATTTACTTATTTCACTTGTTCAAGGTTCAAGGGTTCAAGGTTCTTGTTTATTTGTCACATACACAATCATACAGGGTATAATCAGTAGTGAAATGTAGGTCAGGACAGGTCCGCTCAATGGACAGTGCAAAAAAATAAAAATAAAAGATGATACATAACACAGGAGCATATATTTAAATATAGGTAGGAATAAGATTAAAAAAATAATAATAATAAGTAAAAACAATGAAATAAAATAAGGAGTAAAATGTGCAATGAACTAAAATGTGCAATACAGTCTACTGTGGATTTAATAAATATTAATATAGCCAGGGATGTGCAAGAGGAATGTGCAAACAGGTTGTACCGGGTATGTACACATAGCAGCAATGCGGAAGATGGAGAATGATGGGTGTTACAGTTAATTAAATGAGTCCTGTAGATGTTATGAGACTGAGTTTAGGAGCCTGATGACCTGAGGGTAGAAGCTCCTCCTCAGTCTCAGTTTTTGCCAACACGCTTCTGAAGCGCTTGCCCGATGGCAGTGTGATGAAAAGACGGTTACCGGGGTGATTTGAGTCCTTGATTATTTTTGCAGCTCTGCTTTTGCAGCGTTTGAGGTAGATGTCCTGCAGAGAGGGGAGGGCAGACCCTGAGATGCGCTCAGCTAAGCGCACGACTCTCTGCAGAGCTTTGCAGTCCTGATTTGTGGCGTTACTGTACCACACTGAGATGCACTGAGTCAATACACTTCCTATGGCCCCTGAATAGAAAGTTTTCAGGATTGCTGGTGAGACCCTGAATTTCCTCAGCTGTCGCAGATGGTACAGTCTTTGCCTGGCTTTCTTGACCTGTGTTTGAATGTGTGCAGTCCAAGTCAGGTCCTCGGAGATGTTTACACCGAGGTACTTGAAGCTGCTCACCCTCTCCACAGGGGTCCCGCTGATCATAAGAGGAGTGTAGGGCCGCTGCTGTCTCTTCCTGAAGTCTACAATCAGCTCTTTAGTTTTGCTCACGTTCAGAGAGAGACAGTTGTCCTGGCACCATGATGTTAGTCTCTCTACCTCACCCAAGTATGCGGTCTCATCATTGTTGGAAATGAGGCCCAGAACCACAGTATCATCAGCAAATTTAACAATAGAAGTGGAGCTGTGAGAGGACACACAGTCGTGTGTGTAGAGAGAGTAGAGCAGGGGACTCAGAACGCAGCCCTGCGGGGCTCCTACGTTCAGGGTGATGGAGTTGGAGGTGAACTGGCCCATTTTCACCACTTGTGGTCTGCCGGTGAGGAAGTCTTGGATCCAGTCACAGAGTGTAGTGTTTAGGCCGAGGTCTGAGAGTTTGACAGCTAGCTTGGAGGGGACTATAGTATTGAAAGCTGAGCTATAGTCAATGAATAGCAGTCTGACATAGTTGCCATTTTTGCTGTCAATATGAGTGAGGGAGGAGTGCAGTACCTGAGAGATGGCATCATCAGTAGACCTATTTGGGCGATAGGCAAACTGAAGAGGGTCCAAGGTAGCAGGGATGGAGGAGCATATGTGTTTCTTTAAAAGTCTCTCAAAAGTCTCTCACTTGTTGAACAGAATCTGTTGCAGGAATGACTCAAAGTCTGTTCACATCTCTGTGGTTAGACCAGTGTGCACAATAATGTGTCTTTGACCTTCATTATGTATGTTTTGATTATACTGCCTTGTAAATAAAATATAAATAATAAAAAAAAAACTCACATTCTCTCTTACCTGCCTCAAAGTCACAGTCACACTGATGGGCCATTAGCAGCCTTTAGGGGAGGGCCCTTTGTCTCTCAGGTGAGAATCACTTAATATTCAAGGCCATTGTCACTCCCTCGCATATAGGCTTTCAATCACAAAACATGTCTTAAAAAATTTAAATCAATATATTGTTTTCTGTGAATAAGTAAGCAGAATGATTCTCACATAATTGTGAAGTAAATATTCTAGCCTACAAGACTGATTACTCAAAAGTCTTATTCAGGACTATTTAGTGTGGGTTTTATGGCCTTATTTCAGCTACATTGTTTTCCCAAAACTTACTAACCAAGCATAATATTTTTTTTTCTAAAAAATGCAAACATGTACATCCATCTTGGTCACATATTATTGTAGCACAATTTGTGCTGAATACAAAAACAAATACATGTTGGTCAATAGTATGTTATAAGTAGCTGAAATAAGCACAAATATCAGGGCATGTCAAAACATCTCAAGGGCCCCAAAATCACCTCAGACCCCATGGTTTTACTACAAATAAAAAATATATATTAAAAAAACTACTTAAGCCTACAGTTAAACCATGGTAACCACAAATTAACCATGGTTTTGTTGCTCTAATTATAGTTTAACCATGGTATTTGTAGTAAATCTGTGGTTATAAAAATGTTAGTCAATACGCCCCCAAAAAAAGAAAAACATGGTTATTACACTTTTACTATAATAAACCATGGTTAATTTCGTAAGAGGGAAGTCTGTCTATATATAGACAGATCTATAGCCATTAGTTCAGTTTTAACACTTTGAAAACGGCTAAAGTGGGAGACAGAGAAAGAGTGATTAGCATTCAACCGTCTAACTGCACCTGTGCTGTCGTAGTTATTTAAGGTAATGAGTGCAGAGGCACTTGCAGTGATTTAAGAACACACTCACCTCATTCACAGTCAAAACACTTGTCTCATTTGCCTGTCTTCACTTACACACATACAAACACAGACACATTACCCATGTGTCTCCACACCAGTCGCTGTTTAGCTCACCACATTTTACAAACTAAAGTTAAACACAATGGCCACAATCTGCCTTTAATGCAAAGCAAGGTGATAAAAGTGATTACAGTTGTCTCTTTAACTCAGTCTGAGTGGTTCAGATACGAGGAGATACCAGCACTGACCAGAAAATTGAGTTAGTGTGTGTCTGGGTCAAACATCACTTGCTTGAGCGGCAGGAACATGAAACTTGATACTAATCTAACTGCTGTAAATCTGCCCTGCTGGCTACTGACATGGACACTATTTTTCTTTTGTTTTTTGCATGTTTTAGAATTATAGTGAGTGAATGTTAGCCTAACACAAGCCATATCCATCTGATTTTTTAGCTTGTGGGCTTCCTATTTAGTTCCTGTGAGAGACTTGCAGCTACTGTGACACTGCAAATATCATAAGTTCATGATTTTTTTCTTCTGTTTGCATGGCATTGAAACTATATTGGAATTAAACCGATGAACCATTCCCTGAAATCTAATATGAAGCTCTGCTATAGCTGACAGATTTTTTTTTTCTTGTCATATGGACTTTACATAAGGGCTTGGTTTCTGTTTTTCTGCCATTTTCTTTTTTTCAAAGATGGACATATCTCAAGTAATTTTTAGTTGAACGTGAGTGTGGTAAAGCTGATGACCTTCAGGTTGCAGTTAAGTGAGGATTTTTCACAACAGTTCTGTCGAAGCATTCATAAAGAAACCACAAGGTAAAGTTGGAGCCAGAAATGAAAAATTATGCTGGGGCTTGTGCTTATGAAAATAATTAGTTATTGACAGCATACCATACATTTAAAAGATCATGTTTTGCTCTTTTAGTGTAGTTTTTTTCAATTAAAGTAACTAAATAAATAAAATAAAACAAAATAACACGTTGTTGAATTTCAAGGAAGTGTCTTATAGCTTAATTGTGTACAAAATTACAATAAATAAATAAATAAGATGAAAATAAAGAACTAAGCTAGGGTCTGAAAGTCAGCTAGTTTTAGTTTTTTTTTTTTTTTTTTTTTTTTTTTTTGTTTATTTGATTTGCAGTTTTGATATTATGTTGATTTCTTTTATCTTGTCAAACAGGATTAATTGTTTTAAAGTGAGACAGAGTAATACCACAAAACATGCATTGCTTATATTAACGTTTGTGCTGTTGTTTCCCAACCAAAGTTTAAAAACTTGTCTTTTAAGGTAAAGTGATGTTTAATGACAGGATAGAAAAGAGAATTTTAGGAGACTGGAAAAATATAAATTGCTTATAAATAAAAGCAATTTTTAAAAATAATTATTTTTTATGTTTCAATTAGAGAAAGAAAAATGGGAGAGACTCGAACAGTATTTTTTTTTAAAAATTGTCAGAGATTCTGACTTGAACTGACAAGTTAGATTTTTGACTCCAGATTTGTTTTTATTTAAATTACTTAGTACATAACACCCTGGGTAGTATCTATAGTATCTACAATATTTCATCTGTTATGAGCATAAGACTCACTGAGTCTTCCACAAAAATCTCACTGACCCCAAACCTTTGAATGGTAGTATATACACTATATTGCCAAAAGTATTGGGTCGCCCCCTTCTAATGAACAGGTTTGACTACTTTAGTAATTTCCATGAGTACAACTCTTAATGTTTAAGCATATTATGATATTCTAGGGAATTGTGTGCTTCTAATTTTATAGCAACAGTTTGGACAGGACCCTTTTCTATTCTAACATGACAATGCCTCTGTGTATAAGGCAAGGTTCAAGAAGAAATGATTGCATTTTTCTGTTCTAAAGACGGGGTGTCACAATACTTTTGCCCATATAGTGTGTGTACAAGTCATTGGTGTTTGGTGATGAGTTTTTGGCTCAAG
The DNA here is from genome assembly GCA_027422415.1 of Schizothorax lantsangensis. Taxonomy (NCBI): domain Eukaryota; kingdom Metazoa; phylum Chordata; class Actinopteri; order Cypriniformes; family Cyprinidae; genus Schizothorax; species Schizothorax lantsangensis. Next base: position 24,438,478 of record CM049847.1, on the reverse strand, counting down.
GTCTGCATTTACAGTCACACCAGAGGTGTTAAACTGGGATTAGGACTTGGTTTTATGCAGACCAGTCAAGTTCTTCCACACTGACTGAATCAATCATTTTCTTTTTGAACCTTGCCTTATACACAGAGGCATTGTCATGTTAGAATAAAAAAGGGTCCTGTCCAAACTGTTGCTATAATATTAGAAGCACACAATTTCCTAGAATATCATAATAGTCTTAAACATTAAGATTTGTACTCATGGAAATTACTAAAGTAGTCAAACCTGTTCATTAAAAGGGGGGTGACCCAATACTTTTGGCAATATAGTGTATATGATGTGGTCATAAAAATACACTGCATAGCAGGAATGACCCACATAGAGAAGCACATTTACCAGCAGCTTGCTAAAGTATGGCAGCCTGAACAAAGAAGGTCTTCACAGTGCTGTCAGCTATTTCCCCAGTCTCACTTTTGGCTTTGACATTGGCTTTTCTAAACACCGTCTCAATTTCAGCATCTGCACTGTGGTTATATTTTTAACTGTGACAGGACTAGCTAATCATGCCTCTGCACCCTCCAATGTAATTGCATCTGATTGACCATCACTCCCCTACCTGCTCATCTTTTGAGCACTCAGAGCTTGATAGAAACTCTAGAGTGCTTAGAGTGTCAATATTTTTGTTATGCTTTCCCTTCAGAGGAAGAAAAGGGTGTTAAGTGAAATCCAGCTTTGCATGCTCTCAGTTCTCTTTCTTATTTGTTAGCATGTGTACTTACAAGAATGCACAGAAGACACATTTCTGGTATTGCAGAATCTAGGATGCATTTCAGCTTTAAAAAAAGGATAGTGAGGTCCAGCTAACTACTTTAGCCAACCCAGGTGCCCAGGTGTTGCGTCTGCCAACGTTTTTGCAAAACTCCAAAAACATTGCTAAACATTCAATTTGCTGCTATTCATTCCTTTTCACGCAAATTATGATTACAGGCCAGATTACGAATTAATGAATGAACACACGTTCCTTGCACAATACTATGTTATGACCTCAAAAAGTTTTTTCAATAATGTGTGATTTGTAAACTAATACATTTTAACATTTGCATCACATATTCATCTCCATATATATATATGGCTTTTCCAACGTAGTAAACTTGCTAGGTAGCTCACCTGGTACAGCACCTGGTACAGCATTGCACTTGCGATGTGAAGTGCCAACATAATAAAATGTTAGCACATTTAGTGGTTTCGGGGAAAATCAAACATGATTTTAGGCCTACTATTTGGACATTTCACTTTGCAACTACCGTAAAATATACAAAAGCAATATAATGTAATTTTTGTAAAAATGTTGCCATACGCCTGTATTTTTCATGAGCCTGGTTTGATTTCTACTTTTTTCCAGCAAGGTACATATACATTTTTAGTCATTTAGTCACCATGCACTGCAGAATTTTAACCTGCCAGCTCCTTTATGTGATTTTTCTTCCTTGCATCCAGACCCCCAGTCTAGTTAGGTTTGCATTCAGGGGTCTACAAGAGCTCATGCATTTTCAGCACTCGTGCTCTCAAACGGAGAATGATGCTAATTAGGAATGGAACAAAGGAGCTCCCGCTCTGATCTTCCACTGCAGACTGCTGACTGTCAGCCTTTTTAATATAATTACCTTCACCAATTACACCCAGAAAAAATAACTGATTCAATAATAAATTATTGAACTTTTTCTCTACTTTTTTGCAATGTCAGGTCCTCGGAAAATGCGAAGAGTTCATTTTGGAGGTGATCGGAGATGTAATGATTCATTGTATTATTTTCTTGTGCTGTAGTTAGTTTAGTAAATGGCAAAGAAGCAGTATAAAATTTAAATATAAACCTTTTTTTATATTGTTTTGGATGTAAATGAAGTCGACGACAAATGATTGTAGGAAAATATCCACCTCATTCAGTGCTCTTTTTGCTTTCTGTCATAAAATATCCTGTTTTATTTTGTGAGAAACCACTTCAAATGATTCAGTGATCTCTGAATGAATCAAACTGAATCGCAAACAATTTCAGATCAGACCCGTTTGACTGATTGGTTCGGAAGAGTGATTCGTTCACAAATCTGGCATCACTAGTTTTGATTCTAACAGCTGATAGAAAAAAATCATGTCTTGATTGCTGCAATATTATCAGAAAAAATAAATCTCGGGTTGATATATGTTAATCTTGATTAACATCTAAGTATTTATTAAGAACAATTTAATGCGGCACAGCTGTATTTTGCTGGGGCTCGTGCCTCAGTAATAAAGGGTCTAGCGAACCCCTGTTTGGGACATGTTTTTAATGGATCTTTAATAGCCTACATATAATATTTAGTTCATAATGGACAGGGTTGCCATGACTGCATGTTCTTTGTAATGAACATGGAAAAGAGACAACTCTTCAGATCTTAATAATGAGTCGAGTCACTTTGTCTTTTTATTGCTTCTAAATGGAGTTTAAACTGGGTTGCAATAAAGTTTCAAAGAGAAGTATTCCATTCCACTCTCTATTCATAAAGACCAATAGATAGATGGATATATAGATATTTTTTGATGCCTTATCTTTTTCGTGTCCCTGCTAAAGTGTTGATTGAAATGCCAGCGTGATTTTGAATGATTCCATTTCAGAAATTGCCTGTAATTTCACTGCCCAATTTAACATACTGATCAAACAATTATCCTTTATTAGGCGAAATGTTGCAATTCACTGGATTTATAACTGGTCCACTGCTTTCACGCTGTTTCCAGAACCCTCTGTACTATATGAATTGGAATTTTCTTCTCATAATGTCAATAAGAGACACTGATTAGAGTAGAAGAAAACAGACAATTACAGTCGTGGTCTTTTTGTGTCAGAGTTGACACATAGAACAGGGCCTTAGATTGATCTCGGCTGATACCGAGTGAATGAATCGGCTTTGAAAGAGCATCGTGTGGAACAGAATGAAAATTAAAGTTCACATCCGATTGAAATTCAGTCCAGCTGAGGCCATTCAGATCTGAGAAATACTTTCAACATAATTCTAGTTTTGCATGAATGGCAATGAAGATTAAAAAAGGAAGCCACGTTTGTTCAGAAAGGGCACCGCACAAAGCGTTGACACACTTGAGTATTTAGGATGTCAGTCTCATGCTTTAGTGCCTAATCCTGAAATCTCAGTAGTTTTCACAAAATCGCACTTCTAAATGCTTCGTTCCTTTTAATTGTAATGTGAAGTAGCTCTGCATGTCTGTCTTTGCATTTCTACAGCAGAATAATAAGGTCTATGCTGTAATGGGGTCAGTGACATATACTGTAAGAGTGTTCAGAAAAAAGAAAAGGAAAAAAATATTTTGAACATATAGTTTAATACACATGTGCCAAGTTCTTAAAAGCATTTCAAATGGTTTTTAAAATGTTATACATTATATATATTTTTAAATGCTTAAATTCAATTCATGAAAAATATAGTACGTAACAAACACGTAAAATATATTAAATATGCAGTTTTTTTTATTACACCTTGAACACATGTGAGAGTACACGTCTTAAAGAATAGTATTGTAATGAATTAGCAGTAATATGTATGTGTGTTTATTTTACAAATATCTTTTATAAATATCAAAAAGTTGTTAATGCAGTTAAACATGTTGTTTTGTTTGTTTGGTTAGTTGGTTGTTTAAATTATTTCTTTAGGTTTGTTCATTCAGCATGTTCCTCTCATCACATGTCTTATAACTCTTTTCACACAAAAGCTTTTCAAATATTTTGCAGTGAAGCTGTTTAAAAAATATCTATCCATCCATCCATCCAAGACAAAGTAAGACATTATGCCAAACTACTTAATACTTTTTTCCATGAATTGTATTATATTAATAAGGCTTTTTTTCTTTAGTATAATATAAAGACAGTACCATCCTGACATAAAAATAAAATAAAATAAATGTTTTGTACGGGGTTGGCTATGCATGTCATTAGTTAAAATAGTTTTCAGTTAATTTTGGAAAAAGAGAAACACAAGTCAGTTAGAGAACTTCGCAGCTATCCTCCAGCCTTCCAGTAAATAAACATTAATTCAGCGTCACACTAGACATGCGTCCAAAATAAACCATGTAGGCTTTACATTTATTTGACGTTTGCCGTCAGTGACCCCTGAGGATGTACACAAAAATGTGTGTATTATTCTCTCTGATTCTGCGGCAGCAGCATGATTCTATTCAGGACTTTCATACAGTGTCGATAGGATGAGAGAAACCGTTGCTAGCACACCATTTCTTAAGCTAATCCAATTTACCATGGACAGACAGAGGCGGTAACTTACCACAACATTATCTATGGGGTCCAGAATTTCCTTCGACTTCAATTATGCTCTCCCAGTCAGGAAATAAGTGAAATTCTTTCATCTCGTCCGCGATTACTTTACATTATCGAGGACACGGATTATCCCCTGATATTTTCCAAAGAGTATTATATATCCCAAATGCAACTTAGGTTTAGCAGCTAACTTCAAGCTCTTCCAGTGGTATTTTTTTATTTTTTTACACGCTGCTGTCTGGGGTTGTAGAGTTAAAAGCTTTAGAGGAGCAGCTCCTCCGAAGGACTTTCCTCAGATCTGCGTGTGGAGCAACATAATACAATAGTTAGTTGCTGAACCAGCTGCTGCTCTCCCAAACTGCTCTTCTATGTGTGGTACAGCAGGCCACGCAGAGGTAGCCTATTTTCTCTCTGTTCTGTAAATCTGTGCTGGAACTAGGTGATTTGGTTACCCTATAAAGTCAGTTAAAGGGTTACTCCACCCCAAAATTTTTTTTTTTTTTCATAAATCACTTACCCCCATGTCGTTCCAAACCTGTAAAAGCTTTGTTCGTCTTCGGAACACAATTGAATGAAAACCGGGAGGCTTGTGACTGTCCCATTGACTGCCAAGTAAATACCACTGTCAAGGTCCAGAAAAGTATGAAAGACATCTGCCATCAGTGGTTCAATCTGAATTTAATGAAGCGACATGAATACTTTTTCTGCCCAAATAAAACAAAAACAACGACTTTATTCAACAATTCTCCTCTGCGTCAGCGTAGTGCCATTTTGGAGAATATCCGTTGAACGCAAACAGCGTATGCTGTTCTATGCTTTGAATTGAACGAAAACAGCGTATCCTTGTGTTGCGGCTGACACAGAACAGCATATGCTATTTGCGTCCAGCGAATATTTTCCAAAATGGCGCTATGCTAACGCAGAAGAGACAAATTGTTGAATAATGTCATTGTTTTTGTTTTCTTTGCGCAGAAAATGTATTCTCGTCACTTCATAACATTCAGGTTGAACCACTGATGGTAGATGGACTATTCTAATGATGTATTTCATACTTTTCTGGGCCTTGACAGTGTTATTCACTTGGCAGTCAATGGGACAGTCACAAACCTCCCGGTTTTCATCCAAAATATCTTAAATTGTGCTCCGAAGACGAACAAAGCTTTTACAGGTTTGGAACGACATGGAGGTTAGTGATTAATGACAACATTTTCATTTTGGGGTGGAGTAACCCTTTAATTTCACAGGCCATATGCGGGCTAATACAGAAAGCTCTGGGAGCAACACCTGCTACAGCATGCTTAGCCTTATAAATATTCACAACGTAAACACTCAGTGGGGATTTTTTGCGGTGTGCAATGTGATGGATTGCAGTTTGATTTTTATAAAGGTGATGACTGTAGGTCCATAGTTTACAGTGCTGCTTGAAAGTTTGAGAACCCTTTAGAATTTTCTATATTTCTGCATAAATATGACCCAAAACATCATCAGATTTTCGCACAAGTCCTGAAAGTAGACAAAGAGAACCCAATCAAACAAATGAGACAAAAATATGTTCTTTGTCATTTATTTATTCAGTAAAATGATCCAATATTGCATATCCGTGAGTGGCAAAAGTATGTGAATCTCTTGGATTAGCAGTTAATTTAAAGGTGAAATCAGAGTACATCTGTGCAGAGGTGTTTTCAGTCAGTGCAATGACTATCAAATGTCAGCACGTGACCTGTTTTAGTCAAAGAACAGGGATCTATCAAAGTCTGATCATGTTTGTGGAAGTGAATCATGTCACGAACAAAGGAGATTACTGAGGACCTCGGAAAAAGAGGAATGGAGGAAATTCAAGACCATTGTTACCTTCCCGAGAAGTGGTCGACCAACAAAGATCAGTCCAAAGCAGAACGTGTAATAGTCTGCAAGGTTGGAAAAGTTCCCAGGGTAACTTCTATGCAACTAAAGGCCTTTCTCACATTGGCTAATGTAAATGTTCATGAGCCCACCATCAGGAGAACACTGAGCAACCCTGGTGTGCATGGCAGAGTTGCAAGAAGAAAGCCACTGTTCTCCAAAAAGAAAATTGCTTGCTAAAGATCATGTGGACAAGCCAGAGGACTATTGGAGAAAGGTTTAAGGTTTAACTTATTGGTTTAAATGAGAAGCTATTATGTTCGGAGAAAAGAACACACTGCATTCCAGCTTAAGATTCTTGTCCCATCTTTGAAACATGGTGGTGGTAGTATCATGGCTTGGGCCTGTTTTGCTGCATCTTGGCCAGGACAGCCTGCCATCATTGATGGAACAATGAATTCTGAATTATACCAGCAAATTCTAAAGGAAAACGTCAGGACATCTGTTTAAGAACAGAGTCTCAAGAGAACGTGGGTCATGCAGCAAGACAACAACCCCAAGCACACAAGTCATTCTACCAAAGAATGGTTAAAGAAGAACAAAGTTAATGTTTTGGAACGGCTGAGTCAAAGTCCAGACCTTAATCCAATTAAAATGTTGTGGAAGGACCTAAGCAAGCAGTTTAAGTGGTTCTGCACTTGTAATGGGCTAAAACTCCTACATGTTATTGTGCAGGACTGATCAGCATTTACAAGGAACTTTACCTTCAGTTACTGCAGCAAAAGGGGGTCACACCAGATACCGAAAGCAAAGATTCACATACTTTTGCAATGCACAGATATGTAACACTGGATCATTTTTCTTAATAAATAAATGACAGAAAATATTTTTCTCTCACTTGTTTGATTCGGTTCTCTTTGTCTACTTTCAGGACTTATATAAAAATCTGATGATGTTTTGGGTCATATTTATGCAGAAATATAGAAAATTCTAAAGGGTTCACAAACTTTCAGGCAGCACTGTAGGTCTTAGCTGTGCTTTTATTGCAGGTATGTTATTTGGTACTGTGTTTTCAAGTATGTGTGCTGAGCACATCCCTGTGGGACATTGAGGGGCCGCTCTGTTGGTAATTGATATGTGTGCAGCAGACCAAATACGTGAAGTGCTGATTGACGTGAAGCTGAAGAGTAGAGATCAGTCAGACTGCTTTTCTGTGATGTGAAAGGAACGTTTGTAGAATCACAGAAGCACTTCCCTCTCATTTATGTGATGGTGAAATATCTGACTGGTTAAAATTCTCCTAAAATTTTACAATTCTGGCTAAATCTTCAGCACTGACCAGCAGATTTAAACTTTCAATATGTCATATGAAAAAATATATCAGCGATGAAGAGGAGAAATATGCTACTTTTCAAAATTTGGGGATCTGTAGTACAATTTTTAAACAAGTTACCTGTTTTGTTTTTGAAAAAAGTCTCACCAATGCTGCATCTATTTGATGACAAATACAGTAAAAACTGTAATATTGTGAAATATTGTTCAAATTTTCTGTTCTAATTTTATTGCTTTCTATTCTATAATTTTATTTTTTATATATTTTCATTTTTTTTATTATTCTATTTTCTATTTTATTATATTTTAAAATGTAATTTCCTGTGATGGCAAAGCTTTATTTTTTTTTAGCATAATTATTTCAGTCTTCAGTGTCACATGATCCTTCAAAAATTATTCTGATATGCTGATTTGAAACATTTCTTATTATCAATGTCGAAAACAGATCCTTAATATTTTTGTGGATTTTTTTTAAAACGGAAAATAAAAAAGATCAGCATTTTTATGAAATATGGGGCCAGATTTACTAACAGCTTTACTAACGTCTTTTGACGTTAAAATATACTCTCAGGATTTACTAAAGACGTGCAGTCAAGAATTAGAGCTGAAAAGGCATGGACACAGTTATTTTTGTGCCTGACCTTATTGAATATGCATTTGTTGGAGTTTCCCTTTCAGACGCAAAATCTATGAGAGGACAGTATTAAAATGATTCATGCAACGTGGTTTAATAATGTTTGCGCTCGTCAAATTACTGGTATTTGTGCCATTATTTAACACCCAAAAAAGCATGTCTTAAAGCAGGTGGTAATTTGCGCTGCTCTTGGTAGATTGCGCTGGTCATTATGGAAATGATCTGGCTGCGTCTGTGTTCTTTAATGTGTGCATCGTCAGTAAATCACCTGCAGAATTTTCCCCTCCCACCGGTGCTCTAATACTAATTTCCCCTGTTTAGTAAATCTGGCCCATGGAATTTTTTAATATTATAAATGTTTTACTGTTAATTCAATTTAATGCATCTGTTAAGAAGCAATAATAAACTATGTTTTACCTTAATAAACTTTTGAATGACAGCGTAAATAGAAAATAACTTAAAAACTATTTTGAATTATTTTCTTGATACTAAGTTCATGGGACTTTTAGACCTCCAGAGTGTGTGGATGTTCATCCTACTGACCTTAGAGCAAAGAAACTCCCATTTACTTTTCAAAAACTGTAGTGCTTTTAAACAAGCAGCTAGTAAGTGTTTGATTTTAAGATAAGATGTTTCAGTGCCAAAGTGTTGGAAGTCTCAAGACACAACACACAACACGTTAGCACCATACACACACACGTATTGCCCAGTTTCAATAGATGAGCTGAGCAACACCGAGGTTAATGAGTGATAATCGGGCTCTATTAATTAGTTCTGGATGATGTCTCCAGGCTTCATAATTGGGTCTAAGTGCGTGTGTGCATATGCTCATAAAGCCATTTGCAGTGTTGTGGCAACAGATAATGAAGTTAAAGGTGTATGTTATTGCAGAAGCAGACACATCAGCGCAGCCAGTTATAGCCGTTAATACCATCCCTGGTGTGCGTCTCAATGCTGTGCATATTAATACTCCTTCACTGTCCCTCTCGGTGACTTTTTGTTGTCTCTAAGCCGGCGGTTGGAGGATTTCACCACACGCAGCAAGTCTAATAAGCCTCTTACTGTCGGACAAAGTCAGTTGATTAGTAGATGGGTGTTTCGATAAGATCAGACCTTTGTGCTGGTTGAAACAAGGAAATAGTGTCTCTCTCCCGAGACGCCCATCTCAAACAAACATCCCAAAGACGGGCATGAAATCAAACAAGTGCTGCCTGGGAGATAAAGTTGCGATGGCTCTGCTAATGAATGTGTTATCTGAGTGACAGCTAGACGGTGTGTCACATCTTCACCTTTCTCTTATAACAGACAGAGTTGTGATTTATTCCTCTGCAGCGAACGCCGCATTTGCCCTGGGCAGATCCATCAAGCGCAGATGGATAAACAACGTAGATCAAAGGTCAATGAGTGTGCAAATCGCATCACAGGAAACAATGGCTTCTGAATTATTGAGTGCTTCCTTTTAGAAGAGCCTCATCCCCTGCCTCTAATGGACGCCTCGCTAAAAGGCAGAATGAAAGTGAAAACGTAAATTATTTCTGAGTTAAAGAAGTAAAGAGCCTCCCGTCAACTTTCAAAACAGATACTGGGAAATTCGGGTGCTCGAATTATGTGCAGATGTTTCCTCTCGAGTCAGTCCTGCGTGATACACATGGACACAAACATCCGAGGTTTACTGAGGTTTAGTTTTGAAAATCAATTTGTGTACAGACATCTGCATTAAAGTCTTGGCTGCAAATTGTTTTAGAATATTTCCACCATTATTTTCCATTATTTGTCTCACTTAATGTGGTGAGTTGTCATAATGGAAACTGTCATTAAACAGTATTATAGGTATAGGTAAAAAATGCATCATAAAGATGCAACAAAAAATATGTATTCATTTATATACTTATTTCTTCAAAAAAATATTTGTATTTATTCAAATATAATTTTATTCAATTTAACACATTTTATATAAAATATAAAAGTATGTCGGCGCCGATAGCCTCGTGGGCAGCGCGTCGACATGTAGCGCAGTTGCGATTCGGGCGTCCCGTGTTCGAGTCCCGGCTCACGGAACTTTCCCGATCCCATCCCCCCCTCCCCCCCTCTCTCTCTCTCTCCCTCCAACTTCGTTTCCTGTCTAACTACTGTCCTATCAAATAAAAGGCAAAAACGGCAAAAATAATTTTTTAAAAAATATAAAAGTATAATAAATTGTATACATTGTAGCATTTTGTGTATTTCAGCTAAACTTAACAGGAAAACAATTTGGAAAAAACTAATTATTTATTTATTCATTCATTCATTCAAATATATATATATATATATATATTTATTTATTTACATATATTTTTATTGAACACATGTAAAATAAAAATAGAATAAATTGTATACATCGTAGCCTATTCAGCGAAATTTAAACAGGAAAACAATTGCGGAACAATAAATAAAACATACACACAAAAGTCAAAGTCGACATATACTGTAGCATGACTAATATTTACAAATTAATTATTTAATTAAATTAAATTATTATTATTTAAATGATTTTATTTAAATGTGTTTATTAATGTTTGTATTACAGCTAAATGTAATTAGAAAAATGATTGCGAAGCAATTCAAAAAAAGTCAACACAATAAAAAACTAAAAATAAGTCATTTTGACATTTATTCGTCTTATTTATATTTATTCATTTATATCACATGATTATTTATTTATTTTTTAAATAATAAGTTATATTAAAAATTATATAAATTTATGTAAATTACATTTACGCTTTATTTTAAGGTGTCCTTGTTACAATATAATTATACATTAAAGTAATGAGTAATATTAATTAACTACATGCACTTACTAAACGGTTAGTTTTAAGATTAGGGTTTGACTGGGTTACTTGCATGTAATTATGCCTAATTTATTGTTATTATAATAGTAAGTACATGTAACATGTAACAAGGACACCTTAAAATAAAGTGATACCTAATTTACATATAAAATACTAATAAAAATTCACCAATAAAAATGCAACAACTTATTATATATATATATACAATTTGACTTTCCGAGTCAAAACCTTTGTGACAACTAGCCCCAGTGTTTCCTATTATTAGAACTCTGTCTTATGGCTCCTCCCTCCATAGTGAACAAGGACAGACTCTTCTTCTGCGCACTTTTACTCTCTTTCTCTTTCTTACATCTTTCTTTCTGAATGTGTTTTCTTTCAGCCATCTGCAGCACTGAGCTGTAAACTTTTAATAGATGTCCCCCCATGTTGTCATTTATTAAGAGCATGTTTGTTGTTCCCGCTCTGCCAGGTGGCCGTTAGTAGCCTGTCAGGGGTCCTTTAACTTACAAAGAAGTAAAGGAAGGATAAACAAGATCTCTAGGAGTTAAATCAATACCTGTGTCACGTCGCAAATGGAGTTGCATTCGGTGGTCTGTCTTTGTAACAATGAAGTAGCCATTGTTTAAACATGCCACTTTATCCATTTTTTTTAAAATATTATTATTTTTATTTTCTTTATTTAATGTTTTATTTTTTTCCTACATGTCCTTATTTGTATATTTGTAATAGTTGCATTTTTGTGTATGTATGTGTGTGTATGTGTATATATATATATATATATATATATATATATATATATATATATATATATATATATATATATGTATGTATGTGTATATATATATATATATGCATGTATGTGTGTGTGTATATGTATATATATATATATATATATATATATATATATATATATATATATATATATATATATATATATATATATATATATTGATTTGTACTTATCTGTATTTTTGCGTTCTACTGTTTGTGTTTAGTGTTATCTGTATGCACCAGGGAGTAAGAGAGTAACGCAATTTCAATTCTCTGTATGTATGTACGGTACATGTGGCAGAATTGACAATAAAGCTGACTTTGACTTTGACTTTGACTTTGAAGTAAGTAAATTTTAAAAATAATTGTGGTGGAACAAGTCATGCATTGTGTTTAAGAGGTGGACGCATGCTCTAAATAATGCACATTAGCTGTTACCTATAAAGTCACCTTGTTACAGTTAGGATATTTCTATTTTGTAGTCCTTTGAAGACTGAAGAGGGAGATTTTTCTGTTCAGGGCGAGATAATATCTGCTGTCCAAGTATCTGTTTGGGACAAAAATGTCAAGCTGACACCAGAAACCATAATCCTCTAAGGCAGAATATGCAGCATGGATTACCAAAGATGGAATTGCACGGAGCCTCAAACTTCTCATTACTGTCAGTTTTGGGCCACACAACAGCGCTGAAACCTCTTACCTTGCTCACTGGCCCTGTCCTGTCAGCTTCTTGTCTTTTACCCATAATTACCTTCGCTTCTGTCTCTGTAGTTGGTGGATGGGATTCAGATGGTTGGTGTTAACAGGGTTGTATAAAACTAGTCCGGGTTGCTTGAATGAGTTGATTAATCCATTTTAGTAAGTGTAATTTATGCTTTTACATATAGGTTGTTATTAGTTATACAGTATACACCGTCCAAAAGTTTGGGGGGAGGTTATTTTATCTTCTTCTATTTCATTTCATTTCATTTTTTGAAAGAAGTTGATACATTTATTAATCAAGAATGAATTAAATTAAGTCAATTAAATTGCTCAAAATGACAGACATTAATAATGTTACAAATGATTTTGATTTTTTAAAATGCTGTTCTTTTGAACTTTGTTCATCATGGAATCCTGAAACAAAAATGTATCAAAAAAATAGTCTTTACATTGTTTAGAGCATTAATTTTTTTTTGTTTAAATATTCAAAATGATATTTCATTCATAAGTAGGTAGAGGACATCGGTACTCATTAAAAAAATAATAATAATAAAAAGACATGAATGAACATGCATAGGCAAAAACAATAGATTTTTTTAGTTTTCAATATTTTTTTTTTTACCAAACTTTGTATAAAGATGATTCTCAACTATGTTATAACAGAATGATTCGATATACCATTTTTCTTTCCGCAAAATGTCTGTAAAATGGCCATAAATGGGTTTTCTCATTATATACAATGTCTCTATAAACTAAATCTAATTTGCATATTAATGTTTTTTGGGGCAACATGTAATGAAAAATGAAGTGTAATAATGGGAGTAATAATTGACAAGATTTTCATAATAATATATAATGTTTCATGGAGACATAACAAATGAATAGGGAAAGATATTATATTTCAAAATGCATAATAAACATGCTTTTAATCCCGGTGTCCTCATATGAGGACATGTATGAAATCAACGTCCTGTTTCGTAACAGAAAGTCATATTTTGATTTGAAACCACATAACATTTTCCTGAGATGTTGATTTATGACACACAATTTAAAAATTAGACAGATTTAAATGATAATTACAAAATATTATCATATTTCTATAAGAGTGTCACTAAATTAATTTCAGACATATTTGAAGACCAAGGAGGTCATAGTGAAACATCCAAACATTTGGCATCTCTGAAAAGCCCTGAATGTGCTCTGTACAGAACATCCAGACTTAAAACTGTCTCAGAGAAATTCACTAAAATATATAATGTCCTCATATGAGGATGCAGGGTCTCAGGTTAAGCAAGAACTGTTTTCAATATTGATAATAAGAAATGTTTCTTGAGCAGCAAATCAGTGTATTACAATGATTTCTTAGGGACCATGTGACACTGAAGACACATTTCACATTTCTCACGAGGAACTGGAGGTTAAATTTAGGAGTGTTTGTAGGAGGAGGGAAAGTAATGACGTGAATCTATGATATTGTATCTTGTTGATGTTTTAGAATATTAAAACGAACTAATTTGACACTGTACTTACAGTATGTGCGGTTGTGACCTTGCATACTTGTTAAAATAGTATGAATTCATGACTATAGCTCACAAATGTGTATACATACCTGTCAGGAAGGGATTTGTGAGCACATCTTCTTGTTTGAGGCTTGACAAGCACAATATCAAGATTATTTATAGAAGTGTCAGAAACACGTCAAAAGTACCGGCTCTGTCAGCGCGAATGTTCTGTCATACTTGATGGTTCACTCACTCAATGAACATGCTTACATTGACGTTTGGATACATGGACACTATAAGATACTCAGATGTTTTGGAAATTTTTGAATATGGTGCACAAATCACATTAGATGACAAGTAGGACAGCTGCTGTAAATAAAGACGCCAGTTACTTTCCACAAATAGGGTACGTACTTAGAATCATCTGTCTATTTTATGGAAGATATAAGATTAACGGTTAACCCTGGAAGTTGCCAACATTTTTGGCTTAGTTTTCATTTATTTTATTCTATTTTATTTTTTATGTATTTTATATGTTTAGTGTGTATTTGATGTGATAGCCTATTTTTAGAAAATTACAGAATCACACTAATTAGAATTTTAAATATAATTAAATTTGAGGGGGGGGGGGTACTTCAGACTCTGTTTTGTACCTACTCATGGAAAGGACTGACTGCTGAATGAATTAAATAAATGTAAAGGAGAGAAGGTTTATGGCACTTGATTCTAGGAGAGAAATAACTTCTGTGAATACTAGGAACATCAAACAAATGAACATCAAATCAAGTTAAAACTTAGTACAATACACAGTAGCCATGGAAACCAATTCTGTAAGGAAACAGAAATGATAACATCAGCATTACCCACAAGCATTCATACACATGTTTTATAATGGCTCAGTTTTTAGACATCAGCTTCATGTTCATCTGCTCTGAGACCTCGAAGCCTTCACACAGAGCTCTCCATACTGAAACCTGAACCTAAAAGCATAAAACCAGAATAACAAATTCAGATGTGCAGACCATCTATCAAAGTCAGACTCTCATTTTTGATCTCTCTGTCTCAATCTATTGCCTAAGTACTCTTGAATTAAAAAACATAGGCCTACAGTGTGTTTGATTGACAGGTTGGCAGTAAGCATCATGGTTTATAAAATGTACTTGCATAATACATTCAACAGTTTTTTTGGGGGGGACAGGCTTTCTGTGTTCTGATTGAGAAAGCATTTTCTCTTTTTTTTTTTTCTTTTTTAGTAAAAACATCTTATTTAAGCATCTTTGAAAAAAGATCAAATTAATTCAGAAGTATAAATGCTTAAGGTAAAAAAAAATTCACAGATATAATAATGTAATACTATAGAATAGATATAAATAAACATGTTACATTATTATGTACATTTGATATTAAATTACGTTTTCTTACTCCAGTAATTTTTTTATTTATTTTAAATATTTTTTTCTTTTTTCTTTTAAGATTTATTTGACTTTTGCTGGGGGGAACACGAAAGAAAAATGGATTAGAAAAAAAAAAAGTTATATTCTCTGAAAAAAAAAAAAAATTTGCTTCTTAAGGAGATTTATTGTTTAAGAATGTGTAGTTAATCCAGAGTTTGTCCTTTTTTCAGTAAAATTAAGAAACCAACTTTTGCAATGCAGAAATGTTTTTACTAGCAATGGGAAACAGGACTCTAGAAAGAGCAAAAGACAAACAACAAAACTCTACAGAAGCTCTCCAATGCATTATTTACATGTCGCTAAACTGTGAAATTGTATTTCTTTTAAACATATCTCCGTAACATTAGAGAGGAATTACACCGCCTATTGAGTTTGCAAGGCGCCAGTATTTCAGTTTCCATTATCTGGGCTGTGATCCACTGAAGCCCAAATAATTAAGCCACCCATGTGGATAAGCGTCACATTAAATGTTGTGCTGGATGAAGTTACTGGGATTAATGCAAAAGTGCATCTTTGGCAAACTTCTAACACTTTTTTTTTTCGTCTGTGGAACAGCTACGACCTGACAAACTGTCTAAAATGGCACAGCCGAAGTCTGAACACTTAGTTCACACGTGCTCACACACTCTAGTCACAACTCCAATACAGCTTTCTGCACACGTGCGGAACCGTCATTGCATTTAGCACCAACACTTCCTCACACTCTATACTTGGTGACACTGCTTTTCACAGTTACTGAGACAGACCCTGTGAAAAAGATAGAGAGCTTAACCTTAACTCAAACGGTGATGCATGTCGTCATAATGTATATGCTAAGTCTAATCAAGTCAACTATCATCCAGATATCACGATTCAAAATTGAATCTCATATAATGTGGAATATTGCCCAGTGGACTCTTATATACAGCTTATATATGAATACAGTTCACCATGGGCTCATAAGATGTTTTAATGGCTTCTTGGCCATCTGTAGAAATGCCATCACATATGTCTGCTCAAGCTGTTTTAAACTCATAAAAGTGAACTGCTATGGATAACACACTTGCATACTATCAGTTACACTTATTAGTGTATAGTGCATTTCTCCTTGCTGCTTGAAATATCATTGTTATTTACATTTATGCATTTAGTGGATGCATGTATCCAAAGTGACTTTGATCCATGCAGTCTGACAAATACTTAAAGATTAAACTGTAATCTATATTTATTGATCTTTGCACCTTAAATTGCTACTGTAGATCACAGTAATTTTCCTCTTTCAGTGGAATTTATTCATATCAATGAAACATAGATGTATCAATTATATAAAGCACAACACTGTAGCATTTCAACTATAAAAGTTACAATGTCATTTTAGAGGAACATATTTGTGTAGTATTTTACAAAAGCTTTTGCAACTTTGCCTTAAAATGGAAAAGTTTTTAAAATCTAATTTAAGTCTAATTTAAAAAGCTTAACAAAAACTCTTCTCATCCTTGTTTTAATAAATTATTTCAACAACAACAAAAAAAAAAAAACTGATTGATATTCACTGTGGAAAATTCTCTACTTATTTCCAAAAAAACATTTTAAAAATTTCAATCAAAACATAAGTGTGTCAGCAGCTGTCACTGGTACCTGTAACGCGGTTCGTTCCCAAAAGTGCAATGTGAAAATAGACCTGCGGGGGCAGGGGGGTGGAATTGAATTCGGGTTCGAACCAAGCAATCGAACGAATGTGAAAGCAGCCTTAAAAAAAGTGTGGGAGGTTCAGCACAGATTTGTAATCTAATAACGTGAACTTTAAATGAGCAAAATAATTGCATGCGGTTTGATGGCACTTCATGAATACATTCCACTCGCCCAGCTGGAAAAACAGATGCTGTGTTGGAGAGAGGGAGAGCGAGTGTATTTCTCTCATTTTCTCTAATCTCATATTTGCATTGGAGGGAGATCGAGATGACGACACTGTATCAGCTTGGCCAGTGCTAATCTTACAGTAATACCACTTGCAAGTGAACCACATTCGGTCAATTTTAATGTCATTAGTTCGAGCTACAGAGGATGAGCTTGTCAACGGGAGAGTAATTGCATCCTTGTGCTTCTACAGTGCCCGTTTGGAAGATGTGATTAGATTCCAGAATGGTATTAAACACGCTTGGCCTCAGGAACACTTTGCATGTTCAGACTAATGAATGCACACATAGCTTAGTGTATACATGTAGACATTGTTTTACTCGTTTTTGATGGTTGTCAGTGTGCTAAATCCTGTTCTGTTTATATACATTTACATTTATGCATTTAGCAGACACTTTTATCCAAAGCGACTTACAGTGCATTCAGGTTATACATTTTTTTTTTATCAGTATGTTATATAGATCGTTATTTTAAGTCGACAAGTGCATTTTCAGTAACTGATGCCATTTCAAAAATGCAGAATATATATATGGGTAGCTGACAAATAAAAATTGGACTGTGTCCTATGGTGTGACAGCAAAAATGTAGAAAAAAACCTTAACATACATATAACATGAGAAAAAAATGTATCTTCATTCTTAGAGTTACAAATAGCATGAGAGAGGTTTATCTTCAAGGTTTTTTTTTTTGTTTGTTTATTTTACATTTTTCCGTCACACCATAGGACACATTGATACGTCAACTACACATATATATGTCATTTGTTCTTTACTTTACCCTCTTGCTCAAATAAAGTAAATATATTTTAAAAGCAGAGCTTCTGAATGTCTCCGGTTAGATATTCCTCTCTCTTCTCAACTCTGTTTGTCATGCACAGCAGCATGTGAGAGATACAGATAAGATAGAGCTCTGCAACAATGCAATCGCACTGATCTTGGACATGTTGAGCTGTTGAGCTCCAAGAAAAACGCCATTGATAGATAAGGGGTAGCTGAAAAGGGCCTATAAAGTAATAGAAGTTCCTCTTGCTGACCAGGCACGTGCAGTCATGCCTTTCAGAAGCCGATTCTTTGCTCTCTGATGCTGCACCGACAGATATTCTGCCCCTGTCTGAATACTAGAGCAGGTGAGTCAATGACACATGAGAGAGTCCAAGAAAATTCTAATTCATAAATAAATGTGCTAAGTTGGTAATTTTTGTACTCATGTGGTTTAATTTTTCTTTTAAACAAAATAATTAATATTATAAAAAAAGTAGGTTTAATAAAAAAAAATGTGGTGTACAATACTTGTAAATGTACACATTTATTTTAGACTTTTCAGGGTAAAAAGAAAGACAATAATAAGAAAGTCAAATTATTAGATATATTAAGACTTACTAACATTATTAAAAATGTATATGTTTAATACAAAAATATAATAATAAATATGGTGTACAATGCATGTTTCAGGGTTCTGTTGTGTGTGTCATGTGTTCCTGCCTCTTGTGTCCATATTTGGTTTGTTTCCTGTCCTTGTTAAGTGTGATCATTA
This sequence comes from Schizothorax lantsangensis, assembly GCA_027422415.1. Lineage (NCBI taxonomy): Eukaryota > Metazoa > Chordata > Actinopteri > Cypriniformes > Cyprinidae > Schizothorax > Schizothorax lantsangensis. The sequence goes on along the minus strand of CM049847.1, from coordinate 24,419,690 downwards.
GTTAATTCGTGTCCAGCTGTGTTTGTCTAATTATCTATGATTTACCTGTGTATTAGTCCTGTCTGTTGAGTTTGATGTCGTCTGGTCTACTCGTTACTCCCGGTGTTTTCTGTCTGCCTTGTCTGCATTAAAGACTATTATTTGAGTTTACGTCCTCGTCTGCGTGTCCTTGTTCCTTCCTGCTGTGTGCACCGTGACAGAATGTAAGCGTACACCTTTTTTGGCTCTTCTACTACTATTTTTCAGGATATATTTTTTGTTTTTGTTTTTTATTTATTTATTTTTTAACAAATATTATAAATTATTAATTCATAAATGTGACCCTGGACCACAAAACCAGTCATAAGTAGCATGGGTATATCTGTAGCAATAGCCAACAAATTGCTACAATACATTGTATGGGTCAAAATTATTGATTTTTCTTTTATGCCAAAAATCATTTGGATATTAAGTAAAGATCATGTTCCATGAAGATATTTTGTAAATTTCCTACTATAAATATATCAAAACTTAATTTTTGATTAGTAATATGCATTGATAAAAAATTAATTTGGACAACTTTGAAGGCGATTTTCTCCCCCCTTTTTTTTTTTTTTTTTTTTTTTTTTGCACCCTCAGATTCCAGATTTTCAAATAGTTGTATCTCAGCCAAATCAGAATCAGAAAGAGCTTTATTGCCAAGTATGTTTGCACACACAAGGAATTTGTCTTGGTGTTAGGAGCTTCCAGTACAGAAAGTACAAACATAGTGCAGACAACATATAATTAAGTTAATAAAAACACTAATAATGAAGAGAATAGACAATAATTTATGAATAACAATAGTAATAAAATAAAAAGAAGACAGAAAAGGAAAATGTCCATAGACATAACTGTGAATGTGCATGTGTCCTATGTACAGATGAAGGTTTGATGAGTTATTTACAGATGTACAGTACCGGGGTGTGTTATGTGTTGTTCAGGTGGGATATGGGCTGGGGGAAAAAAACTGTTCTTGTGTCTGGCTGTTTTGGTGCTCAGTGATCTGTAGCGCCGGCCAGAGGGCAACAGTTCAAAGAGAGAGTGAGCTGGGTGTGAGGGGTCCAGAATGACTTTCTTAGCCCTTTTCCTCACTCTGGAGATATAAAGATCTTGGAGGTTGGGTAGAGGGGCACCGATAATTCTTTCAGCATTCCTGACTCTCCGTTGTAGTCTTCTGATGTCTGTATTGGTAGCTGAACCAAACCAAACCGTTATAGATGAACACAGGACAGACTCAATGATGGCAGAGTAGAACTGTTTCAGCAGCTCCTGTGGCAGGTTGAACTTCCTTAGCTGGCGGAGGAAATACAGCCTCTACTGGGCCTTTTTCGCAATAGAGTCAATATGATTGTCCCACTTCAGGTCCTGAGAAATTGTAGTGCCCAGGAATCTGAGTGACTCCACTGCAGCCCCAGTGCTGTCCATGATGGTGAGTGGGGGGAGAGCAGGGGGTTCCTTCTGAAGTCCACTATCATCGCCACAGTTTTGAGAGTGTTTAGCTCCAGGTTGTTAAGACTGCACCAGACAGCCAGCTGCTCAACCTCCTGTCTGTAAGCAGACTCGTCTCCATCCTTGATGAGGCCGATGACTGTAGTGTCGTCCGCAAACTTCAGGAGCTTGACAGAGGGGTCTTTAGATGTGCAGTCATTTGTGTAGAGGGAGAAGAGCAGTGGGGAGAGAACGCAACCCTAAGGGGCGCCAGTGCTGATGGTGAGAGTTCTGGATGTGAGTTTGCCCAGCCTCACTAGCTGCTGTCTGTCTGTTTGTCAGGTAGCTGGTGTTCCACTGACAGATGGAGGTGGGCACAGAGAGCTGTGTTAGTTTGTCTGCGAGAAGGTCAGGCATGATGGTATTGAAGGCCGAGCTGAAGTCCACAAATAAGATCCTTGCGTAATTTCCAGGTTTGTCGAGGTGTTGCAGGATGTAATGCAGTCCCATATTGACAACGTCATCCACAGACCTGTTTGCTCTGTAGGCAAACTGAAGAGGATCCAGCAAGGGTCTAGCGATGTCCTTCAGGTAGGCCAGGACCAGTCTCTCAAGTGACTTCATTACCACAGACGTGAGAGCGACAGGTCTGTAGTCGTTAAGGCCAGTGATTTTGGGCTTTTTGGGGACGGGAATGATGGTGGAGCGTTTGAAGCAGCAGGGAACTTCGCACTGCTCCAGAGATCTGTTGAAGGTCTGTGTAAAGATGGGGGCCAGTTGGTCAGCACAGACTTTTAGACAGGCAGGTGAAATACCGTCTGGTCCTGAAGCTTTCCTCGATTTCTGTTTTCTGAAGACCCGGTTCACATCCTCTACACAGACTTTAAACGCAGGTAGAATGGTGGGGGAGGGAGGGGGTTGCAGGGGGGGGTAGGTGAATGTGTGAAGTGCAGATCAGAGCGGGTGCTGGGTGTCAGTCTGGCCTTTTCAAATCGTCAGTAAAACACATTCAGATCATCAGCCAGTTGTTGATTCTCCACAGACTGTGGGGGAGGTGTCTTGTACTTGGTGATGTTCCTCAGACCAGTACATACTGACGTCGGATCATTTGCTGAGAGATCTCTTTTCAGCTTTCCAGAGTAGTTTTTTTTCGCCACTCTGATCTCCTTTGTTAGTCTGTTCCTCGTCTGGTTATACAAGATTTTATTCCCACTTCTCTAAGCATCCTCTTTGGCCTGACGAAGCTGTTTGAGTTTCCCAGTAAACCACGGTTTATCATTATTGAATGATAAGAATGTCCTGGTGGGGATGCACATATCCTCACAGAAACTGATATATGAAGTTACAGTCTCTGTGAGCTCGTCCAGATCGGTGGCAGCAGCTTCAAAAACATCAGTGAGGTCAAAACAAGCTTTTAAATCTTGCTCTCCTTCATTAGTCCATCTTTTAACAGTTCTTAAAACAGGTTTAGCTGATTTTAGTTTCTGCCTGTAGGTCGGTATAAGATGAATCAAACAGTGATCAGATCTATGATATATGATGAATATCTTTTTAGATATTTGGGGCTTGAATAATCAAGCCCCAAAGCTGCTCGTGGGACAGAGTGATATGCATCCTTTATTGCTGTGTAACAGTGATCCAGTATATTACTGACCCTGGTGCTGTCTGTATTTTGGCAGTTCACGGGAGAGATTTGCTTTATTAAAATCTCCAAGAATGATTAAAAGAGAGTCCGGGTACCTTTGCTCCATTTCAGATATTTGTTCGGCCAGCTGTTGCATCATGGCACTCACGCACGCGCACGTACACATTCACGAGAATGAAAGAGGAAAACTCCCGCGGCGAGTAGAAATGTTTACAGTTTATGAAGAGCGCCTCTAAATTAGGAGAGCACAACTTCTTCAGAGTTGTTACGTCTGAACACCAACCTTCATTTATGTAGAAACATAGTCCACCACCTCTCGTTTTCCCCGTTAGCTCCGTGATGCAATCCGCTCTGAACAGCTGGTAGCCCGGCAAATGAAGCGCGTTATCCGGGATGGCTTCACTCAGCCAGGTTTCAGTGAAGCACAATGCAGCAGAGTTTGAAAAGTCCTTGTTTGTGCAGGTGAGAAGTAGTTCATCTGTTTTGTTAGGAAGGGATCGGAGATTCGCGAGATGAACGCTTGGGAGCGCAATTCGGAAGCCGCGTTCATGGAGCTTAACCAGCGCACCGGTGCGCTTCCCTCTTTTCCGTCTGAGCGTGCGTTTGACTAGGACCGCTGCCCCTCTGACTAGAACATCCAACAAAGTGTCTGAATAATCAAAAACCTGAAAAAAAAATGTCCGGTGTGTGTTGCCTTGTGTCCAGTAGTTCGTCTCTGGTAAAACTGATAGTAAGAGAATGACTAAACACAGAACAAACAAACAAAACCAGTAAAAGAATGGGAGCGTTCCATACCACAGCAGCCATACTTAAACATCTTTTTAGATATTTGTCATCTTTAAGACAATCAAATATTGTCATAACAAACCATACATAAATGGAAAGCTTATTTATTAAGCTTATCTCAATTTAAAAAAAAAAATTACCCTTCAGACTGGTCACAAATATGATAAAGTTTTTGGGGAGTCACACCACATAACATTTTATAACTTGAACAAACCATGCCTTTTCATAAGAAATTCAAATTATCAGATATATTAAGACTTATTGACATTGACAGTGTTTTCATGGGTCCTATCTGTGATATAATTTCCTTTTTTTTTCTTTTTTTTTTAGAAGAGAGTGCAATTCCAAAACAGTGCCGATGGGCTTGGAAATTTCTGCAGGTGATTTACTGACAACGTGCAAAATAAAGAACACAGACGCAACTCATTTCCATAATGACCAACGCAATCTACCAAGCACAGCACAAATTAGCATAAGGATATGTTCAGATTCGGATAATGTGTTCTTTTGGCATTCCAACTGAATTATTAAATTAATATATGTGGAAAAAATCCTCTCCCTTCTACCTCTCTCTACCACTCCCTGTTCTCTGCGGTGCCTTCTCCATGCAGCCATTTCAAGTGCAAAATAGTTTAAGACATGCTTTTTCGGGGGCGTTAAATAATGATGCAAATACTACTAATCTGATGAGCACAAACGTTAGTAATTTTAATACTTTCCTCCCATAAATTTTGCGTCTGAAAGGGAAACTCCTACAAATGCATATACAATAAGGTCAGGCACAAAAATAACTGTCCACGCCTTTTCAGTGCTAATTCTTTACTGCACGTTTTTAGTAAATCCTGACAGTACTGTTTCAACACCAAAAGATGGTTTGCACTGGCACAAGTCTTGCCCTTTATGTTTCCTTTCACATGTCATAGGCCCATGTACAGTATGAATACAGAGATTTATTACAGTGTTCTGCCAGATGACATATACGGATGGACACTGTTTTTCTTTTAGAGTACAAATAGAGTGGGTTTTCTGGTAAGAGCTGCCAAAAGTATATCTGTTTGAGAGAACACCTGCACATGCCTTTCTTCTTCTTCCAATAATTTGATTCCAAAGACAAAATTAATATATTTGTGCAAAAGAATCAGGAACACTTTAACACCTGAAGTTCCTGAAGTCCTGCTCAAATTTTATCCGTCCTGCAGTGTCAAAGAAGTGTACAAAATAGTTCAAATTGTTTCAGAGTTTATATAGTCACTAGATTTAGTCAGATCGGAAAATATGAGAAGGGAAAATCAACAAACATCCACACTTTTTAGTCTGACAAAACATGGCGCTGCAAAGAAAAAGAGGGATAAATAAAGATGTTTACTCGCCAGACAAAAGAGGGCAAGATAAGTTGCCAAGAGAGAAACAAGAGTACCGCCTTCAATGCCAAGTCAAGTGCAAAGCTTCTCTCTCTCTCTTTCCGTTTCTGAATTTTAATGTATATAGGTATTTTATTATTGAACTTTGGATTACTGCCCAGCCAAAAATTTTAGGACATTGCCCATGACGGTGCTCTTAATTCTGATCCCAGACCTGTTCTGTCATTTCCATCATGACGGCTAAGATTAGATTCAGGGTAACAGGACTATGTCCCGGATCAGTGTCTAGCCGGAAGACCTAAATGGATAAATAATGAAAGTGAGAATGCGGTTGAAGATTATGCGTGGCAGCCTCAGGCAGGCTGTAGGCCAGTGTCAAGCTGTAGTGTGTGGTTCTCCAGGCCTGAACCGCATCTAGTCCAGACTGTACACACACCAGAAGTGTCTCATTTATCATGCAGAGATGTTTAACAAGTAATGAGGATTCCAAGGATAGTTTCAAAAGGGCATATTTAGTGCTTTGAGACCAAAACAAGTGATAAAATACAGTTTGTATAGCCCACCGTGGGCGATGGCTATGATTATGGTCTAGGAAAGCATGTTTGTCATTGACACGTCTTGGAAAATGGTAGTTTGGGAGTTCTCGCTCCTACCTTGATGCTCATTATGAGAGTCGTTCAGACATTATCCTGTATATCTGTCTGAATGTCTAATATCCCCTACACCATATGGCCAACATTACTTAGAGACACACATACACGTACAGGACGGTGGCACTTTTGGACATTTACTAAACTCCTAAACAGACATTTATTTAAAAATGGCTGAATTTTGTCACATTTCATGCACTGAAATATAATGATATAAAAGTTATAATTAAACTTTATTTGTAGTACTTCTTCTGCACAATGCACATTTCTTTATATTAAGCCTAAAATGTGTTTTAATGTCACTATTGATGAGGATTTTATGATCTTTGAATAATATTGATCTTTAAATGCAAGATATTTAAAGTTTACCTAAAGAATACTTGCAATAGTTCCCCTTTAGCACAATCAAATATACTTCAGTATATCTTTAGTTGGACTTCAGCACTACTTCCGCACAATTAAAGTGCATTAAGAACAAAATTGTTTCAGTTTAGCAGACTTTAAGTATACCAGTATACTATACCAAAAGTACAATTGCAGGGTATTTTTTAGTAAGTACATAATTATGTAAATATATTTGTAGTACACCTAGCATGAAATAAATGTATTTCAAATACACTTTAGTATAGATATTTTTTCAAACCACATGTGTACATTTTAATTTTAGCTTAGTGGGTCAGTTCACCCAAAATGAAAATTCTGTCATCATTTATTCACATCATTCTAATAACTTTGGATAGGTTAAGAACAAACATTCTTCCAGTAACATTGAAATGTTCTTTCAAAGTTATCAGTTCTTTAATAATATTCTCAAAACATTATTTATAGATCATTTATGGAATGTTTTTTTCTGAAACATTTTATTTGGACGTTCGCTTAAAGGGATAGTTCACCCAAAAATGAAAATTAGATTTTTATCTGCTTACCCCCAGGGCATCCAAGATGTAGGTGACTGTTTCTTCAGTAGAACACAAACGGAGATTTTTAACTCAAACTGTTGCTGTCTGTCAGTCATATAATGGCAGTCAATGGGACCCACGGCTTTGAGAGAAAAAAAGCATACACAGACAAAACCAAATTAATTAAACCTTGTGGCTCGTGAAGATACATTGAGGTCTAAATACACGAAACGATCGGTCTGTGCAAGAAAGTGAACAGTATTTATATAATTTTTTACCTCTGATCCACTGCAATGTCCAACTGTCCTGAGCGTGTTCACAACATCCAGTGTGTGACGCGTCAACGTGCTCTGGCATAGTAGACGCATGCACAGAAGTGATCTGTCGCGCATATACGTCACTCATTGTTTAGATCGCTTCCGCATTTATTTAGTTTCCCGAGGGACAGTTTTGGAAATCATTATTATTAATTAAAGGGGAAGGGGAAGAAGAGAGATGGAAGTCTCCCTTCTAGTTATAGTTTATCTCTGTCTATCTCCGGTTCACACTCCAGTACAGTAGGTGGCGGAAATGCACCATTGAAGTTGGTATGCCAACTGCCGTTAAACATCAAGGAAGAAGAAGAAGATGATCGCTTCTGCGCATGCTTCTACTATGCCAGAGCACGTTGACGCATCATGCGCCGGATGTTGTGAACGCGCTCAGGACAGTTGGACTTTGCGGTGGATCAGAGGTAAAAAATTATATACATACTATAGGCTTTCCTGTAGCTCAAATGGTAGAGCATGGTGCTAGCAATGCCAAGATCATGGGTTCAATTCCCAGGGAAAGCAAGAGCTGATAAAAAAAAAAAGTAAAACTGTAACTTGAATGCAATGTAAGTCGCTTTGGATAAAAGCGTCTGCTAAATGCATAAATGTAAATGTAAATGTAAATACTGTTCAGTTTCTTGCACAGACCGATTGCTTTGTGTTTTAAAACCTCAATGTATCTTCACGAGCCACAGGGTTTAATTTGGTTTTGTCTGTATATGCTTTTTGTTTCTCAAAGCCGTGGGTCTCATTGACTGACATTATATGACTGACAGACTGCAACGGTTTGAGTTAAAAATCTTCGTTTGTGTTCTTGAAGAAACAGTCACCTAATCTTGGATCTAAACATCAAATTTTAATTTTTGGGTAAACTATCCCTTTAACACTTCGATACATTCAGTGAACTTTCAAAATTATCATTCTCCTAATGTTTGCAAAATTACAAAGTGTAATGTTCCATTAATGTTTGTATAACCAAGAAAAAACATTTTTAAATCATAAAAAAAATCAGCATTTTGAATGTTCAGAAAACAATTCATAAGAAATATTTTCACAACTTAATGAGAATGTTTGCCAGACGTTCTTAGAACATATTTTTGTTATATATCAGTATAAGTAACTTTCTTCTTTGGAACGCAATAGAAGGTATTTTATAGAATTTTTTTTTTCTCTATACAATGAAAGTCAATTTTGGTTTCAAAAAAGTTTTAAAACATGTTCTTTTGTGTCCCTTGTCGCAGTCATGGTCTTTCACAGTCCTTGTCTCCAACAGCTTGTCTCATTGCTCTACTGATAGCAAGTACTTTTTTAGTTCACTGCAGGTTCGCCGTTATTCCTGAGGACTTCAGGACACTTCAGAGCCATGTTGACTTTGTCCACATGGGAGCAAAGGTCACCGAGCAGACTGCGTGTAAACTTAAAGGAAGGCATCTGCTCTACTTTTTCTTTCCACTCCTCAGCAAGCCCTCCACTCCTAATCCCTCGCTCCTGCTGACCGCACAGAATCTGAGTTTCCATCTCTCAGCAGAGCCCATGTTCATCCTGTCAGTCACAGAGTCAAGAGGAAGAAGCCACCTGCTAGAAGCCGCTTGTAGAGAAAATTATTAATTTGCTGTAAATTTTAGTAGATGTCCTGTGAGCGACATGAATTTGGACACACCTGCTTATTCTACACTAGAAAAACTGTTACAAACTTGCGGTTGGTATGATTTTTTGGTCACACTTTATTTTAAGGTCCAATTCTAAGTTGCTGCTTATTAATAGTACAGTAGTTGTTAAGTTTAGGTATTGGGTAGGATTAGGGATGTAGAATATGGTCATGCAGAATAAGGCATTAATATGTGCTTTATAAGTACTAATGAACAGCCAATATGCTAGAAATAGGCATGCTAATAAACAACTAGTTCATAGTGAGAATTGGTCCCTAAACTAAAGTGTTACCGATTTTTTTTTTTTTTTTTTTTGAAAGAAGTCTTGTTCACCAAAGCTGCATTATCCATAATATATATATTTTTTAAATATATTTAAAAATGCAATTTATTGCTGTGATGCAAAGCTGAATTTTCAGCAGCAATAACACATGATCCTTCAGAAATCATTGTAATATGCTGATTTGATGCACAAGAAACATTTATTATTATTATGAATTGTGAAAACAATTGAGCTGCTAAATTTTTTATGAAAGTCGTGATTTTTTTCAGGATTCTTTGATGAATAGAAAGATCAAAAAGTTCTAAATAACAGCATTTAGAAATCTTTTGTAACATTATAGATGCAATTTATTGCATCCTTGCTAAATAAATTAATACTTTTATTTCAAAACAAAAAACAATCTTACAATTTGTTACTATTTTCATTAGTAAGTGGTACATTTTCAAAGCTCTTAACAGGTGTCATCTGTCAAAACCCCAGTCTGAAAACCCAACTAGAATTTCACTCCAGTCATACTGTAAGAACATTTCGTCAAGAACTGTGTACAGGAAATGCAATACAGTGATTAGTTTAAGCACTTTTTTTAATAGTTGTTACTGTATCAGTTAAATTATTGACATTATACTATACTCTCAAATGACACAAAACCTCACGGCAGTATCTTATCCTCACTTATCACAAATTTTGATAACATAACACTGGATAGATATTACAATTGTATAATTTTAAATGTTTACTATAGAACAAATTGTTAGAATTACTTAAAATGCACAATGGGTTTTGTAAAAACTGCAATCATTAATGATTGAAGAATTATTGGATGTAGTGACAACCTTAGAGTCAGTTCATCAGCCACCTAAGGCTGTTTATCTGTTGCCTAAGCCTAAGGTATCATACCAAAATCAAAATTTTAGTATCGATCAAACCCTATGATGTACCTTAATAGACATGCCCTTTAAAAAAAAAAACACACACACTTACGATTGACATAGAAGCTCTGCGCCTTTCATTCTGCCAACTCATCTGCATACATTATGGAATTTGAAGAACAGAAATGCCAGTTGCTGATGGGGGAATTTTTTTTCCACCCAAGATTACAGCAGTGTTCTTGTTTTGGAGACAACACCCTGCGTGAGGCCAAAATCTGGACAAGGCAGAGGAGATTATGGCACCAAATCACGTCTCACGCTGCAGACCCCAGCCAGCCTGCTCATTTATAAATGATCTGAAGGGTTTGATTCCGTCATACAAGAAGACTTGGGCTGTTAGAATGCATCTCATGCTGCTATGGCTCGTCACGTGGGGAAGTGAACTTCAGATGAGAAGACTGTTATTGCATCATAGAGACCGCTGTGCTGTTGTTGCCCACAACCGTCAGTCGAAACCATATGTGCATTGTCATTTCACAAGTAATATAATCGGACAGTGTTGTCAACACCTAGTAAAGCTACATCAGTTGTAATAATGGCTTGAGCATCAACACAATGCCAGGAGACATGAGAGAGATGCAACTGTTATGAAAAGAGAGAATGAAAAACTGTTTTTGCCCAAGATCATGTCCATTAAGTAGTGTATCACAGGCATAGCTTTATTTACTATATTCACTGTCTAGACAGTATACTGTCATATACTGTCTAAATCTGTTCACTCTTGTACTCATTCAACATTTCTCCGAAATATCAGAAAAAAAAGTTAATTTGACCGTTCATACTGAAATGTATTTTAAATATGATTTCACATTTTGAAATGCAGTTACGTTTATGATAAACAAACTTGTAGCTATAAGATATTAAGCTGCAGTTGTGAAATATGAATTAGTTATGAGAAATAGTCACATTGTGAGTCATTTTTTACAGCATTTTTTACATTTTTATGTGTGCGTGTGTGTGTATGTGTATATATATATATATATATATATATATAAATGGGGGGGGGGTTGTTTTGTGTTTTGTTTGTTCTTTTTTTCCAGTTCATATAATTTTATGTTTTGTTTGTTCTTTGCTTTTTGTTTTATGTTTTGTTTTGTTTTTTGTTTTGTTGCAGCACTGCATAATTCATGCCATATTTTCTGAAAACAGGCTTTAATATCTTATGGAACTTTGAAAATGTATCTAATGTTAATCAGTATGATTAGATATTTTAGTACAAAAGACTATTTGTTAGTTTGTTTTGCAGTGTGTGCAAATTTCAACTGATTTGAGTTGTATACACACAGATTATTGCTAGCTGCTGTGTTCTTGTATGTAATCTAAAGCAATCTGTGATTCTCAGTATCAAAATGGTTGATTTCATACCCGCTTATCTTGATTATCTACTCCAAAGGATGCCCTTAAGCACTGTATGCAGAATTGAGCACTTTGTCATATATGGTCTGGCTTCATGTAGACACTAAACCAAATTAGCAAATTTTCACACACTTTTCACACCGCAGGTGTCAGAGTATCATTTTAGAGGTAGCTTAATTGCAAACTACTTCAAAAGGGATGGCTTTCAATGATTCATTGCTGTCCTTAATAAAAGGTTATTGAAATCATTAGAAGAAGCCGGAGGGTATGTTAGATGCTCTGTGTATGTGCGTCTAAAGATATCCATGCGTACACACAAACACTGCGCTTGCCTGTCATCGCAAGATTCAGATGGATGAATATTTCAACAGAGCAGAAAAACGTCCCCTCAAACGGCCATGACCCCATAACAAACGACAGGGTTTAAATATGGCGTGCATAGGTTTATGGATGGTTTCCTTCCAGGAGTTTGATAGAGCTGCACTTCATTGTTGAGGTGGGCTGAAAAGACACAGGATATGCACCATTAATGGGTTTAATAATAACTAGATATCGACATGGACTGGACCTCAAGGTGCTGATGGAGAACGGGTACAGTGTGCACTCAGAGGTCCAACTTTGTCTCCCTATAGAGAATATTCAGTTGGAGCGGCCACAGATTTATTGGACTCGCTACAGTAGCATGCAGTGGATCAGGAAGAGGTCAGTCGCAAACACCCATAGAGAAGCGATGAACACAAGGGCAGACAGGAATTCCCACGTACATATACTTGTATGAGTGCTCTCATATCATTTATATTGTTTCCGCTCCCCAACATACTGAATTCATACATTTATTTACTTTCCTGGTCATAGACACAGGCAGGTTTCATTGACAGGCCAAGGATTTTCTTGTAAGGATGCCTTACACCTCCTTACTCTTTTGAGATTTATTTAACCAGACCTAACATGTATTTTTATAATATTGGTCAGAGCAGGTCTGCTCATATTTCTGGAACAGTCCAGCTCATACTGTACTTTTTGTGCTTCTTCCATTGACTTGGAATACGAATACAGAGGTTAATGTTTTGAGAAAATTAACTTGCATTTTTATTTTATGTGCTGCATTCTTAAAAATAAAGGTTCTTTAGTGGCATCTGTGGTTTAATGAATAATCTTATACATGCACTCCATTTACAGTAGAAGAAGGTTATTTAGATTTTGTAAATATTCTTCACACTAAGAAAAAATGGTTATTCCTGTTTACTGAAAGGTACTTTGGAGAACCAAAAATGGTTATTCTATATTATTATTTCTGCAGAAACTCCCTTTTGGAACCTTAATTTTTAATAGTGTAATCAAACAAGCAATTACAAACCGTTCCGTGTTCATCAGAGTTTCCTGCTGCAAGAGAACAATGCATCATAAATACAGTTTTTCTTGTGTAGCTTCTAAAGCTAGAAATGGAAAAGGATATTATGCCCTAAGCTTTGCTTGACCTATTAGCATCTGACAAACTTTAATAGCAACTTTAATAGCAATTATTCTAGAAAAATTCCCATCAGACATCAGAACAGCTAACCTAAAAGACCATGAAAATGGCTGTTGTTTATGAAGCGCATAAGACTTAGTTCACACTGCAGGTCTTAATGCTCAGATCAGATTTTTTGCTGAAATCCGTTTTTTTTGCGCTGTTGTTCACATTGTCATTTAAATGCGACTGCCATCAGTCTCATGTGTGAATCGTGTATGGCCCTGAAGTGACCCGCATGCACAGAAGACGTGACGTCAGACGCAGCACACTGTGTTTGCGGAAATAAAAATGGATGCTACTCGTGTTAGCATGTGTTTAGCCATTTTTAAGTTAATGTGCAATCGGAGCCTAAATAACGAAGTGCTAGTATTGTCTATATATTGTCTGCCATTGTGATTTTAATCTTCCCGCCTCCTCCAGTGCAGAATTGTGACGTCTGTCGCATTTCAATGACATAAAAAATCGCATGAAATGTGACATGGCCGTTCAGACTGAAGTCGCATTGCAAAACATCGGATATGTATCCGATTTAGGACCACATATGAAAGTGTCCTGGGCCTGATTTGAAAAAATCGGATTTGTGCTGTTCAGACTGTCATAAGAAAATCAGATATGGGTCACATTTGGGCAAAATATCGGATTTGGGCCACTTTACCCTGCAGTGTGAACTAAGCCTAAGAGACAACAGTAAGAGAGCTACCAAAGATAAAATAACAGTTCATGGCAAAGACTTATGAATATAATTAGGCATGGTCAGAAGAGTTTTATTTTTAAAAGTGTTTTTATTATTTATTTTTTTTGCTTCACTGCTCACCCAAGTCTGTTTAACATAAAAAATAGCTAACTGTGCAGGATAGACTGGCACTTTGACATTTCCTTTTGGTCATTTAAGCTTTTGCTTAGTCAGATATTTCGAGCGCTGGGCACATTATCTCGGCTTGCTGGGCTATTATGTGGTAATGGCTAATTACTGGTCCAGTGAACTATTCAAATTATATTATTATTTTTTTTATTAAATATTTGACTGTTATATAAATGTGGCATTATTATAAATATGCATAATATATCATTTTGTATGTTGATTGAAAAAAAGGCCAAGACATTAATGTTTTATGAAAACCAATATTATGCATAATAATTGCCATAAAATGAGAAAATTATTCCTTCAAAGAAGGGTTAAGTCTGCAAAATGGTACAACCCTTCTGACAGTGACATATCTGTGACATATTGTGAAATGCTGCATAATTATTAAAGGTTTGATTAATGATTACATCACACTCAATCAAAAGATAATGTTTATAAATGTTCCACTTACTTACTCATTTGTGTAATTCCAGACGTAATTATCTTAAAGAGGTCGTATCGTAATTTAGTTGTTTTGTTGTTGTTTTTTTCGCCTGAGGCCCACTTACAATATTCAAAGGGCTTTGTGTGGGGAAAAATGGCTTTTGCCATTATACCTTTAAGAATCCAATCTAAATTCTCTCTTCTACTGCCAGGAACAGCACAGGATTTGGCAAAAGTTGTACCTTATTTCACCATTTATTGTCCCTTATAGGTTACTCTCATTGTTATACACCATTCAAGACTTTTTTGGTCTATGTTTTGAAAATAAATGTATAGTTTTATTCAGCAAGGATACAAATGACTTTGAAAACTTAAAGTAAAATTCAACCACTTCTAAACATAAGCACGTATGACTACCAAAGCCAGCTAATGCTTCAGGTGCATGCACCAGTACACTATATTAAAACAGGCTGGCATTCCCTCTACCCGTTCTGACAAATCTTTGGCCCAAGCTCAGAGGTGGATTAGTGGTCATCTACCTTTGGCCCAATAATTCTAACAGTCGTTGTGATTACCCAGTGGTAAATATGTGCACAGGACCCCATCTGTGTTCTCTGGGCAACACAAGCCTCATAAGTCACTTTCCATGAAAATTAGACCTGTCAGCTTCCGCAGATGAGACAGACAAGCATACTGGCCAATCATAAGCCTTGCTGCAGATACATTGAGGAATGGCGAGGTGTGTTTTTATAATGTCCATTTCGTTCAAGGTGAACTGAAGGCGGTTTCCTGCTCCCTTTTTTTTTGCAAACTGGCTGCACTTGCTCTCGACAGGCTGCGCCAGAGCAGAGGATGCTGGGTAATGAGACAGCATGATTGATCAGATGTCTGCTCACTGGCCGCCTGCCAGACCTGTGCTTGTGTAATGTCCAATGACTGGATTCAACAAGCTCCGAATGCAGGGAGAGGGAAAAACTCTTGCTGTTACTCACTTCAGACATGACAGGAGGATTAACCCTTGAGCAACACTGTATGTTTCCTTGATGAAACTGAACTGAGGCGTTCACATAACCAGTGTTGGGCTAGTTACTCAAAGAATGTAATATATTACTCATTACTAGTTACTCCTTTCAAAAGTAATATTGTTACTTTATTTATTACTTTCTGGCAACAGTAATTAGTTACACTACTAGTTACATTACTTTTTCTTCACGCCCCACAGAAGTTTTAACTGTGTATCTTCCACATCAAATTCTTCTAGAATGTTACTAATAGCGTATTTCTGCCTCATCATTTGACCAAAATCCACATCAGATCGCGGTCAGAAGTTATTAACAAACACTCAATGATTGATAGTGACATTCAAGTAGAAGTGTTTTATTCATCTCATTAATTGTCATGTGTAGCTTGAAGCTAATTGTCATTTCTCCGTTTCCCATATACGATTATATTTCATTATGTATTTTATGAAATCACATAAGTTTGTAAGAAACTGTTTAATTTTCCAAAAAGATTTTTAATTATAGTAATATAATGTACCACATGCTGATCAGAGGGATGTGGGTGGGATGTAATGCCAGAGTAAAGTAAAGCCACAACTTACACAACAGTGTTCAGATCATCTTTTTTCTTGACAAAATCAATATAATGCAATATTTCTATCTGCAGAATGTAAGCTTTTCCATATTCCAAGCTTGCCTGCTGCAATGGAGACATCACATGCATGTGCGAGTCGTGAAAATTATGAAAATAAATCTAGGAATTATTTGATTGTTGGATTTTAAATGAGCGGGGTTGAGGCATCAGAAGTAACTAAGCTGTTTTACGGATGGTAACTGTAATATTATTACTGAAATCTTATTAGTAATTAGTTACACTACTAGTTACTGCAAAAAGTAATATTATTACAGTAACTAAGTTACAGTAACTAGTTACTGCCCAACACTGCACATAACATTTATCCAAACACACTCAATCAGTTGAAAGTCCAATCAGACAGCTGGTAGCTGTAGAACATTTTAAGCTGTTCTAAGATTATTTTTAGCTGGTGACTTGATGATGACTAGTCTAAGATGGCCATTAGCTGGTCATTAACAGGTCTAAGATGATCATTGGCTGGTCTAAGTTGGTCATTAGCTCATCTGAGCTGGTCACAGATGGATATTAACTAGCTAGATTGCTACTGGTCTAAGATGATTAACTGGCGTAAGCTGGTCATTAACAGGTTGTAAGATGATCATTAGCCACTCTAAGCAGGTCTCAGATGGTTATTAACTAGTGTAAGGTAGTCTAAAATGGCCATTAAGTGGTCTTAGATGGATTTTAGCTATTCTAAGATGATTATTAACTAGTGTAATGTAGATTAAAAAATAATCGATAGATGGTTATTAGCTAGTCTAAGATGGTCATCATTAGCTGATCTAAGGTGATCATTAGCTAGAAGCTGGATGTTAGCTGGTCTGAAATGGACATTAGCTGGTCTAAGCTGGTCATTAGCCGGTCTAAGCTGGTCTCAGATGGTTACTAACTAGTGTAAGGTGGTCTAAAATTTTCTTAGATGATTATTAGCTTGTCTAAGAGGCTCTAAGATGGACATTAGCTGGTAGCTAGATGGTTACTGGTCTAAGATGGCTGTTAGCTGGTCATTAACAGGTCTAAGATGATCAATAGTCACTCTAAGCAGGTCTCAGATGGTTATTAACTAGTGTAAGGTAGTCTAAAATGGTCATTAGCTAGTCTAAGATCATCAATAGATGGTCATCAGCTGATCTAAGGTGATCATTAGCTGGAAGCTCAATGGTAGCTGGTCTAAGATGGACCTTAGCTGGTCTAAATTGGTCTCAGATGGTTATTAACTTATGTAAGGGGGTCTAAAATGACCAATAGATGCTCTTTGATGGTTATTAGCTAGTCTAAGAGGGTCAAAGATAGTTAATAACTAATGTAAGGTAGTTGATGATGGTAATTAGCTAGTTTGAGATGGCCGTTAGCTGGTCTAAGCCAGACATTAACTAGTCTAAGATTGTCATTAGCTTGTTTAAGTTGGTCTCTTTACTAAAATTGTCAATTATGATGTTCATTAGCTGATCTAAGATAGTCATTAGTTTGTCTATGATTGTCCAAGCTGGTCATAGAGTTGTCGTCTATCCATCTTGTTCCAAAAACTAGCTTGACCTTAAGTTAGTAGGAATAGGTGGTAGCTGATTTGCAACTAGTTCAAGGTGGCCTTCCAGCCAAAATAAACTAACTACCATGATTCAAAACACAGCAACAATCTTAATCTGGATTTTCCAGCAGCTTTCAATTGTCCAAAAGATGTGTGTGTGTGTGTGTGTGTGTGTGTCTTGGAGCCTTTCCAGCCGTCTTTTCAGCACACTGACACTAAAATGCTTTTCCGAGCAGAATCTTTAGGGTGTGGATAAAAGGTAATCACAGTGGCGTCTCCTCGCTTCAGCCGCTCACTTTCCTGCCAGCTTTTAAGACTAGATGTGCCCCAAGGAAAGCTGTTCGCCAATCAGAAAGGCAGGTGCAGCAGTTACGAGGCTGCTTGTGCATATAAATGCAGACCGTCAAAAGAAGCATGAAGCAAGTGAGCTTGGAAAAAAAGTTACTGGAATGGACACAGCAGAGCAGAACACCTGGGCTATCGCTGCATGTACACCTCTCGAGGGTTGATGTTTTATTTATAAACCAAATCCTGAAGTTTTATCCTAAACCTAAATTTTAGCCCTTGTGTGCACCTTGGCCTTCCACCCTGAGACCAAAACATCTGTTTTTGACATCCCAAGGCTGTTTTCCCAATATATGCTCTTTATATGAATTTGCTTTTCCTCAAAGGATGCAAGGGAGGCAGTGCCTCCTCAAAATATTGGATGAGAAAAAAATACTAAAAATAATAATACTAAAAAAACATGTTCACAAATTAAATGTATTGTTTAAATTGTTACTGCCTTATTGTTATTATTTTCGAATAAATGTAAAAATGCTTAAAACACTATTGAGATTCATACTTGGCTTTAATAAACAGAATATTGATTACATTGTTAATGTAATATATATATATATATATATATATATATATTTCTGATAGTGTAAGTCATGTTTATTTAACCAAGAAAAGGTAACTGGGACATACATTTTAGTTTGATTAAATAATAATAAAAAAATAATAAAAAACTGAGGATTTTGCCTCCTCGTTTCAGAACACCACCGCACACCACTGATATATATATATATATAAATTAATAATTTGATAAGGTTTGACCCCAACTTCTTGCCGTGGAATGTATACCTGGCAACTTAAGAACAGAGAGGCGGTTGTAACATCACAAACAACGTGAGTTTCAGCCAGAGCATACAAGGCTTTATGCCAAGTTCACACTGCACGATTTTAGCCCGATTTTTCACTCGCCGACAGGTTTTGATAAAACGCCGACAAATGCCCGAGATCGGAGGTAAATCGGTGCTCGTTCCCGCGAGTGAAAATCGCGCAGTGTGAATTATCAAAGACGCGATCTGAGGGAATCGCCGACACGTCGCCGATGCCCGCGAAATATTTGGCATGCTAAATATCTGGAGCTGTGGCGATTCTCAATCCTGCTGTGTGAATGAGTTCTGACCGGTTCTGACTGAAAAATACATCGGCGATGACCTACAGCCAATGAGAGAGCAAGATGCAGGGCAGCTGGAAGTTCAGGAGGTCTTATTTTTTTTTTATTTTTTTTTTTACAAAGCAAGCATATACAGAACAGGTAGGCTACATGAAGAAGGGGCTAGGGTTTTTCCTGTAAATAATATTCTTCTATAAAGGACAAAATATTTATTGCATTTTTCTTTTTCATCACTTTGAGGGCTTTTACAGGCTATAAGAAATAAACTCATTATAAAATGCACAACACGTTGGTTTCACTTTCAAGTAGGCTAGATTTGTGTATATAAAAATTTCACAGCAGAAATGTTTGTTAACAAGTCATCTTTATTAATTATTGTGTGTTCGGGGAGGACTTATAGACCATAATATCAGCGTGATCTTGCGTTATTTCCTTATCACTTCTTGCGTGCGTTTGGCTGTATTTGCGGATCAGAAAGAGTTGTCGGCGATTCTTCCTATTGTGAAATCGTGCAATGTGAAACCCCCTGCCGCGGATCCATCGTGCAATGTGAAAACAGCAGCGACTGAATCCTACCCCAGATAGTCCTGCAGTGTGAAAACAACGGCGATCCGACGAGTTTGAAAATCGTGCAGTGTGAACTCGGCATTACACAGCAGAAATAAACATGACAACAGCCACTATAGATTATATAAAATAATAAACACACGATTACGATAGGATATGGTTTGTATGTGATTTTCTTGGGATTTGGATATTTTCATAACAATAATGAATGAACGTGTACATCTGAAATGCTATTTTTGCAGCGATATAAAAGGCTATAAATAGCATATTTTAACAACAGTAAATGACCAAATTCCACATGTGATCACAAAAGGAAGTTATTACAAACACTCGATGGTGGTTTAAAGTGAGTTCTGAGTAAAAGTGTACTATTAATCGCATAAATTGTCTTATGTAGCATGATGCTAATATTAGCTCTAATGCACCTGCAGAACAGTTCCAATTCTTCTTCATAATGCATTTTGTCATAATACTAAACGTAAGGTCGCAAGAAAATGTTTTGTTGTATTTATTTAGAAATACTTTTGATAATAGTTGGGTAAATGTATACTGGGATTGAAGCGATGTGGCTTGGTAAACGTTTTATTGCCAGTATAATGGCTGAATAAAAACAAAAGAATAATAAGGATTATGTCTCATACCTGGCGGAGGTGGGAAAGGTTTTGTTTCCTTAAACTAGTTTGTCATGCATTTCTTTATTTCAACACATTTACAGGTAAATCCTAGTATTTAAAATTTGCGATTCATTTTTTTTAATCGATTGACCACACTAATATATATATATACAGTTATGTTCAAAATAATAGCATTAAAGCTCAAAATCCTTATAATAACTTTTACTTCAGTACACACAAATGCAGAACATTGCACATTCTATTCTAAATCAAAACCAAATTTGTTATTACTTTACTTAGGCTGTTCAAAAAAATAGCAGTGTCTGCATGTCAAACATTTACTGTTTAAACTGAAAAATGCTTGAAGATTTAGCTTTCTTGTGAATACTGAACTAACATTTAGTTGTATAGCCACGGTTTCTGAGAACTGCTTCACATCTGTGTTGCAAGTCTGGCACATGTGAACCGGTATTCCAGCCCAGGACGATTGCACTACATAGCACAATTCCTTGTATTTCTTGGTTTTGCCTCAGAAACAGCATTTTTGATGTACAAGTTTTCTATTGGATAAGGTCTGGAGATTGGGCTGGCCACTCCATAACATTAATCTTGTTGGTCTGGAACCAAGATGCTGCTCACTTATGTTGAAACACCCATTTCCAGGGCGTTTCCTCTTCGGCATGCAACATAACCTCTTTAAGTATTTTAATGTACTTAAACTGATCCATGATCCCTGGAATGCGATAAATAGGCCCAACATGTAGTATGAGAAACATTCCCATATCATGATGCTTGTGCCACCATGCTTCACTGTCTTCACAGTGTACTGTGGCTTGAGTTCATGACAAATGGAACAATCTGCTTCATCATCCACAAAAATTGCGCCATTTCTCTTTAAGTCAATGTGTTCTTTGCCAAATTGTAACCTCTTTATCAACAGTGGGATGCCGATAGCTTGGCTTCTCATAGGCGTCTTCTAATTGTTACAGTACTCACAGGTAACTTTAGACTTTCTTTGATCACCCTGGAGCTGATCATTGGCTGAGTCTTTGCCATTTTGCTATTCTTCGATCCATTTGAATGGTAGTTTTCCGTTTTCTTCCTCATCTTTCTGGTTTTGTTTGCCATTTTAAAGCATTTGATATAATTTTAGCAGAGCAGCCTATCATTTTCTGCACTTCTTTAAATGTTTTCCCCTCTCTAATCAACTTTTTAATCAAAGTACGCTATTCTTTTGAACAATGTCTGGAATGACCCATTTTACTATTTTCATGCACAGTACAACATTTGCTGCCTTCGTCCTTAAATAAGGGCCACTTGTTTGACACCAGTTTTTTCACAGAATGGTTTACCTCTCTAATTAAACTCCGCACTGCTATTATTTTGAACACGCCCTTTTCAATTAATGATTTAGTTGCACTTCAACAGCATGCATGTCACGACTGTTGGGTCTGTTGGTTTTCTATTACTCTACCACACCTACTAGTAAAATATTTGCCATGTAGAAATATAATTTCTGCCACAGTGATTGATCTGGTTAGTGATATATATTATTTTGAACATAATATATATATATATATATATATATATATATATATATATATATATATATATACTGTATATACTCTCCCTGTCAAATGTATAACGCCACTGCTTGATGTTAAGCATCATGAAATATCTCATGATACTCTTTACTGTTAATTATGAAGTCTGTAAGTGGCTGAGAAGCAGAGACAGCATAATTAATGCATTTGTAAAGTGTGAACAGAAAGTGTGTTTGTCCATGTGATAAAGAGCGAATGTGTGGAATAAGATCTAGATGCTTGCTTACAGTTCTGTCCATGTGATTCTAAAAGGGTCGTTGTTAGGGATGGGCGATATGGGCTTAAAAATATATCACAATATTTCTGGTATTTATTGCGATAATGATATCAATGACGATAATTCAGGGAATCCTGTTTCTTTAGAGAAAAGTATTATCTTTCCTATTTTTACCCCAAATAGGGTGTTGTGAGCATTACTGAGTACACACTTAATGCAATGACTGTTTAATTCATACTGGAAGCCGGAGGGCGCTCTTGCGCAGAAACTACACATATCCATAGCAGAAGTAATACTACTGAAGACGCTCCATGAAGGTATCCATCCAGTTATCGCTGAATAAAACGCACAACGGAGATAAGAGAATTTTTAACTGATGAAACTTGAAGACAATAAACATACGATTGCACAAAATATATGGTTTGTCTGTGTTCTTCAATCTTGGGTATTTTTATAAGGAAAGTAACGTTATATTTATAATGCAATGCTAATCGACATAGCCTTTATCACTGTATATAATACTATCATTCTGTAATATGAAACCACGTCTGGTCACAAAAATAAGTATTTCAAACACTCGACTATGTTATTAATTAATTTGGAGAAAAAGCATGTCAATTAATTATATCTTTGTTGGACAACAGGTTTGTAAACAGGCTCATACATGCAAAACTGTATCGCACACATACTGTACTAACGTACATTTATTCAGACCGATTTTTTTGTGCACCGTACAGCCCTAACCAAACCAGTTACAGATTATAAAAGGAGCTCGAGCTCATCATTTAGCGATATACTCCTCAATTTCACTTCTGCCTTCCGCGATGTCGCTCCGCACTGTTGCACACAGAAATATGTCAATAACTAGACTTTATCGTGGGAAGACTAGTTCTTATCGTGAGGAGAATTTTTACCGGTATATCGCAAACGATAAGATATCGCCCATCCCTAGTCGTTGTCTCACAAAAGCCTCACTGAGCTTTTTGGGATCCTTCATCAAAACCCATCAATTACTCTCTTTCTCCATCTCCTGCCCTGGATAGCATCTCTTCAAAATGAGAACATCAACAGAGCTCAATTTACTCCAGTCATCTGCAGGGTTCGTAGTTCCTTTTCTCTTCTCTCACAATACATCTCTGTACAATGTTTCCCTCTTCTTTGGGGGTTAATTGAGTCTTTTGACCCCATTGTCAACAGAGACTGTTTGTGGTTGGAGGGGAAATTAGTTTGTTTCTCTGGCTAAACACAATAGAAAGAATTGAAGTCAATCGGATATTAGGAAGATGATGTGTCATCGGTTTTTGAGAATGCCCTATCCCCTTGTGTTTTATGACCAGATTGGCATGCCAAACTGTAATAGAAAGACAAACATGAGCTGAAATGTATGCCAAACACACAATAAAAAATAACAAAAAACACTTGGACTGAGTCCTTGTTGGCTTGGCAGATGGACATATTTTGCATTCATTTTCTTACCCAATACAGAAAGAACTGCTAGATTAGCATTGTTACTGTTGAGCTCTGTCTAAATCTACAGTATTATTTCATCAATCAGAATCTTAATGCTTTATATCAGAGTGTGTTGTTAAATGTATTGTTTTGAGCCTTATGTCAACCTGGACAATGTGATTAGCAGTGTGATAAATTAGCCTTGGTGATTGGAGACTAATAACTTAATCACACGATTGACCTAAACAGAGTCTTCTGAGGTGCTACTGATGTAATTATACACTGCTAATTTCATTTAATGTAAATAGAGGTGTCTAAGGAGCTGCACATTTGATAGCTAGTAATGAGGAATTAAGATTTTAACTTTTAAAATTCATATGAAATCAATACTGATCCTTTTTTCCTGGTCTTATTGTGAATCGTACATCAGTGCATTATTTCATAATATAATTAAAATGTAATAACCAGTATTTCCTCTGAAGGGACTTTTCTGCTTTTAACATTAGCCAAATAACTGTTTCACCGGTGGTTTAGCAGTGAAAATGTTTCCATTATGTAACATGGATTGTAAACAATTATTTTTGGGGGAAATCTGTCAGGACTCGCCTACTGTGGCGGAGACGAAAGGAATTAACATAAATAGTCTTTATTCTTACAAATCCAGGAGCACATGGAACACGCGCGCACGCACACGCGCACGCACACACGCACACACACACACACACACACACACAGGACGAGGGGTAGACGTACAATACCGGACGCTAAAGACAGGGAAACAGGGCTTAAGACTACTAGGAAATTAATCAAGGATAACAGAAACAGGTGAGGAGTAATTAAACATAGACGGAGACTAATGAACTAATGATCAAAAGGGGACAGGAACTGGGTCACAAGAGGGAGGGAAACACAAAACATGGGGACACAGGTCTGACAAAATCTGTGTAATCTTCCATTAAAATGTAATATTCTACAATGTTAAATTTTCTACTGACATCACTTATTGGATAATGCTAACTATTATCCAAATAACAGATAACAGGGTAACCATTTTTTTTTGGACAGATAATACATTTCATTAATGTATTCAACATTAATGAAAGTAAGAATTGTATCATGAGCACCAATTCAGCATATTAGAATGATTTCTGGTGAAAATATTTTATAATGATGATAATCTGATAATATTAAACTTTTTACTGTTTTATTGTGTAGTTTTTTGTTTTTTATCAAATAAATGCTATGGTGAGCATAAGAGACTTCTTTAATCATAAAAAAAATTAAGCATTTGATCTGGCATTATTCTTGTATTTAAAACCATGTTTTCATAATCCATTCAGATCTAGATTGATAAATTACAAAGTCCTGATAAATAAATTATAAAGTCCTGCACTGCATTTTTCTCATCGTTCCACTTGCAAATGTGTCTGATTACAGAAGGTTGTGATTATTGCTGTTGCCCTCACAGAGCTAGAGGAGGGTTTCCGGGGCTTTGAGAGACACACAGAACCAGAGGCCAGACCTGGGAGCTTGGTTTCAGGACATGGCTGGGCTTTGAGAGACACACAGAACCAGAGGTCAGGGCTTTAGTTTACTATCAGACCATTTTAGTTGGGTTAATACAGCTTGTACAGTACGGATCGCTTAACTTTTACCCTCAGGACATGGCTGAGCTCTTTTACTTGACTGTTTACATGCAGTGCCACTTAGTAATTCAGACTTGCCCTGGTATCTTGAGAAGAAAAACAACAACAGATGACTACATCTCTGTTTTCCTGTTTGTGTACAGTTGATGTGTATGTATATAATCAGATAATTTCAGATAATTAGATATTTTTTATTATTGTAAAATGTCATATGGTGCTACTCCCTGAAACGTATGTTTTTTTCATTCATAAAAAAAGAAATTCATAAAAACAAATATTACAAAATATTTATACAATAACATTTACACACACACACACACACACACACAGAGAGACACACATATACATATATATGTGTGTCTGTGTGTGTGTGTTCAAGGTGCAAGGACACATTTTACAGTTATTACATTTGAACTTTTAAAGAAAAAAAAACATGAGTACATTTCTAACAACTTGCCACATGTATTTTTTAACTAGATTTGACCTTTTATTTCTCATGAACACTATTATTTGTCATTGACCTGCCTGTATTCCTGTAATTAATGAAAATGATTAGCCACATGGAGAGCCAAGAAGAGAGAGGAAATTGATTGATTTGTTGTTTTAGAGTGACATATTATTTTAACTTTTATTTTTCAAGCATCCTCAGGGTGCATGCAAGACTTTATTAAAGGCAAAGAACAACAGATACTTTATAATGATGTACAAAATAACTGAATATAGCTCTGAGCATCAATTCTTAATGGAGGCCCATGCTGAATATTGAAATCTCAATGGACTATGTGCACACATAAACAGGCATATCTTAACGTGCCCGTCACATTGATAATGCTGGAAGAGAGCGGTGTTTATTTTTAAAGCACACCAAAGAAGAAAAGGGTTGAATCTTTGCGCTCTGTGTATTTGAGCAATGAGAAAGGCATTAGAGTTGGACACCCCAGGCCCGCCATTTGTTTGTTTCAAGCCAACTGAATCAAAGTCAATCTACGGTGGCTTTTCCAGAGCGTGATGTCCATGCAGCCGTGGTGACCTTTTGAGACCCCTGACAGCGGACAGAAAGACTGAATGCTCAGAACCACTGAAATATTGCTTCTCGTCCGCCAGCGAACAGTGGCTCCATGTAACAACTATCCAGTCGAACTCTCTCTTTTTCGAGAGGGCAGGCTGAGTCACCAAACCATAATATAGCTGAGTTCCCCTGCTGCCCTGGGCCATGATGGTCAGCTGATGAGGTCTGTCAAAGACACTGAGGTTTTTAGTTCATGTCACTTCTGTTGACTTTGTCCAAGTCAAGTGTTCATCAACTACACCAAAAAAGGTCTGAGAAGCAGAGCTAGGGAATGTTACTTTTAAAATGAACGTGATAATATTGTGTTAATCGTTGGTAATACTTTAATACTTCTCTGGAAAGTAAATCTTTTGTTACTTTTCTGACTGTCAGCACACTGAGACTCGTTTCAATTTTATTACTTTTTTTTTTTGCTTTATCACTTCACATATTGTAGTTTGCATAAAATGATATACAGTCTACACTGTTTTTTTTTTTGTGCAGTGTGTGCATTTAGTGTATATAATTTCTGTATTTAAAGAGAATTTAGACCTTGTTATAATTTAGAAAAAAACTGCATACAACAAATCTGGCAAAAATTATAATAGTTATTTCTATATACTCTATATAATACTATATAATACAACCCCAAATCAGAAAAAGTTGGGACAGTATGGAAAACGCAAATAAAAAAAGAAAATAATGATTTCTAAATTTACTTTGACTTGTATTTCATTGCAGACAATATGAACACAAAATATTTCATGTTTTGTCTGGTCAACTTCATGTCATTTGTAAATATACATCCTTTCCTGTCATTCAGACCTGCAACACATTCCAAAAAAAGTTGGGACAGTAAAGCATTTACCACTTTGTAATGTTGCCATTCCTTTTCACAACACTTAAAAGACGTTTTGGGACTGAAGACACCAAGTGATGAAGTGTTTCAGGTGTAATTTTGTCCCATTCTTCCTGCAAACAAGTCTTAAGGTGGGCAACAGTACGGGGTCTTCGTTGTCGCATTTTGCGCTTCAAAATGCGCCACACATTCTCTATTGGAGACAGGTCGGGACTGCAGGCAGGCCAGTCAAGTACCCGTACCCTCTTCCTCCGCTGCCAGGACTTTGTAATGTGTGCAGAATGTGGTTTTGCATTGTCTTGTTGAAATATGCATGGACGTCCCTGGAAAAGATGTCTTCTTGAAGGCAGCATATTGTGCTCCAAAATCTCTATGTACTTTTCAGCATTAATGGTGCCATCACAGAAGTGCAAGTTACCTTTGCCAAGGGCACTGACACAACCCCATACCATGACAGACCCTGGCTTTTGGACTTGTTGCTGGTAACAGTCTGGATGATCCTTTTCTTCTTTGGTCCGGAGCACACGGCGTCCATTCCTCCCAAAAAATACCTGAAATACTGATTCATCTGACCACAGTACACGTTTCCACTGTGTGATGGTCCATCCCAGATGCCTCCGAGCCCAGAGAAGTCGACGGCGCTTCTGGACACTGTTAACATAGGGCTTCCTTTTGGCACAGTACAGTTTTAACTGGCATTTGTGGATGTAACTACGTATTGTGGTACTTGACAAAGGTTTGCCAAAGTAGTCCTGAGCCCATGTGGTGATATCGCTTATAGATGAATGACGATTCTTGATGCAGTGCCGCCTGAGGGATCGGAGATCACGGTTGTTCAGCTTAGGCTTGCGCCCTTGTCCTTTACGCACTGAAATTCCTCCAGATTCCTTGAATCTTTTAATTATGCTATGCACTGTTGAAGGTGAAATATCCAAATCTCTTCCTATCTTTCTTTGAGGAACATTGTTTTTAAACATTTCAATAATTTTCTCACGTATTTGTTGGCAAACTGGCGATCCTCGGCCCATCGTTGCTCCTAAAGGACTAGACCTTTCTTGGATGCTGCTTTTGTACCAAATCATAATTACAATCACCTGTTGACATCAACTGTTTCAAATCACATCATTATTTAACCAGTTTACCTCATTACTAGCCCTAAATTGCTCCTGTCCCAACTTTTTTTGGAATGTGTTGCAGGTCTGAATGACAGGAAAGGATGTATATTTACAAATGACATGAAGTTGACCAGACAAAACATGAAATATTTTGTGTTCATATTGTCTGCAATGAAATACAAGTCAAAGTAAATTTAGAAATCACTACTTTCTTTTTTTATTTGCGTTTTCCATACTGTCCCAACTTTTTCTGATTTGGGGTTGTATATGCCAATTGTTATGACAAAGTGTATGACCTGTAATCTCACCCCAATGCTGATATTTCGTTTACTACAAATAATGAGCACAAGCTAATTCCACCTGTTTTGTTTTGTTTTGTTTTGTTTTGTTTTAAGGTGCAATTCTAGCTATTAACAAACCATTAACTCCAACTTTTGCCTCAATAAACTCCTCCTAATTGCTGCTTATTAATAGTAGTAAGGTAGTTGTTAGGTTTAGGTATTGGGTAGGATTAGGGATGTAAAATATGGTCATGCAGAATATGTGCTTTATAAGTACTAATAAACAGCCAATATGTTAATAATAGGCGTGCTATTAAACAGCTAGTTAATAGTGAGAATTGGTCACTATACTAAAGTGTTATTTATTTATTTACTTACTTATTGATCAACAGTATTTTGAAGAAAGATTGCATGTATGTAAATCTGTATGCTGTGTAGCACACTGTTTTATGGTGCAATTATAGTGCAGTAACACGCTACTGAGAGACTTGTCTCAAGGTTACATATGTGCTGTCCCTGAGAGAATCAAGCAGATGCCCTCATTTCTGATAAAATATTTGAAGACAGGAAATGGAAGAAGGATGTAGATTGATGTAACTGCCATGATTTAACATGCAAGTGTGCTTAATCCATTCTGATAAGTGGAAAAATGTTAGCTTCTGTTCTCAATGCTTAATCTTATCAGTACTTTTTCCACTTCATCAGATAGAGACAAGATATCAGATAGAGATTATTAGGTCAAAAGATGCGTAATGTTTCTACCAAAAAAAGCAGGAATCAAATGTTTGCAAGCCACATGAGCACCTAAACTTTTGCAGACTTTTTTTCTATTGTGACAATGTAATCTTACTTTTTTTCTCCTTTTCTTCTTTTGATCAACACACTGTCCTCAGCAAAGCTCAGACTTTTATGTTTTATGACAGCTTATTTACATCGTACTTTCTCACATTACTTTTCTTTAACTTGCATTATGACAAGTGTTGTCGCCACTCTGATGCCACTTCCTTTTTGCACATGAAAAAGATGCACTTGTCTAACAAACGGACCCAAAAATGACTAAATATTTCTAATTTTAGAGGCAACTGTTTTTGTTTCCCCCTGATTTCTTAAAATGAATTGCATCTGTCATTTGTGCACTATTAGAGCACTGCACTAGCTGAAAAAGAGGTGTATTATACATGAGGTCATGCATTATACAGACTCTGGTAATGCATTAAAACAGGCCTGATGCAATTTGCATGAGGTTGTTTGTTTTAATAAGATTCACAAGATCAAGAATCATGTCTTTGTGGCCTTAATTTCCCCTTAGCCTGATTGTAGTGAATTAATTACCGTGTGATCAGACATGCACTATCCCCAATGTATTTTCACTGGTTCTCAGTGTAAACAACTGAAAAATTAGTTATTAGTATACATCTGAAAACGAATGTCTGCATATACGGTCTGCACGGTCCCATTGCTTTAGCGTCGCCTCATATTTCCCTGTATTATTTCACTGTGATGTTCTGTATATAATATCATTATTACTGTAGAAAAATATATTTAAATGGGCAAGGTTTGAGGTTTTTAGAATTCGTAACACATATTCACTATTAATTAAGAGTTTTCCCTCAATAAAGTCCTAATTTGCTGCTTATTAATAGTTAGTAAGGTAGTTGTTAGGTTTAGGTATGGGGTAGGATTAAGGGATCTAAAATATGCTCATGCAGAGTAATAAATCGCCAGTATGCTAGTAATATGCATGATAATAAGCAGCTAGTTAATAGTGAGAATTGGTCCTTAATATATATATTAAGTTGTTTAGAAAAATATATTTAAATGGACAAGGTTTGACCTATTTATTATTATTATTATTACTGATTTTATATTATGGTAACACCTGGATGCATTAATAGTGCAAATTGGTCCTTAAAATGAAGTGTTACCTACATTATTTATATATTTGTATTACATATGTGTGTGTTATGTATATATTTTGCAAATATATATAATCATCTGTATTTTTAGAAAATTATTTTTTGGTGTTCTAGGTGAGAAGAGAGCAAGTGAGAAAGAGAGGCGCAACTTTGATAATGACTTTTTCCGTCTGTTATTAAGAACCTCAAATTCTCTTGATTGCATTTAAGTTGCATGGTCCTTGAGAATTCATAACACTTCCTATCAATGCCTCTTTCTCCGTACCTCTTTCTTTCTCTCCTGTTCACAGTTCAGTGAAGGTATGAACACCTCCAAGAGCCTCACATTCTCCCAGAATTCCCTGCTCATTGGGTTCAGGGCTGTGGGAGTTTCACAGCTTGTCAGCTATAACAGCACAGCACATGTTATATTGATAAACATAGGCGAGAGGGACTGTCACAGCAATAATTCCCTATGTACACGGCATCAATAAGATGGATTTGTTTGGCTTGTCCTTTTAGTTGATGCTTTTCCCAAGGAAATTTTGGGCAAGGATGGTTGTGAAAGAAAGAAAAAGTACCACAGATGCACATCTGCTCTTTTAATAAGTCCTTTCGCCAGCATCTGTTCTCTCCAGTGCTCATCCCATGGAGTTTCTCCACAAATAGAGGATTAATATTGAATGCACATGTGTCCAGCCTCTATTCCCACCGCAGGCAAATTCTCTCTCCTTGAATTTCATATTTATCTTTCACACAACTTATGCAACATTCATAACTCAGGTATGTGGTCTTAAAAACAATGAGTACTTGGCTGGGAGCGTCTTGCGTCAATCTTGACACAGGAGAACCCGAGCGTGAGATACCCTTGAAAAAACGATTTTTGCTGCGCATCAGGAAGCGCATATGGAGGAGTCTGTATGGTGCAGAGGGCAGCGCATGCTTTGCATTCTTAGAGACCACCTCTGTTTTGGGTTGCTGTGACCAGACTATATTACTGGGAGTTAATTTGAGATACGAAGGCGCTCACTCTCTGCCTCTCTCTCTCTCTCTCTGTATTTACTGACCTGTAAGCAAAGAAAGAAGCTTTTTTATTGACTTGTGGTTGTAGGTCTGAAAATCCAAAGGGCACATGACCTTGAAAGGACAGAGGAGAGTCTATCAAACTATCCATGAAGAGGAAGGCTAATGGATGATTTCTGTGAGACCCTTCGGATATTTTCTTTTAATTGAGCTGTTAATTCTGCCATCAGGGTTAAGTAGAAAATACCACGTTTACATTTATTAATATAGCTAAATGTGTGTGTGTGTATATATATATATATATATATATATATATATATATTACTATGTTAATAAATACATAAAATAAATAGCCAACTAAAATCATGAATTAAACTAAATTAAATTATTAAATTTCGCCAAAAATGAAAATTTACTCACCCTCAAGTTGTTCTTAACCTGTATGGATTTCGTTCTTCTGCTGAACACAAAAGAGGATATTTTGAAAAATGTTGGTAACCAAAGAGTTGATGGTCCTTATTGACTTCCATACAGGCTTGGAAAAACTTGAGTGATGACATAATTTAAATTTTTGGGTGAACTATCTTTAAATACAGTTTTGTGTTTATTTTCTCTGTTTGTTTTTGTTGCAGAAGAAAATTCTGACTTCTGAGTAAATAGTGTTGAATGACAAATGGGACTTTACACAGTATTGGTTCCTCGCTTCTGGTTTCAGAAAAACAAAAAGTCTAATTTAAGAACTACATATTTGTATGCTTTAAAAATGTTACGTACATACTGGATGTTTTTAGTATTTTTAATCTTTTAATATTGATCATTTATTGCTACCTTTTGCTTTTTTGCATTGTTGTTGTTCTGTGTTTTATGATTGTTTAACTGTTAAAATTTGTCTGAAATCCTATAATATGCTGGTTAATTGCTGATTGCCATTAAATGCAAGGTCAAAATGAATAATGCTGGAAATGTTCAGTTCAGCCTTTGTGTACCCAAAACTTTACAGTATGTGCCAAAAAACGAGAAAGAAAATAGTAATAATTAAAGTGGAAAGTGTGTGATAACTCGCCCCACTCTTATCTAATACATTTTGCTGCTATTTTAAGTTCACCATGGAATTTGTGTTGTCGTGTAAACAGTCCACAGCCAAGTTCTCGATAAATCCTGTTGGAGCAGTGGCGGCGCTAGGGCGGGGCTTGACGGGGCTTGACGGGGCTATAGCCCCATCAGAAACTTGGTTAGCCCCGGCACAGCCCCCCCAAGGATTTCCAAAAGATTTTCCTGTTTTTTTAACTCTCTGTGTCACTCTCATTAACATTGAAAAATAAACATTAAAAACCTAAAAAAAAGTGCCTAATATGTGGCCTATAAACAATTGATAATATGAGGGAGGGGTCAAGCAACTTAAGCAAGCAACGCGCAAACTTTGCACAAGACGGTGAAGGTCAGTCAGTTCACTATAGAGAAAGTGAAAGTAAAAAAACTAACGGCTAACGCTGCATTAATGGCGCATATTCTCTCTGAGACGAATCTACTCTAACATATGCTGATAACGGTATATAACTGTCTTAAATTATTCCCTTAATATTTCTCTTGTGGCTTGTATAGTGAAAAACATGAGAAGAAGCGTATTTCTTGTTAAAAAGGTTGTTTTTGAAAATCGGTGCATGAAATAAAGCTGCTCTGAATTTTCATTGATGACTGCAGTGTTAATAATAATAATAGGCCTATAATTCATTGTATAAATTAATAGACCTGTTTTTTTTGTTTGTTTTTTTTTACTTTCAATGAGGAGTAAGCTAGCCGATTTTATTATCCTCACAGCATATTAGCGTTGATGCGATATGAAATTATTGCGGAATAATAATAATAGGCCTAATAATAAGAAGAATGTAACAAGCCTACATTAATTGGAAATGCTAAATCCTCTTAAGATTGCCAATTTTTGATGCTTTTGACAATATCTCTGGCTATCATCTACACATGATACGATGCAAATCAGCACAGGGAGGTTATCACCCGCAATGTGTGCCCGTGTGGAAATAGTTTTATGAATTGTCTGCACTAGCCTATTCTAAATGGTTAGAATTTACCATGTTTTCCTAACAGTTGTGACTGAGTGACTGACATTTGATGGTCAGAAAAAAATTAGTATATGTGTAAAAAATAAATAAAGATAATTAAATAAATAAATAAATAAAATAAAACAAATAATTTGATTAAAAAAAATCAAAAAATTATTTCTTTCTATATTCATTCATAAATTATATTACTTTGTAAGTGTCATATTTGGCATTTGGCATTAGAAGTTATATTACTAATGACAGTGGCATATGAGAAGTTTAATACCACAGGAAAAAAGTTAAATATGCCTTTTTCGAAGCTGCTGTATATAAAAAAACTGAGTTAGGCGTTCATTACTTTCTCTCAATTTAATTAGTTTTTTAGCACCCCCTCTGAACTGTTAAGCCCCCCCTTAGCACCCCCAACAAAATAAATCCTGGAGCCGCCACTGTGTTGGAGGTAATACTAAATACTTCTGTGCTGGTTATATTGGAGTAACAAGAGTACATGTACTGTACATCAGGTTTGTATGAGTATGACTGGATCACAATGGTTGTAAGTGCTGTCCATCTTCCTGATATAAACGAAAACATTTAAACGCCCAGTCCTCTGTAAGGAAGGGTAAACCAGCAGCTCTTTGGAACAGCTTTTCAGTGTCTGTGCCAGCCGGGAGGACTCTGAAATATTTACAGCACCTGTCACATATTGTCTGCTGTTTTTCACCATGGGTGATTTCTTTTGTTTTTGCACAGGGAGGGAGACGGACAAAGAAAGGTTATTTAAAATATTGACACAATATCTAGGAATGGATTAATATTCTCAGTGCTGCTTGGAAATAATAACTGCAAACGTTTGTTGTTAAGCCCCTTGAAACAGCTCCCAAAACAATCAAGCTTGGAGACAGATGGAAAAAATAATAATAATAATAATGAAGCAGCGGTCACTTGCCTTAGGGAACATTTCCAAATTCTTTTTATATTTAAAGCATAAAAGTCTCAATAAAAAAAAAAACATTTTTATCACATTTTTAGAGGTTGATGCTGTGAAATCTGAACACAAGACTGATTAACACCTAGTATTTTCAGAACCCAGATATAACAGGGACAGTTTTGACTGCATTCATGCTCTTTAGAACATGATGAGTAGGTGTTAAAACTCTCTTTTTGCTTTATTGACAGTGCTTTACATTTCTTTGGGTACCTAGTAGAGTTTAAATTCATTCAGGGGACTGTTAATGAAAATGTGCATATTTCTTGGGTTTATGGTGTGATTGCTCTATGTGGGATGTTTGGCTGGATTGGCATGACAAGCAGTGCTGGAACGAGACATACTGAAGTGCCATTGTGGGGCTGATCAGTGTAACATCCACACCAGTGACAGGCTAAGAAAGAGAAAGAGGGTGAAGGGATTGATAGTCCGTTTGCTGACTGGCAACTGTATGGCAAATGGGAAAGTATGGTCTTGACAAGCTAGAGTTTGATTGGCTGTCTTGAGTAGGTATCTGTGAGCAAATCTGTATTTTTTTTCACAGTCTACAAATTCTTATCACAGAGTATGTACACATTTGTATCTGTTTTTCCATGTTTTCTGATCAGCTGCCCATAGAAACTACAACTACAACAGCTTGTTTCCGCTAGAGCCCTGCACGGGCCACAGATTTAGGCCCGAGACGCTCAGGCCCTAGCCCGGCCTGTGTCCGACAGCTTATCAGAATTACCGGCCTGAGTTCGACCCAAGCCAGTCTTTTTTTTTTCTCCCCTTCTCCCAAAAACGGCTCCTGTTTCAGCTATTAAATTAGTTCAGTTTTGTATGTAGGTAATGGCAAAGTGATTATATTTTGTTTCTTTTTTTATTAAGTTAATTTAGAAAAACGTTTGGAGCATTTTTTTTTTGTCATTAAATAAGTTTTTTCTTTCTTAAAGTAACAACCAAGCAGCCAGCGGCAGACCGGCAGGCTGATCATAGCTTATGTTTGATCAATTTAGCCTTCTCAAATCATCACGACTTGCTAAAATAAAATCTATAGATATTAAAACAGTAAAGCATATAACAATGTTTAAACATTAAACCTTGATTATGTGCGCTGTTTCCATAGTTTTTTGGAAGCTAAAGCTCTGGACATGGAGGCACCATTCAATGGAAACAATTTACACCGTAATTTTTGCTCATAAAGGTAAGAGTATCTATACATATTCGACTGTAAAGGGTCTTTTATAAAATAAAGAAAACGATGCTCTTTCGCCTTCGATTGAACGCAAATTGCGTACAGACATGATAAATATATCTATAGAAAGCTTTAAATTACCACTTATTAAATCAAATCGAAAACAAAAACTCCATTTAAAGGTGAAGATTTTTTTACTTGCGCATGACTATAATGAGATATACAGCCCTACCAAGCAGCCAGCGGCAGACCGGCAGGCTGATCATAGCTTATGTTTGATCAATTTAGCCTTCTCAAATCATCACGACTTGCCTAAAATAAAATCTATAGATATACTAAAACAGTTCAAGCATACTGCGGTAACATTTAGAAATGTTTAAACATAAGCAACATCACACGACCAAGAGTGCTGCAACCTAGATAAATGTGCGCTGATTTCATATATCCAAGTAATTAAATAGTTTGTGCTGAGAGTGGAAGCTAAAGTTTTCATTACTGAATGATTCAGCGGACATGGAGGCACCATTCAATGGAAACAATTTACGGCGTAATTTTTGCTCATAAAGGTAAGAGTATCTAATACATCATTCGGAACTGTAAAAGGTCTTTTATAAAATAAAGAAAACAATGATGCTCTTTCTGCTGTCTCGTCTTGAACAGGAGCGCTTCACAAAAATGAACTGAAAGTCAGCAAATACATGCCTCACAGACATGATAAATATATCTATAGAAAGCTTTAAATTACCACTTAATGAAATAAATCAAATCGAAAACAAAAACTCTTTCATTATAATCATAATCCGTGAAGATGCAAAGGTGCGCGTCTAATGAGGAGATGGCGAATCAGGATCATCATCTTCATCTTTGCAACACTGACAGAAAACATTAGTAAATAATTCAAATATCTCTTTACTATTTCCCCCGGACACATTTATGGTAATTACTTTTGCTGGGGCTTTACGGCAAGCTTTATTGCGTGTATTTGAAGCAGAACTCTTCAGCTGAGCTGACGGCACGCACCGATGCTGCTGCGGGACAATAAACACCATCGAGCCCCTCCTGACAGTCTCGGTAACACAGTCTCGTGGTGTTTCCACCTGCGCGGCATTTTTTTTCATCACTAATTGATGGATGTCTAAAATATAAAAATAAGGAGAAGCCTAAAACAGGCCCGCGTCTAAACTATGACGTGAAAATTGGCCCGAAGCCCAGCCCTAGGGGTGTAAAAAAAGTCGGGGCCCATCGGGCCCAGGACGAAATGCAGGGCTCTAGTTTCCGCCACAGGATAGAAAAATAAAAATATAATTGCGACTTTTTATCACACAATTCTTTTTTTACTCACAATTGTTGGGACTTTTTTTCCAGCAATTCTGAGAAAAAAAGTCAGAATTGTGAGACAAACTCAGAATTGCAAAATATAAAGCAAGAATTGCCAAAAAAGCAGTCAGAAATAAGAGATATAAACTCAGAACTGAGAAATTCTGAGTTTGAGATTCTCACAGTTCTGTGAAAAAAACATCAGAATTGTGAGCTAAAAAGTCGCAATTAAATTTTTATACTTTGATATACTTTATACTGCTAGATGTAAAGTCACAACTTTGAGATGTGAACTCGGAATTGTGAGTAAAAAAGTCTGAATTCTCATAATTCTTTTTATGTCTTGCAATTGTTCTCAGAATTGCAAGAAACAAAGTTGGAATTGTGAGCAAAAAAATCTGAATTGTGAAAAAACAGCCCTAAATGGCACATAAAAACAAAACAAACAGGCTGTGTTTCCCAAAAGCCTAAGTCCATCGTAGTCCCATTGCCACCAATGGAGCTACGATCAACTTTGATGCTTTTGGGAAATGCAGTCCAGGTAAGCCGTTCTTGGCCAGAATTAGCTGCAATGTGGACCTGACTTTATGCCGAAAGTTCTCTATCCCTCATTGTCTTTCTCTCCCCCTCTGGCAGGTGTTTGAGTTGATAAATGAGGCAAGTCGTCTATAAATACAGATTGCAGTGTAAAGAAAATGAGAGTCTGCAGTGCAAAGTAGCATTTCTCTACCTCTGTTCTTCCTTCCACTCTCTTTCTCCCACTTTTTCAATGACACTGTCTCATTTCATGCATCGTTGCTTTCCGAAATGTGTCAGACCGCAATTCATAACAACACAAGTAGTCTGTAGTAAACATTATGGGAAACTATCCTCTTTGAGGTCAACTACTAACATGGAACAACAGTTTGAAGAAAGAAAATGTATACTCTATCACAAACTTTTCAAAGTTGCTCTAGAGCTCCCTTAAATGGATTATGTTATCATTTACTCACCCTCATATGGTGTTTGGAACAACATGAGGGTGAATAAATGATGACAGATTTTTCATTTTTGTGAAACTATTTCTTTAAATTCAGACATTGTTCTATGGAACTGGCTGTTTTGCATTGGGGAGAATTCACATCAGCATTTGCATAAAGTATGTATCTGGCCTTAGCCTTTGTGGGTTAACTTTTGACTGAACTAGGCTAACAGAAAAGTCACTATTGTTCAGTATATGCTTCTGACAGATGTGACAAGGCTTAAATTGAAAAATCACCAATTTGGATCCACATATCCCATGGAGCGGAGGAAATGTCTGGGGGTGAATGTAGCTTTCTGCGCTGGCTTCAACCTGGAAGGTTTTAGAGTGTGTGATAGAGTGAATGAAAGAGAGTAAGATAAATCTAAAGGACAGTGGTCAGCCCATTTCATGCCCCAGAGGGAGAGAAAGACTGTCCTGCTGCTGGGACTCAGCAGCTCCAAACTGTCTGATGGAAAACTGCCCAACAGGCCCTCAGCGTCCCACTGTGAAGATTTATGTGGACAAGAATGCACTATTTACATAATTTCTTTACATATGCACAAGGTGAACTCCTCACGCGCTGTTTCGATGAAGGTCAACAGTGCTGCTTACTGGTGTGCTAAGTCTTGATATGATTAGCATGTCACATCCAAGATTTTTCTGGTTTGGCGCTAATGAAATGCTCTGAACTTTGTTCTAAAACAGCTATGATGCACAAATATATCTGTGCTGTATAATTAGTATAACATTTTACCACCAGTGCTACTATTAGCATTGCTAATTTTAGCAAGGGTTGTGTATCCCAGCTAACAGGGAATATTCTCACAACTTTCACTAACATTTATTAAAAGTTATATAAATGGTAACACAAAACATTTATAAAGTAATATTTACTAATGATGTACTAACTTTACTAATGTTTGTTATATGTTCTCATCTTCTTCTCATCTTGTTCTCATGTTCTCAATCATTCTTATAACAACATTCTTGGAGCATTCTCATAATTTGTTCTTGATTGATGTTCCTTGATTAACTTTCTAATCACGACAATAATTTTAATGTTCTTAGAATATTAAAAATAAATGTTCAAATAATATATTTATGGGTGAAAATAAAGTTAGTAGATTGGTGAAAGAAATGTTTTTTTTGTTTTGTTTTTTTGTAATCTTTGGACATTTACACTTTTTATAAATATTTCGAAACAATGTTCCCACAGTGTTTTTATAACCTCATTTTTTGCCTTTGATGGCTGCACATGCTTTTATCAAAGTTGTAAGAAAATACCAGGTTTCGAGGCAAAAAAACAACTTAATTTTGTTAATTTAAATAAACTAAACATTAACTGATGTAAAATGAAATGATATAAAAAGCCAAAATCTTTAATTTACTTTTACTCTAGCAAATAAAATATCTAAAGCTAATAAGTAAGAATTAATAAATACTATGTAGACATAAAAAAAAAGAATAAACATTACAAGAAAATACTAAAATTTCAAATTAAAGTGAAAAAAAATGACATCTAATTCAAAATATTAATAAATAATACTGTTTTCCAGGAAGAACTAATCTGTAGATTTGCACAAATTAGTAAGCGAGCTAATAATTGAATACTCTGACAATTCAGCCTGGTCTCATGTTCATACGTAACGTTAGGTATTAATACGTAACATTTACAAGCACAAAACGTATATTTATGTACGTATTTATTGATGCTAAAACATACAATTTAGACATATTTCAACATTTAAAACATACAAATCGATACGTATTTTTAGCTAAAAAAACGTAAAAATATTTACATATCTTTTATATCATTAAGATATTCGTATCAATGCATTTTTATCATTTTATCAATAAGAAATTTAGATTTTAGACCCCTTAACCTACCCCCAAACCTAAACCTACCCATTTTATAGCGAATATAAAAGGATATAAAATGCAATTGACCGAAACATAGAAAATAAACAGGAAAATAACAATTTTAGTACAGCATTAAAAATGTTTTTATAGTCGCTAATCCCACTCCTACATCTAAACCTAAACATAGCTATTTCTGTACAGTATAAGAAAAACATGAAAGACAGATAAATGCAGTTACAATCATTTATATATTGCAAAAATTTCAAAAAGTAATCCAAATGACGATGCGTTGCAGCCACGGTCCTCTCTGGCGGAATACAGCAGGTTTGTGTGAGGTGCAGAGCAGAATTTATGTTGTTAATCGCTGAAAATATTATCCAGATTATTTTCCTGATCCTCTCGCTCTCAGTGAACTCGTGTCTGGTGAAGGTGCGCGCCGCATGCTCGAATCTTTCAAACACACACCTCACCAGAAACACGGCATGTCGCAATTTGTGACGAATGCAGGCGAGAGCCAATGAGCGTTCGATTATCCTGCCGTAAATCCTGTCGTTTGAAGCCAAATATACGAACGCGTCAGTCAGCACGGGCTTTGCGGTTTATGGTTGCTGGACTTGCTGCTCGAGATGGAGATGAAGATCGCCGAATAAAGACTTGGATTTGGGTCTGTTCCTCGCAGTCGTATGGATTCTGAAGATCTGGCACAAATAAAATTACATTTTGTAATTAGCGGTTTTGGTGTTTTTTATAGCACAAATCGGAGAAAACGCCTTTTGTGGCCCATGCAAACAAAGTAAACATTTACAAGTAAATAAACGATTGCAGAAATGTTATTTATTTTAATTATGTTGTTTAACATTATGTAGGCCTATTATTGGAAACGAGATGGCAGAAATCACACAGAACAGGTTATCATTTCATATTGTTTTTTATAGACAACTAAAAACAACTTCTATTGTCAAGGTTTAGTCACATACACAATCATCAGAGTACAATCAGCATGTCAGGGATTTTTTTGGAAAAATACAGAAAACAGAGGATAGAGGGGAGAAAAAAAAATAATCCCCATACTATACTTTTGCGAACAGAAAAAACACCCCAGCAAAAAGCACATAATAATACAACATAGACACACGGCAGGGGAGGGTAATCCATGGCAACAGCCATCCAGCAAACAAAGTAAACCCGTTTGTCAGGCTGGCGGTTACATGACAGGGTTGGGGAAGTAAATGTGTGTGTGGTTAGTTTGTAACAGTATGTGTGTGATTGCAGTTGTCTGAAATGTAGGAGTGCAGAGATTTCCCAGCATTTTAAGATTTATCCATAGCAACCTTGGCCAAGGTTGGCAGAAGGGAGCCAGAAGAGAAAGTGAGCTTGTTTAGTCTTGTAACCACATTAACATTATGTATTCTGGTCTCCGTCAATTTTCCTTTCCAAAGCCTAGCTTTTCCGTTAGAAACCATTGGAAACGAGACCGCTCTGCCCACTGCTTCAATCAGAAGCCTTGTGATCAGCTGTTCCCACATTTTTCGAACAGCCTAATCCAAACAAAATGTTATCGAATAGGTAGATTTCCCCCACGGAAAGAGCCGCTAAACACACGCCATTAGCCAGCGGGGTACGTTCCGTCAGGGCAAGGTTCCCCCGACCTGTGCTTCTCGTCGAGAAGATGGTGTCAACGTTGAGAACTGAAAACAGTTTTGAAGTTTTGAGGTGCAGAGAGAGTTGATACACGATACAAGACAAGAGAGCAGGACAGGGAAAAAAAGGGAGAGGATGGGGAGTGAGAAAAACCGCCTCCTGAGAGCCAAAAAAACAACTAATAATAAAATTAATGCCGCGATTTCAATATTCATAAGGATTAATTTTTAGATGTCGTCAATGCGTCAGTTTTCAACGTTTAAATGCTGAAAATACGTCAGTATTTGTACGTTTAGGTGCTGAAAATACGTCAGTATTGTATGTTTTAGTGCCTGTAAAAACGTAAGTAAATATAAGTTTAAGTAAAGTTTATAGAACCACATTTTACGTAAAATACATACGAATTATCATGAGATCACGTTGAACAATTTCATAGCATGAGCTTTTTTTATTTTTTTCTCTAGAAACTCTTTGTCTGTGTGGCAACAGCAGGTTGATACTCTGTAGGTGCGAGTTTCCTTTCAAGTTAGCCATTAAAGCACTGCAGGTTAATGGTTATCGTTCCACTTTAAGCCCATCATTAACCAGTCAGTCAGTAGTGGGCATCAGTGGGTGGCCATGATGACTATTAGTTTGCTGACCAGCAGTGGACCTTTTTTATGGACCATTATGGGCCTACTCAAAATAATTGAATATTTACTTTGTTTTGTCCCATTTATCATGCCTTTCCCTTTTGGAGTGTACACAGGTCGTGACCTTTCCAAGCCGACTGCGCTTAAAAAGATGGCATGTTTAGCACAGCTTTAATTATCACTCTGCCTGTGAAGCAGGTGACAATGTGTTTGAAATATGAGAGTGAGGCAGTAGGAGCCGCTCAGCAAAGCCGTCCTCCACGTGTCCTTCCTCGAGATGGGCTCTCCCGCGGCATCATAATTGAAAATTACGAATGTTAGGGGTCGTGATTAATCGGTGACCTTTGACCCCTGCGGAAGCCAACTCTGCATATCAACTTAGGCTGGGGTCAAGAGATACATCTGTGGGAAGACACACGCAAACACACACATCCATTCGCAAGCAGACCTGATAATGTAATGCGCCCTGACAGCTTTTTAATTATCACCCTATCCCAGGTCGTTAAAGGATGCCTCCAATATCCTGGTCATGTTTCAGCAGCAGTTAAGTCAAAGGAGTATCTCATTTGTTTTTAATTAATTATCAGATAAAGTCATAAGGAGAGGGTGGCAGGCTCCATCATGACTCGTTTAAATGCTCATTTATGAACTTTGTTCTTCATGCAAAAAATAATTATGCGAGTTATTGCTCTTGTTTTAATGGGAGTACATGGTGGAGAAAGCGGGGAGGAGAGGGAGAGACAGTTTAACACACTTGATACTAGTTTCTTTAGGGAGGAACTGGCATTTATGGAAACAAATCAATAGATTGCTGAGATTGGATTTGATGCAGATGCTAAACCGTTTATGCGCAATGAGTCAAAGTAATTTATTGGAATTCTTCCACATGAAGGCACAACAAATATATTGTTCAGTAAAACATCATAGGCAAACTAACTTAGCATACATCTTGCAGGTGAAATTAAATTGTGAATTGTAGTTTACTTTTATAAACTTTTAAACTGAATAATCAACATCTC
This sequence comes from Schizothorax lantsangensis, assembly GCA_027422415.1. Lineage (NCBI taxonomy): Eukaryota > Metazoa > Chordata > Actinopteri > Cypriniformes > Cyprinidae > Schizothorax > Schizothorax lantsangensis. The sequence continues at coordinate 24,376,949 of CM049847.1, read as the reverse complement.
ATAAAGACAAGTATTTTAAAGCAGTAAATTGCAGTGACCTATGTAATTGTTCCTCAACTAAGTGCATATACTATGCAATGTAAGTGCCAAACAATTTGTGAAGTGGATTATGAGCTTAGTTAAAACATAAAAATAATAGCATTTTCTAATGTTTTAAACTGACTCACTCGGATAACAATTCAGTGATTGATAGTTTCTTTAATGTAGGGGCAATGGCAAACCTGTTTTTGTATTTATTATACTGTATGATAACTAGTTTTTCATCTTAGTGTAAACAACTTGCAGTTTTGAATATGAGCATGCCAATCCGGCTGCAGGCGTGCAGATGAGCCTCTCTTATGATCTGTCTCTGCTCTCATGTAGGCTACTAATTAATTTAGTAAAACATTATGGATTAATAGCCCTTCAGCAAGGCTGGAACATCACAACTTCCTGACAGAAAATATGAAACGGCGTATTAACAAATTAAACAGGGAAATAAAAAATATATAAAATAAAAATATAAAAATCTTAAAGCAGTTGTTTAGCTCCAGATTTTACATTAAGTGGGAATCGAACAGTATGGAATTATTTAATGTACAAAATAAACAACATGAATTTCATTTGCTCAACAATATGTAAAATTATAAAAATTAAAGGCTGAAAAGGAAAATAGATGATTACTGTAGGTTTCTGGATGTCTCTTGAATGGAAAATACTTCTTAGTAAAAAATTGACATTTAGTCATTTATTTTGAACAAACATGAATTAACGATGAACAACTGTTTATTTATAAATTAAGATGAACCAAGTTTAATAAATGCTGTACAAAATTGTGTTCATGGTTAGATTATTAATTTTGATGCATTGACTAATATTCACAAATTGAACCTTGTTCTAAAATGTTAATGTAAAACAATGAAATTGCATATATCAGCCAAAAATTAACTCTATTAATATAAATTATATTTATCCTCACTGCAAGTAAACATGCATTTAATATTGTCTGTATATTTGCATTTGAGATCTGTTCATGGTTTTAGAGGGTGACGGCATGTCACACAACCTGTCTATACTGGCATCTATGCAATTCAGAAGATGAATTTGCAAAATTGACATCAACAACAAAACATACAAGTGTTTTTTCTCCTATAATTGATTATATGATTAGTTGCATATTATCGTTTGCATTTAGCATTGCTTCTCCCTTTCATCATAATTTTTGAGTTGCAACCCACCAGTATGTTAAAGTGTTTTTCATAATCTAAATTAT